>CAXDID010001172.1:70852-159799 GCA_963988835.1 Hexamita inflata
CGAGTCGGTCGCCGCTTGTTCCATCGGAGAGGACGGATTTGCTCTGGTGTTCGGATGTCTGCTAACTGTTCTAAACCCAGCTCATTCCTCACGCGCTTTCTGCCACGGCCGTATTGTACTTCGTTCGATTCTGGCCCACGAAGCCCGGCCGACGGCTCTCCGCTGCGGGAAACTGCAGGCGCACTCTGGAACCCTCTGGCGACTGGGAAAAAAGCAGGCACCGCGAGAAAAAGAAAACGTTCGGCACAACCGGTTCCCGCGTAGTCTCCCAGCGCGGTACTTGAGGTTGCCTGACCAGACTTCACTTCGCAATTTGGAATAAGATGCGGTGTTGAACTGGTAGTATGACCGAACCAACAGTTACTCTGCATTTCCAGGGCGTCCCGAGTGCCGGCGCCAGGCCTCGCCGCTTGTCTCTGGCCGGCGTGTGCTTTGAGGGCGGCGTCTGGATGGCTTCTGATGGGCGAGTCGGTTTGTGAATGCGAGCCGAACGACGCGTGGACTCATTTATTCTCTTTCACGAGTACACAGAGGATACCCGAGTCGGTCGCCGCTTGTTCCATCGGAGAGGACGGATTTGCTCTGGTGTTCGGATGTCTGCTAACTGTTCTAAACCCAGCTCATTCCTCACGCGCTTTCTGCCACGGCCGTATTGTACTTCGTTCCTCCGATTCTGGCCCACGAAGCCCGGCCGACGGCTCTCCGCTGCGGGAAACTGCCGGCGCACTCTGGAACTCCTCTCTGGCGACTGGGAAAAAAGCAGGCACCGCGAGAAAAAGAAAACGTTCGGCACAACCGGTTCCCGCGTAGTCTCCCAGCGCGGTACTTGAGGTTGCCTGACCAGACTTCACTTCGCAATTTGGAATAAGATGCGGTGTTGAACTGGTAGTATGACCGAACCAACAGTTACTCTGCATTTCCAGGGCGTCCCGAGTGCCGGCGCCAGGCCTCGCCGCTTGTCTCTGGCCGGCGTGTGCTTTGAGGGCGGCGTCTGGATGGCTTCTGATGGGCGAGTCGGTTTGTGAATGCGAGCCGAACGACGCGTGGACTCATTTATTCTCTTTCACGAGTACACAGAGGATACCCGAGTCGGTCGCCGCTTGTTCCATCGGAGAGGACGGATTTGCTCTGGTGTTCGGATGTCTGCTAACTGTTCTAAACCCAGCTCATTCCTCACGCGCTTTCTGCCACGGCCGTATTGTACTTCGTTCCGATTCTGGCCCACGAAGCCCGGCCGACGGCTCTCCGCTGCGGGAAACTGCCGGCGCACTCTGGAACTCCTCTCTGGCGACTGGGAAAAAAGCAGGCACCGCGAGAAAAAGAAAACGTTCGGCACAACCGGTTCCCGCGTAGTCTCCCAGCGCGGTACTTGAGGTTGCCTGACCAGACTTCACTTCGCAATTTGGAATAAGATGCGGTGTTGAACTGGTAGTATGACCGAACCAACAGTTACTCTGCATTTCCAGGGCGTCCCGAGTGCCGGCGCCAGGCCTCGCCGCTTGTCTCTGGCCGGCGTGTGCTTTGAGGGCGGCGTCTGGATGGCTTCTGATGGGCGAGTCGGTTTGTGAATGCGAGCCGAACGACGCGTGGACTCATTTATTCTCTTTCACGAGTACACAGAGGATACCCGAGTCGGTCGCCGCTTGTTCCATCGGAGAGGACGGATTTGCTCTGGTGTTCGGATGTCTGCTAACTGTTCTAAACCCAGCTCATTCCTCACGCGCTTTCCGCCACGGCCGTATTGTACTTCGTTCCTCCGATTCTGGCCCACGAAGCCCGGCCGACGGCTCTCCGCTGCGGGAAACTGCCGGCGCACTCTGGAACTCCTCTCTGGCGACTGGGAAAAAAGCAGGCACCGCGAGAAAAAGAAAACGTTCGGCACAACCGGTTCCCGCGTAGTCTCCCAGCGCGGTACTTGAGGTTGCCTGACCAGACTTCACTTCGCAATTTGGAATAAGATGCGGTGTTGAACTGGTAGTATGACCGAACCAACAGTTACTCTGCATTTCCAGGGCGTCCCGAGTGCCGGCGCCAGGCCTCGCCGCTTGTCTCTGGCCGGCGTGTCCTTTGAGGGCGGCGTATGGATGGCTTCTGATGGGCGAGTCGGTTTGTGAATGCGAGCCGAACGACGCGTGGACTCATTTATTCTCTTTCACGAGTACACAGAGGATACCCGAGTCGGTCGCCGCTTGTTCCATCGGAGAGGACGGATTTGCTCTGGTGTTCGGATGTCTGCTAACTGTTCTAAACCCAGCTCATTCCTCACGCGCTTTCTGCCACGGCCGTACTGTACTTCGTTCGATTTGGGCCCACGAAGCCCGGCTGACGGCTCCGCTGCGGGAAACTGCCGGCGCACTCTGGAACCCTCTGGCGACTGGGAAAAAAGCAGGCACCGTGAGAAAGAAAACGTTCGGCACAACCGGTTCCCGCGTAGTCTCCCCAGCGCGGTACTTGAGGCTGCTCTTGACCAGACTTCACTTCGCAATTTGGAATAAGATGGTGTTGAACTGGTAGTATGACCTGAACCAACAGTTACTCTTGCATTCCAGGGCGTCCTGAGTGCCGGCGCCAGGCTCTCGCCGCTTGTCTCTGCCGGCGTGTGCTTTGAGGGCGGCGTATGGATGGCTTCTGATGGGCGAGTCGGTTTGTGAATGCGAGCCGAACGACGCGTGGACTCATTTATTCTCTTTCGCGAGTACACAGAGGATACCCGAGTCGGTCGCCGCTTGTTCCATCGGAGAGGACGGATTTGCTCTGGTGTTCGGATGTCTGCTAACTGTTCTAAACCCAGCTCATTCCTCACGCGCTTTCTGCCACGGCCGTATTGTACTTCGTTCCTCCGATTCTGGCCCACGAAGCCCGGCCGACGGCTCTCCGCTGCGGGAAACTGCCGGCGCACTCTGGAACTCCTCTCTGGCGACTGGGAAAAAAGCAGGCACCGCGAGAAAAAGAAAACGTTCGGCACAACCGGTTCCCGCGTAGTCTCCCAGCGCGGTACTTGAGGTTGCCTGACCAGACTTCACTTCGCAATTTGGAATAAGATGCGGTGTTGAACTGGTAGTATGACCGAACCAACAGTTACTCTGCATTTCCAGGGCGTCCCGAGTGCCGGCGCCAGGCCTCGCCGCTTGTCTCTGGCCGGCGTGTGCTTTGAGGGCGGCGTATGGATGGCTTCTGATGGGCGAGTCGGTTTGTGAATGCGAGCCGAACGACGCATGGACTCATTTATTCTCTTTCACGAGTACACAGAGGATACCCGAGTCGGTCGCCGCTTGTTCCATCGGAGAGGACGGATTTGCTCTGGTGTTCGGATGTCTGCTAACTGTTCTAAACCCAGCTCATTCCTCACGCGCTTTCTGCCACGGCCGTATTGTACTTCGTTCCTCCGATTCTGGCCCACGAAGCCCGGCCGACGGCTCTCGCTGGTGGAACTGCCGGCGCACTCTGAACCTCCTCTGGCGACTGGGAAAAAGCAGGCACCGCGAGAAAAGAAACGTTCGGCACAACCGGTTCCCGCGTAGTCTCCAGCGCGGTACTTGAGGTTGCCCTGACCAGACTTCTTCACTTCCGCAATTTGGAATAAGATGCGGTTGGAACTGGTAGTATGACCGGAACCAACAGTTACTCTGCATTTTGTGATATCCTGAGTGCCGGCGGCCAGGCCTCGCTGCTTGTCTCTGGCCGGCGTGTCCTTTGAGGGCGGCGTCTGGATGGCTTCTGATGGGCGAGTCGGTTTGTGAATGCGAGCCGAACGGCGCGTGGACTCATTTATTCTCTTTCACGAGTACACAGAGGATACCCGAGTCGGTCGCCGCTTGTTCCATCGGAGAGGACGGATTTGCTCTGGTGTTCGGATGTCTGCTAACTGTTCTAAACCCAGCTCATTCCTCACGCGCTTTCTGCCACGGCCGTATTGTACTTCGTTCCTCCGATTCTGGCCCACGAAGCCCGGCCGACGGCTCTCCGCTGCGGGAAACTGCCGGCGCACTCTGGAACTCCTCTCTGGCGACTGGGAAAAAAGCAGGCACCGCGAGAAAAAGAAAACGTTCGGCACAACCGGTTCCCGCGTAGTCTCCCAGCGCGGTACTTGAGGTTGCCTGACCAGACTTCACTTCGCAATTTGGAATAAGATGCGGTGTTGAACTGGTAGTATGACCGAACCAACAGTTACTCTGCATTTCCAGGGCGTCCCGAGTGCCGGCGCCAGGCCTCGCCGCTTGTCTCTGGCCGGCGTGTGCTTTGAGGGCGGCGTCTGGATGGCTTCTGATGGGCGAGTCGGTTTGTGAATGCGAGCCGAACGACGCGTGGACTCATTTATTCTCTTTCACGAGTACACAGAGGATACCCGAGTCGGTCGCCGCTTGTTCCATCGGAGAGGACGGATTTGCTCTGGTGTTCGGATGTCTGCTAACTGTTCTAAACCCAGCTCATTCCTCACGCGCTTTCTGCCACGGCCGTATTGTACTTCGTTCCTCCGATTCTGGCCCACGAAGCCCGGCCGACGGCTCTCCGCTGCGGGAAACTGCCGGCGCACTCTGGAACTCCTCTCTGGCGACTGGGAAAAAAGCAGGCACCGCGAGAAAAAGAAAACGTTCGGCACAACCGGTTCCCACGTAGTCTCCCAGCGCGGTACTTGAGGTTGCCTGACCAGACTTCACTTCGCAATTTGGAATAAGATGCGGTGTTGAACTGGTAGTATGACCGAACCAACAGTTTCTCTGCATTTCCAGGGCGTCCCGAGTGCCGGCGCCAGGCCTTGCCGCTTGTCTCTGGCCGGCGTGAGCTTTGAGGGCGGCGTCTGGATGGCTTCTGATGGGCGAGTTGGCTGGTGAATGCGAGCCGAACGCCGCTTGGACTCGTCTATTCTGTTTCACGAGTGCACAGAAGATATCCGAGTCGGCCGCCGCTTGCTCCATCAGAGAGAACGGATATGCTCTGGTGTTCGGACATCTGCTAACTGTACTAAACCCAGCTCATTCCTCACGCGCTTTCTGCCACGGCCATATCGTACTTCGTTCTGCCGATTCTGGCCCACGAAGCCGCGCCGACGGCTCTCCGCTGCGGAAAACTGCAGGCGCACTCTGGAACTCTTCTCTGGCGACTGGGAGAAAAGCAGGTGCCGCGAGAAAAAGAAAACGTTCGGCACAACCGGTTCCCGCGTAGTCTCCCAGCGCGGTACTTGAGGTTGCCTGACCAGACTTCACTTCGCAATTTGGAATAAGATGCGGTGTTGAACTGGTAGTATGACCGAACCAACAGTTCCTCTGCTATTCCAGGGCGTCCCGAGTGCCGGCGCCAGGCCTCGCCGCTTGTCTCTGGCCGGCGTGTGCTTTGAGGGCGGCGTCTGGATGGCTTCTGATGGGCGAGTCGGTTTGTGAATGCGAGCCGAACGACGCGTGGACTCATTTATTCTCTTTCACGAGTACACAGAGGATACCCGAGTCGGTCGCCGCTTGTTCCATCGGAGAGGACGGATTTGCTCTGGTGTTCGGATGTCTGCTAACTGTTCTAAACCCAGCTCATTCCTCACGCGCTTTCTGCCACGGCCGTATTGTACTTCGTTCCTCCGATTCTGGCCCACGAAGCCCGGCCGACGGCTCTCCGCTGCGGGAAACTGCCGGCGCACTCTGGAACTCCTCTCTGGCGACTGGGAAAAAAGCAGGCACCGCGAGAAAAAGAAAACGTTCGGCACAACCGGTTCCCACGTAGTCTCCCAGCGCGGTACTTGAGGTTGCCTGACCAGACTTCACTTCGCAATTTGGAATAAGATGCGGTGTTGAACTGGTAGTATGACCGAGCCAACAGTTACTCTGCATTTCCAGGGCGTCCCGAGTGCCGGCGCCAGGCCTCGCCGCTTGTCTCTGGCCGGCGTGTCCTTTGAGGGCGGCGTATGGATGGCTTCTGATGGGCGAGTCGGTTTGTGAATGCGAGCCGAACGACGCGTGGACTCATTTATTCTCTTTCACGAGTACACAGAGGATACCCGGGTCGGTCGCCGCTTGTTCCATCGGAGAGGACGGATTTGCTCTGGTGTTCGGATGTCTGCTAACTGTTCTAAACCCAGCTCATTCCTCACGCGCTTTCTGCCACGGCCGTATTGTACTTCGTTCCTCCGATTCTGGCCCACGAAGCCCGGCCGACGGCTCTCCGCTGCGGGAAACTGCCGGCGCACTCTGGAACTCCTCTCTGGCGACTGGGAAAAAAGCAGGCACCGCGAGAAAAAGAAAACGTTCGGCACAACCGGTTCCCGCGTAGTCTCCCAGCGCGGTACTTGAGGTTGCCTGACCAGACTTCACTTCGCAATTTGGAATAAGATGCGGTGTTGAACTGGTAGTATGACCGAACCAACAGTTACTCTGCATTTCCAGGGCGTCCCGAGTGCCGGCGCCAGGCCTCGCCGCTTGTCTCTGGCCGGCGTGTGCTTTGAGGGCGGCGTCTGGATGGCTTCTGATGGGCGAGTCGGTTTGTGAATGCGAGCCGAACGACGCGTGGACTCATTTATTCTCTTTCACGAGTACACAGAGGATACCCGCGTCAGTCGCCGCTCGTTCCATCAGAAAGGACTTTGTGGAGTTCAACGTATAGCGACAACCGAACTTGTAGAAGCCATCTATAAATCAAAGAATATTTTATAATAGTGCTATTTTATGAGCTCACTTTTCAGAAATCTAATAAGTTATCTTCCTTCTTCTTTTACTTGCCTTACTATGTAACAATAGTGAATTGTTCTTCCTACAATTTTTATAATTTCTCTATATTATCCAAACTTTGTTCTTAACGATCAAGTTTTTTGGATATAGTACTTATTAAACATATAAGTTATTCATTTATTAAGTTTTCAGTTTATTAAATATCTTTTAATTCTAAGTTTAATTATATTTATTGCTAAGATTATTAATTTGTAATGTTTTTCAAGGCATTGAGTTCTTATACAGCACATTCATTAAGTCCTTTTATATATTGATTAACAGCTTCCATATTAGAAGTGGATAATAAATGTATATATGATTATTTATCGTTAAGGAAAACTAAATATAAGTTTAGAACTCTACATAAGCCGATTTGAGACATTTTGTCACAGAATTTAAATGATTGGTGTTGTACAAGTACATATTGATGTATTATTATTTTAAATATAGAATGCAAATAATTATATATGCATTAATCCACTTCATCACTGTAATGTCATAAATTAATTAGAATGCTAATTCAAGTCTATAATAAAGCGAGTATTTGATTCAATATAACGACGCGTATTTTGACGATTAATATTAGGAGAAATCCACAAAAATAATACAATAAGGTCTTGAAATTATATAATAAAAAGATTTTAGAATACCATTAAAAATGATGATTAAAAACTAATAAGATTACTCAAATCCGCTATAATTTTTCTTCTCAGCTCTTATATTATTATTGGCATTTTTAATCTTTGTAGTTTTTGTATACACATGGAAAGATAGTTAGATAAAATATCAGTGATTTATTATTTATTATATCTATAATCACTTATTGATCAGTAGTCACTTAACTGGATCAATCTGAATCAAAACCAACTACTTACTCAACACCTTCTTATTTAAGTTTAAGCCCATAAAATCTAAGTTAACTAAATAATAAATTTAGTTATATCCATTAGATTTTACTATTTGTAAAATATTTTTCTTTAATATATTGAATGGTGAAAGATGCCATAGGATCATTTAACAGTACTTTAGCATTAACTAAATCATCAAATATACGTTATATGGTTTTGTGAGAATTTTAAATTATCTTTCTAACACAAATATAAAGAGCAGATATCGCCAAAACAAGAATAGTATAAAGTAATATTCCTGTTATTTTTCTTGAGTTTAAACTACACCAGAATGGCATTTTAATACGTTTAACTACCTTTAGTTCATATGAATCTAAAACATTATAACCTTCAAAATCATTTGGTGATAATTTATTAAACAATAGTTTTTAACTGGCATAATCCATTTTTTCAAAAGATTTTGAATTGTACACTGATATTTTATTTGCGTTGCAAGATAAAAATTTACGACTAGCTTCTTTGCCTAGTTATTATAAAAAATAATTCTTTACTAATTGAAATGGGGATCTGGCTTAACATTGCACTCTAGTTTTTAACACACTTGGTTTTCGCATATATTCCATTTATTATGGAGTACGTAATCTGTTGAGTCGATATTTCATTTTATAAATAATATTATTTATCTTAGCTGAGAAATCGTTTGGTAAAACATACGAAGGTTTTGGCACCAACCGAAAATTTTATTCACATACTGTTTATTAAGATTAGTCTGTTAAAAAAACTGTTTCGTTTATAAAATTTAATTTAGTACGAAGTAAAGTATAACCAAAAATATTGGGAATTCGTATTCCAAATGACAACTCTATTGTTAAAAAGAAAAGATTTGTTATCATAAAAACACAAATTATTGTTAATATTAACTTAAATGTTGGTTCAAATTATTTATGTTATCTTTATTTAATAACATGAAATTCAGATTAACTTGCATGGGCAAAATTACTACTTGGTTCTTCATCTTCTATACCATAATTATAATTAGCAATACCACTAATTGTTGATTACTAGTCTTCCGACATCCTGGAAGTGGTTGAATTTTGTAAAAATGTAAATATTTTAACAAAATATTTATTAAATGATTCATAAAATCATCACACCATTTCCGCAATGACTGATTATATAACTGGCCGTTCATATTCGTAAGTTGAAATCCAAGAGTATATACAATCATAAAATATTGCGAAATATTTAATAGAAGGTTGCATCGAATTAGCTAAAGAAAAACCAGAAAAACCATTAAAATGGCTAGGTGAATGGTTGGTTAAAAATAACAAAAGAAAGCCGTTAGTATAAGCTCCAGTAGAAGAGATTAAAGAATGAGTTGGTATATTAATGGTGTTCGCACTATATCATTTAAATATAAATTATTTAAATATAAAAGCAAAAATAAATATTAACATAATATTAATTGAATTAAACTCATACTATAACTTTAGAAATCCTTTCCCATTGACCTTCAACAAATTTGTCACCTACTTATTTGGCGTATCTCTTCATTCCATTCAACAGATTTTGATCATATCGTAGCCTTGTTTTGGCTAATAATTCGATCTAATTATTTGGTATCAATTTGGAAGCCGTTTTGAAACCACTTTTGTCAATTTGTAAAAGAAGTTCAAAAAGTTAAAATAGGACACGTCCCGTCGATTTTTCTTTCAACCTTAACGGTAATTGATTAACACCAGCACATAAAGCTAAATAAAATTCTGGTTATAAACTTGCCAGCATCGCTGGATTTAGTGTCAAACAGATAAGAACACGTTCAAATTACGTTGAATTTAAAACAGGATTCTATGATGATAAAATTACTTTTTAAAAGTTTGTAAAATTTTTTACAAGAGATGTTTATTTTGTTGGTTTAGGTTATTTTCGTTTAGGAATAGACATTCTGACTTTTCGACCACGTATAATTGCCTGTATCAATATTATTTTGCTTATAAACTTATTAAATGGTTTGTAGTTAATTGATATGGTTCTAGACCTAATATTCTATTAAATAATTTGAGCAGAGCGTCTCATAACAATAATTTATTGTTAAATCGCGCATTAAAGACGTTATTGAGATTTTACTTTTCGATTAAATCGCTATATTTTAATAGTATTATTTCTTATTACAGATATTGATTAACTAATATGTGAATATAATTATTATTTTAAAAGATAATTCTTAAATACAAATACTGCCCATTTTTGGCTTTAAATATGTTTTCCTACTATAATCATCCTAAATTAAGATTATATTGTTTATGCAGCTGTATATTTTATAATTTGGAAATTTAATATTATTTAAGCTGTCTTAATTTGAGTATTAATAAATTATTTTGTTTGTAAACTTTTCAATATCTTTATACCTGCGATCTTTTTAAGTTTATGTAATTTTAAAGCTTTAACTATTAATTTAGCAGCTTTATTATTATCCCTCAATTGTTTTTCTCCTTTAAATAATTCCAATTTTTGTTAAAATACTTGTTAGCTTTTAATTATTTGTTATTAAATTAAATTAATTGAACTTATTTTTTTGTGATATAACTATTTGTGCAAATAACCTTTACAACATGCTTATAGTTTGATTATGTTAGTTTAGAATGGTTTAAATGAATTTTATTGTTTTTTACCAAGTCTAAGTACAATGCTTTTGATTAGTTAAGCAGCCTATTAGTTATCGGACACTCTATTAATTTATTCAAACTTTTCCCGTTGGTAATCATTTAACATGTTCATCCCAACAGTTCCACCGAGCTATTGAATCATGTACAAAATATCTCGAATTAGCAAAGTGATAAATTATTTAAGCAACAACGGGCAAAGTACTGTTTATTTAACAAAATTTTTATCAAACAATACTGAGTGTTAGCCGATAATTGGTGAAAAGTCGTCTGATTTTTGTTTTAGTAGTTTGTTGTAGGTGTCTTGAAGTTGAATTAGAGCGATTTTAATGTTTTATGTTGCTGATTTTGCGTTATTTTCCGTTTAGTAGAGTTAGTTCTGGAATTATGCCCCTAAAACTGAGTCTACAATTAGTGGAAGGAACAAAAAGTCGTTGAATAGTGTTGGTTGGAAGTAGTCTGTGGGTTAAGCGAGATTTTGCAGGAATAATTGTTCCAGTGAGAGGTCGAATCGGACAAATTTTCTGATTGAGTATTTGGTGAGGTGTAGGAAGCAGTCTGTGCTCAGTTACTAATCGAAGTGCGTTTAGTAGAAGTTGTGCTGCTTATTAGTGTAGTATATGTTCAGAATTGCTTGTTGCACATTTACACAAAATGGATTGTTGATTTTCATTGTTTCTCTGTAGCTGGTTCCTAAATTCAGCTTGAACTTTGCATTTTAACTGTATCCCAGGTTCAGCGGCTAGCTATCAAACCCGAATTACCTCAGATAGTTACAAATTAGTGTTTGGATGCTAACTGAGTCATCGTTCAGAATTGAGCAGCTATTTTGAATTTGGGAGCCAATTTTGTCCAATAGGTCAACGATTCTGAGCACGTTCGTGAAGAAGTAAACGTTTTACTCGCGAACTGTGCGCTGACCGGGCTGGAACAGGTGGTCGTAGGCGAGGTGAACGGGCTCGTTCGTTTTAAGGATCTTTTACAGAGCAAGGTGCAAAACTTTTGGCCTGAAGTGCTTGAAGAGGAGGAGCGTTTTCTGCTTGTTCTAAGGCTGCTTTTGGAGTGGATCCGGGGTGTCCAGGGCCGGAGACTCGAGGAAAAGCTGCAATTTACGCGTTAGGGACTGCTGAGAGTCAAGCAGATAACCGTTAATAAAATTATCGAGCTGAGATAGCTGCAAACAGTCAAAATTCTACATCTTCGTCCTGTTCTGCAACTCGTTGCGCATCCTGATGTGATTCAGCAAAATACTGTAATTCTTCTCATCAGCGTTAATTATCTCAACATACACAGTCATCTAATTCACTGTAAGCGTGTCAGAATACAAAAATTACTTTTACGAGCTGGAATCAGGCAAAAATATTTCAAGCTAAACTTAGTTGGTGTTGTTCTGTTACTTAGTTTTTAATGATAAACTAGTGATATCACACCATTATACACCATTTACGTACAATAATACACTATTTGTCAGATTTGAATGAAATTGTACAAAAACTGATTACTTTTCTTAGTAGTCGATATTTATAGAACGCATTTTAGAAATTGATGTGGAATTGTTTTGCTGTGCTAGAATAGTAAAATAATACTATAATATTTGTATTTTTGCATTTGATCACATCAAAAATGGGTTGTTCACCTAGTCCATAAAATATAAATCCAAAATTAGATGGAGTATTTGTTGACGATATGTAATTTGAAGCAATCAAACAAGAGTTGTATAATTGTGAAGATTTATAAATGTCTACATTAATGGGCAAATTAATATCAGTGCACTCGATTATAGAGGAAGACGGTGATCTGCGCAATTCTATCAATTAAACCCAAACTAATGATGATAGAATGTCATTTAGTACAAGATTGCAACAAATAATAAACAAAAATAGTCCGGAAGCCAGTTCTAAACCAAGTAAATTACGTTGCAGCGATGTAGATAACACAATTCTTGATATTTTAGAATTTTCAAAATATAGATAGTGATAACAACTTTTAATCAGTCTTTCTTTTCATTCTTTTTAACTTCACTACCAATCATAGATCCGACAAAGCTACTTCTGTGTAATGTGCTAGATTTTAACTTTTCAGTACATCTCTTACTATTTATCAATGAATTAGCTTCCATTGATGTCATAAGAGTAGATCTTTGTGCAGCATCTAACAATCCAACCAATGATTCGGGCACTGTTTTCTTTTCCTTTTCAATAAGCTCTTTAAACTTTGCTAATATAGCTGGTGGACAATCAGCAATGATATTGGGAAGAGTATTTGCCATTTCTTCAGGCAACACTCTTAGCCATAATTGATCTTCTTCTAATGGTGTAGTAGAGTTGCATTTTTTATTATAAGCTTACTTATCATATTATTGTTTAACTTCTTATTCAAATGTAATTTATTATACACGTATATCTTTAAGTACAATAGGAAGCGCATCTGATATTTTAGTCATTATTTGCATGGCAGTAATTTAATCATCACGAATCTTTTTCCTTTATTCAGTAGTTTGCGCATTGGAATCAATACCAATAGAACGAGAAATTGAGTTTACAATTTCTAGTTATTAATGTAATTCACATGCTTTCTTATACAATTCATTAACATTCTTAGCATACTTTGCTTGGAACACATCCTAAGCAAGTCGTGACATAATAGTAAATTTGGATTCGTGCTCCATAATCTGTAAGAGAGGTGGTATTAAAAGACATATATTTTGAAATATATAATAAACGCGATGTATTATAACATCCACTTCTTCCTCATAAATATGGATATTGATATTAATTTAGATGAGGTCGAAGCCTCAATAAAAAGATGTGAAGATTTTATCTCAAACAATGAATTTAATATGGATTAACTGCGTTAACAGTTATAAATACCACAAAATGATATTTGCTATGAGGAAGATAGTCCTGAGAGTGTCAATGAAGATGAAGATTCGTTTGATAAGTAATAAACTGCGATTAGATTATCAACAAACAATATGAACTCATCTCAAAACGCATCTTTCAAAAAACAACCTAATGTTTCACAATTCAAATCTCAGACCAAGCCACAGCAAACGAAGAGTTATATTCCGCCTAAACAATAGGCGATCGCAAATTAGCAACCGGTGATATAAAAGTAATAACGCTAATAAAAAATAGAACCTCAGTAAAAATAAAAGCCAGCTTCCCCATCTCTTTCTCCTTTTAAAAGATATGAGGATCAAAATCCTCCACCTGCACCAAGACCTGTATAAACTCCGCAAGTTTAGTAGGAATAATCCTAAAAACTATCATAGCCATCAAGCGTTAATAAATTTATGAAATAAATGGATAAATAAGAAGTAGATAAAGTGCAACGAAATTTTGTTGTTTCAGATCCGTAACAAAGCAGGTTAATGTAGTAAAAATCAAATAAAACTGAACGCAAACTAAATGAATTAAAGATTTAGTAATAGGAAAGAGATATGAAGGAATGTACTTTTACTCCTTAAATTAATTAAAAAAGCAGACTTATGGCAACATAGCATAGAGTTGATGATTATGAATCAACATTGTAAAAACGAGAATAAATGAGGCTTGATAAATAAAGAGAAGAATACTAGGAATGCACATTTAACCCTTAAATCAATGACAAAAGTAAAATAATAGTTGAACGTAAATATGGAGATTAAAGTGTTGTCGAACGAGCTTCAAGCACTAAATAAGAAAAGCAAAAGAAAATATAAGAATAATTTGCATTAACTCATAAAATAGAGGAAGATCCGAATTATAAATAATTTAGAGATACATTGGCTATGCGTTCAGTAATGAAATATGATCCAAATATGGCGAATGTTGATGTATTCACCAGGCTTAATAAAACTCCAATTAGAAGAAAATAGGAGTTATATACCTAAATTGAAGAAGAACAAACAAGAGAATGTGTATTTACTCCAAAAATCAATAATAGAAGTAAAAGTATAGCAAATGAAATCGGAACTTTTGAAGAAAGGTCAAAATTATTTAATTTAAAGAAGTAAGAAAATGTATAAAAAATTTAATAAGAACATGACAAAGATATGATCTTTAGACCCATAACAAATTAATAAAAAGTTGCCCAAGCTACTCCTGAAATATTCGAAAGACTTCATAGTGAGAAAAGAAAGACTATTTAGGTGTTTTAAGATGAAGAAACATTTAAACCCACTATAAATTAATATAGTTTAGATCTAACTAAAAACAGACCTAGCATTTAAGAAAATGCATTAACTTATAAGAAAGAATAAGATTAACGACTTGAATAACATCGCTTAGCTATGATAAAAGAACGAGAGAAAGAGTGCACTTTTCAACCTTAAATCACAAAGTCAAATCAAACTACTATGCCTCATTATAAATTTGATTAAGTTGATGAGATGATGGCTCAAATTAAATCTGAAAAAGAATACAAAGATATTAAACTCGCGAATCAAAAAAGATCATTTGAATACGAAAAAGAGTTAAAACATTTAACAGAAAAACCAGAAATAGGCAATATTGATAAAAGTATTTATAATAAAGTTGAAGTTAAAGGATATTAAAATGTAATGCAGCGTAAAGAATTGATTGAAAAATTAGAAAATGAATAAAAGGAAAGAGAGGATAATGTATTTGGGTTAAAGAACAAAAGTAAAATGCCAACTGTTCCCAAGCCATTCAATTTAACTGAAAGAATTGAAAACAAAGCAAATGAGCAAAAATCTATGAAAAAGAATGTTGGAATGAAACAAATTGTTGATGCAATTTTAAAAGTTGAGGTATGAATACAGAATGAGTTCCAAATAAAAAGCTTTTAAATAGTTTTTCTATCAATCAAGGAAACATATGTCACACTACTAAAATGTTTTGCATAAATATTAATAAGTAGCAGAATTAGAAATGCTATTTCTTTTACCATTTGTGTGTGATCCACTAGTCTTATGAATTGTAATAGCCAGTAATTAAATATATAACTAATTGACATTAAAATATTTAGTATTATGATCTAAATCAAATTGTATGTTACTTTTGACTAAAATCGATTAATTGACTTACTTTTATTCTTCAATATTATGCATTAAATTGATAAAATATTTTGATTGGATCAATCAATATTTTTTCACTCCGTTTTTTCTTTTAACCAATCAAATGTCTGAAATTCAAATGCCAGTTGAAACTCCAGAATAGCTTGATAAGCTCATGGAATTGACCATGGAATCTCACTTCGAGTTCCTTAAGCTTGACCAAAAGCAAGTTGACGAAATCTTTTTCCGTGCTTCCTTTGCTGCCAACAGCGCTCGTATCCCACTTGCTAAGATGGCTGTCGCTGATACCAACATCGGTGTCGTCGAAGACAAAGTTATCAAGAACAACTATGCCGCCGAATACATCTATAACAAGTATAAACTTGAAAAGACTTGCGGTTTGATCTCTGAAGACAAAATCAACGGTCAATCTACTTATGCTGAACCACTCGGTATCTTAGCTGGTATCATCCCAACCACTAACCCAACTTCTACCACCATCTTCAAGGCTTTGATCGCCCTTAAGACACGTAACTGCATCATCTTCTCTCCCCACCCACGTGCCGCCGCTTCTACCATTGAAGCCGCTCGTATCGTTCGTGATGCCGCTATCGCTGCTGGTGCTCCAAAGAACTGCATTGGTTGGATCTCTAAGCCATCCATCGAACTCTCTGGTCTTTTAATGAAGCACAAACTTACCAGCTGCATCCTCGCCACTGGTGGCCCAGCCATGGTTACCGCTGCTTATAGCTCTGGTAAGCCAGCTCTCGGTGTCGGCCCAGGTAACAACTGCGCTATCATTGACGAACTTTGTGACATCAAGGACGCTGTCAGCTCTATCATCATTTCCAAGACTTTCGATAATGGTGTTATCTGCGCCTCTGAACAATCCATCGTTGTTGTTGACTCTGTTTACGAACAAGTCAAAGCTGAAATGCAATATCGTGGTTGCTATTTCTTGAATGCTGAAGAAACTGAAAAGGTTGGTAACTTCTGCCTCCCAATCAATCCAAAGACTGGTGTTTGCCAAATGAATCCAAACACTGTTGGTCGCCCAGCTAGAGAAATCGCTGAGAAGGCTGGATGTGTTATCCCAGCTGAACACGCCTGCAAGGTCATCGTTGGTGAAGCCGACTGGAAGCTCATGAGCCACAAGTACCCAATGGGTCTTGAAAAGCTCGCCCCAGTTCTCGGTATGTTCCGCGCTTCTGACTTCAAGCACGCCGTCGAAGTTGCCAAGACTGCCATCCACATGGCTGGTAAGGGTCACACCGCTTCTATCCACACCGCTTTCGAAGCCCAGGAAAGAATCGATTATTTCGCCCACACCATCCAAGCTGGTCGTCTCATCGTCAACCAACCATCCGCTCACGGTGGTATCGGTGATCTCTATAACTTCACCCTTGACCCAACCCTCACCATCGGTTGCGGTTCCCACGGTGGTAACTCCATCTCTGAAAACGTTGGTATCAAGCACTTACTTAACTACAAGAAGGTTGTTATCAAGAGAGAAAACTGCCTCTGGTTCAAGGCTCCACCAAAAGTTTACTTCAAGTACGGGTGCCTCCAGGAAGCTCTTAAGGAATTGTATGTCTTCAAGAGATGCTTCTTCATCACTGATAAGGTTCTCTTCGACTTGGGTTACACAGACTGGGTCATCAAGCCATTATAAGAAAAGGGTGTTAAATGCTCCATCTTCTTCGATGTTGCCCCAGACCCAGATCTCGCCTGCTGCGCTAAGTGCTTAAGCCTCGTTGAATCCTTCCAACCAGACTTATTCATCGCCCTCGGTGGTGGTTCCGCTATGGACCTCATGAAGATGGTTCGTTTGCAATACGAACATGGTGAAACTGACTTCGCCGGTCTCGCCCAACGTTTCATGGATATCCGTAAACGTATCTATGAGTTCCCAGAACTCCTTGACATGAAGAAGTGCAAGACCTATTCCGTCTGCATCCCAACCACCTCTGGTACCGGTTCTGAAGTTACCCCATTCGCCGTTATCACTGACGAAAAGCTCAAGGTCAAGTATCCACTTGCTGACTACATGCTCACCCCACAAATGGCCATTGTTGACTCCTCCTTAGCCATGACCATGCCACAGTTCTTGACTGCCTGGACTGGTATTGACGCCCTCACCCACGCCATCGAATCTTATGTTTCTGTTCTTGCTACCGAATTCACTCAACCAATCTCCCTCCAAGCCATCAAGCTCATCTTCTAATACCTTGCTGAATCCGTTAATGAAAAGACCAAGAGATCTCGTGAAGCTATCCACCACGCCGCCACCCTCGCCGGTATGGCCTTCTCCAATGCCTTCCTCGGTATCAACCACAGCCTTGCCCACAAGCTCGGTCAAAAGTTCCATATCCCACACGGTCTTGCTAACGCCATCTGCCTTGTCCCAGTCATCAAGTACAACGCTACTGACGTCCCAACCAAGATGGGTTGCTTCCCACAATACAAGTACCCAATGGCTCTTTCCCGTTATGCTGAAATCGCTGATGCCTGCGGCTTCACTGAAAAGGGTCAAACCAACCAACAAAAGATGGAAATCCTTTGCGCTAAGGTTGATGAACTCTTGATCGCCTGCAAGGTTTCTAACAAGATCAAAGATTTCAGAAATGCTCCAAAGAAGGAAGATTACTTCGCAGCTCTTGAATATCTTGCTGAACAAGCTTTCGATGATCAATGTACTGGTGCTAACCCAAGATACCCACTTATCCCAGAACTTAAGGCTATCTTTGAGACTCTCTATGAGTGAAATGGATGATTATATTATTGAAATATTAATATAAATGTAAGATATTATTCTCTTCTTTACTAAAAATGACTTAACCTTATCATCAGTAAAATGACCGAAAATATTGTTCGGTTATTAAGTAAAACTAATTCTAATTGAAATGATAAAAGAACTAACCCTAACATTAAGTGTTTAACAATATTTTTTGATTATATAGGTGATTACTAATTGCATTTTTCTATGAATTTTAAGACAATAATATTATTTGTATTAAATTCAATATCATATAATTTTTATAAAAACAAATCAAAAATTTCCACTTCAATCGCATCATATATGTTTGATCTATGTAAAAGAGACGCTTCCTGGTTTATTAGTGCTTAAAAGAACGATATTGCTTCTATTGAAACTAAGTTAAACAAAAATGTTGGAACTAGAGACTTCCGTCAAACTAAAATTGACGAAGGAATTATTAAAGGATTCACTGCTTTACATTATGCTTGCTATAATGGCTGTATGGAAGTAGTAAAGTTTCTTGTTCCCCATGAAATTGGTTTAATGACATAAAAAGAAGTAGCTATTCCAGCACCAGGATTTTCTGATTGTGCAAAATATAAGTTAGTTGGTGGCTCCACGTGCTTAACAATTGCACTGTTACGTGGCAAGGGAGAAGTAGTTAAATTTTTAATTAATCATTTAGAAACTAACAAAGAAGCTGCTGATCAAGTCATTGGTCATTTGGATGAAGAAAATTTATGTACCTACTTGATGGGAACAATATGTACATTCGACGAAGCTTTTAAATTTTTGAGAAATAAAACTTTTATTGATGCTGAGTTCTTTTTATGTGCTACTGGTGATATGACACCTGTGATGAATGCAGCCTTTTTTGGAAGACCATATTTTGCTAAAATTATCACAGAATTATCTGAAGATCCAAAATATCAAGAAGGAATATATAAAATGGCTCTTAACAGAGATTCTAGTGAAGCTACTTGTTTAGAATTAGCACTTTTGGAAGTTGATTACAAGAAATATGGTTGCACACCTGAAGATAAGCAAGAAACTTATTAAATTTTGAAGAAGTTATGTATCAGAGCTGCTAATTTCGCCAAAAACGCTGATAAAAAGATCTGGGCGCCTGCACTTCACACATTTACTTAAGGATTAAGTTTCGAACAAATTTTCGGAGCAGATGCCGTTCTTCATGCCGAAACTAAGGAAGTTGTTAGGAAAATAGACAACGTTAAAAAGGTTGAAGAAAGTTCTGATTCAGATTCTGATTCGGATGATTCTGAGTCTGAAGAGTAACCGAAGCCAACTGCTGCTAAACCAGTTCAATAAGCCAAGCCAGTTGCTAAAAAAGAAGAGTCCAGCGATGACAGTAGTGACGAATCCAGCTGAGATAACTTATAATATATATTATAATATATTATCATCCAACAAATAATCTAACAATAATGTTAAATATTGTATGCAGTTTATAATAATTCAATTGATAATAGTTAAATATTTATAAATTAAACATTTGAAGTGTTATATATTTATTCACAAAGTATTTGACATATAATAATCAATTCACTCCAATCTTTTCATCGATGCGTCTGAGACATAGTCGAGATTAGTTACCTGCAGTACATCGTCTTTTGTAGCCACAACCCCATAATACGTTTAAACACTTTAATGCAAACTATTTTACAGCAAATTCAATTTTAGCATTGCCTGAATAGCAAGATATAGAAGTTTAGTCAAACGATAATATAACAGGTTAGTTGCAAGAGTCATGCCAATTAATATATCAGCGGGATCATCTATTTCGTATTTTGGATCCAGTTAAGCAAGCTACATAAACCGCGTTCAATTATAGTATTGGTTACAGATGCAATAGATTTGAAAGTTTAGAAAGTGCTATAAAATTCTTAAGAAAATAGGGCTAATTTTATAATAGATATTCACAAATTGTTTTATCTTCCTTAAATATAAGACATTTAGATACAAAATCAGTTAGTATCAACTTAGTACCAACTTAACTTCAGAAAAGTCACGCTTATTGCAGACTATAATAGATAAAACCAAAAAGTTTCTATTTACCTTCTGTGAATATTCTATCTAACACATTAAAATTTTTATGTGTTAATCAGTATGCAGAATTAATGACAAAATCATTTCCAAATACACAAGTAAAGTCACGATTTTTGTAAGCCATTGAATAAACAGAAGATCTATAGTCTGCTTTTAACAATTTTTTATAAATTTCTAGCATCTTAACAGACTTTGATCGATCTGTATATAAATAATAGTTTTTACAAGTAATTGATTATGTGTTCAAGCAACAACTATTTTATTTGTTTTTAATTAACAATTTTATTAATGATTACAATGGTATTGAAACAGTTATTAATATAAAATAGTAGTTAGATTAATTATCAAACTTAGATAACTTTTATAAGCAAATAACCAAAGATGTTGTTAAAAAAGAGGAAGAAGGATTTGAAATTTCAGCAATGAAATAAACATTTGAAGCATAACTTAAAGAGAAACTAGTGGAAAAACAAACTCTAGCAGGTGCTTATCAACAATTGGTAATTTAAAATAAATAAATTATTTAATAAAAAGAAAATGAGAAGATGAAATAAGAAGATCTATTTAGCGATTCTTTGCGTTTGCTAAATTAAATTTCTCCAAAAATCACACTAAAAACTGATGAAGTAAAGTTAAATGGATAAATTCGTGACACAATTTTAAAAGATCATTAATCTTAGAAATTATAAATAGCAGAACTGGAAGAGAAAGCTTCACAATTAAGATTAAAAGTTCAGAAAAATGTTAAATAATATGAACTTGAGCAATAAAAATATAATTCTGAAACCTAAAAAATTTAGAAGACTAATCAACAACTTGCAATTACACAAAAGAAGAATGATGAAAATTTTGCTGTAAAATGGAGATAAGCTGCGGAATCTTAATATTAATAATTGAGTTAAAAACGGGACTTTTCGTAGATGTGGTAGGAAACAGTATAAATATGCCAATAGTTGAACGTTGATCCAGGTCCTGTGTTTAAACCAGTTCTTAGAGAATAAATTAATCAATCTTTAAAACCTAAAGATCAATTGAGGAATGAAATTGATTGTATATTCAATCAGTTCAAAACAAATCTGAACAATTTACATACTATTTTTGAAGAAATAAGACCTTCTGCTTTTGTTAAACTACAAGAAGATGAAGTTAAGAAGCAAAAACTTTCGTAAAGATAAGAAGAATTATTAACTCAATTTGAATAAATAAAATTATAACAAATAGAAATACGTTAGTCTGTCGATTAAGGAGGGATTAATAATTAGAAATGGAAATTGATTTCGTAGCCAAGAACAGTACAAATTATTGAGGAACCGAAAGTAACCTCATAAATGTCCGTTTAAATGGAAAGAGTAATGGCTAAGAATGTAAGTGTTGGACAGGCAATCATTATTTCAGATTTAGTCAAATGGTTTGGAGGAGAAATACAAATCAATACAGGTTGGGTCGAGTGGCCATGGTGGGTAACGGTGGGTGAAAAACAAATATGAGTATAAAATAACATAAATAATATTTAACTTCTTTCATTCTTTCATTCGCCTAACAAATCATCATCACCTTCATTATTCATAATAAGTTATTAATTGATTTCATACCCTTCGTCAATTTAGCCAAATAACTGAACATAATTTGTCTTACTGTAATAAACTGGTTAACCAGTATATTCGTTAAATTTGAAATCTAAAGCCAATTAATTCAGTGCTTGCTAAATGACTTGATCCATATGCAACTTAGATTGTTCCATTATTAACTTAATTTCTTTAACAAAATCAATAACATATTAATTAGTTTGAACGATTTCTTTTAATAAATCAATGTTAGAAATTACTCCTTTTACATCAAACTTAATTATAAATTCAATGCCTTTTTGAACCACATACTTAACTAGGCCACCATTTATCAGTTATTTCATCCCTTCATCTTCGATATCATCAAGGTTATCCATCCCCTTTGTAAGTTAGTTAATGAAATTGATTTCCATTATAGTCCAGTTGTAAAACAACTTTAATGCATCACCAGGCAACTTTTATATCAATTTTTCATCTTCATTTAATAATTATGTTACATGTATTTTGTTTTCTTCAACTGAAAATGTTTTAATGAACTATAAACTTTGGCTATAAATTCTGCGAGCATCTGTAGTACTAGATTATTATTCTACTATTTTAGCTCTCAGTAACCAACTTAAGTAATAACTAGGATGATTTCTTTAAAATGTGAGTGTAATAGTGTTCATCAGTTATTCTTATTTTGTTTCTATAGCAAAATTAACTAAAAACATATATGCTTTGTAGTTATTTTTATGAGTATCCACACATAACTTGAATAAACGTTAATAATTTTTGGTTGATATACTAAATTCAGGAGGAAGCTCTTGTTAGTTAGTATTCTACCTATAACGTTGCGTCGCCAATTAATGTGTTGATTTAAGATGAATAAGATAATCAGCATAGCAGTTCAGCTGTGGAGCGAATGATTCTTGTATAGATCGTTCTAATTTCTCACGTAAGCGCGTTATCTTTTAAATTTCAGATTCAGTAAATGTATTAGTCTCTAAATACGATTTATATTCTGGAATATACTGTTCTAAATAGTAGTCCACTGTATATGCTTTCATGTAAGTGAAGTGAAAATATGTTAATTTCATACAGTATTAATTAAATATAAATAGAATTTAATTCAACTCATTTAATAGCAACTACTAGCAATAAGCAGAAAAGCATAGCTCCGCATGCTGCTAAAAGCATTTTCTATTCTCTGGTCCATGATTATTGTGTTTATGGTACAGAAACGACTGCTTGTGATTACTTTCTAAAAGAAACTTCTTCAATATATCTGTCTTCTTTGGCGGATTGCATTAAACGTATCATATCGTTTAATTTTGAGATGTCTTCGGTCATTTTGATTATTTGTTTGGCTTATTGATCAACAATGTGTTGGTTTGTTACCTGATTATGTGCGATTGGTTGTATTTCTTCTACTTTTTCCATCACGGCTTTTTTGATTTCGCCAATGACTTCTACGATCGATTCCTTGATTTGCAGGTCTATTTTGCTCAAAATGGCGTCCACATTTTGTATTTCGAAGCGCTTTAAATCAGTGACTTGTTTTACCTTGTATTTCTCAATGATGATTTGTTTTTCGTCTTCGGTTAAATCGATTTGGGGCATCTTAGCTTCAGTTTTAACAACCGGCTGTGCAGCCACTTAGGCAACTGCCTTTGTTCCAATGTTAAAATCGAGGGCTGGTTTCTTTTCCTCTTCCTTGAACGGGGTCGCTGGTTTGTCTTCAGTTTTTACGCCCAGAGAAAACGGTTTAGTTTCTTTCTTCTCGCTTGGAGTTGGGTTCTCGTCCTTCTTCTCTTCTGGTTTAGAGAATCCAAATGATGGTTTCGTTTCTGCTGGCTTACCTAAGGTCAAACCGTTACCGAATCCTGTTGAGGGCTTGGCTTCAGCTGGCTTAGTTTCAGCTGGTTTATCTTCTGCTTTCGGGAAGCCAGGGAAAACTGGTTTCGTTTCAGCTGGCTTTGTCTCAGCTGGCTTGTTGAATCCGCCTAAGTTAAAGCCACCACCATTACCGAATCCAGTACCGGCAGCAACTTTTGGAGCTTCTTCAGTCTTAGCACCAAGGGCTTCGTACTTTACTTCTTCCTTTGGAGCACCAAATGTGGTTGCTGGTTTATTCATTGCAAATCCGCCGGCTGGAGCATTTCCAGCAGCATTTCCGAAGCCGGTTGGAGCGGTTACCGCTGGCTTGGCGTTGCCAAAGCCGACAGCAGGTCCGTTATTGGTCGGACCTGGGAAACCGTTGGCTGGTTGGAAAGCTGGCTTCTGAGCAGCATTTCCGAAACCCATCGCTGGAGCATTTGTAGTCGGTTGAGCTGCACCAAAACCGGTTGGTTTAGCGGTAGCATTACCAAATCCCATCGAAGGTTGTTGTAAACCGCCTGGAGCTGGGAAGCCGAAACCTATTTTTGGTTGAACTGCTGGATTATTTGACATCTTTTGAAAGTGGTGTGGAGCATAAATTAAATGCTTATTTATATAATATATTGTATAAACATTTTAATCATTTAAAATTACCTTATTCAATTATCATGACTATCGAGTGTAAAAAACGTTTTATTAATTATTATCTATGATAGGTTCAATATCTATGATCAATATCTACACGAAAATATCAACTTACTATAAAAATAATAATCAACACAGTTCACAGTTTAATTTTAATTGAAATATGCGTTGAAATATGTTAAAATGAATAAATTAAGCATGAAACAACAGTGGTGATCTACCTTGTTTAAATATAATATAGTTATTATACAATACATCTAAATATACCAAGCATTGAAGTTCTTTAACGATTTTAATTTGCATCCAACGTTTATTGATGCGTTTTTAAAACAATTGTCAGTATAATGCAGTTTTTGTGCGCTCATAATTAGATCACTCAGATTGTGGGTAGAGCATGACGCGAACTTGGGAACCGATGAATTGTGGGCAAAGGTTGCTGGTGAACTTGGCCTGGACGATACCGTTGTTACCGTGGATGCGGGTGATGGTACCATAGACGACCTTCTGGGACTTTGGGATGACCATGGCAACGCGCTTGTTGACGTAGTACTTAGCTTCCTGGGCAGATTCAACATTGTTGATCTTGATGAGGGAGGTGCTGTGGTGGTGTTCTCTCATACCTTGCTTGAAAGCAACGAAGTTACCTTTAACAAATAAGCTATTCATTTCAGTACAAAGAAACGAAGTGGTGTGAAATGCCATTTAATTGTTAAATTATATTGAAATAGTTAAATAACCACCTCATGAAAATGATAATATAATAATGTTGAAATATAATAATTTTAATACATTCACTGATTTTCAATATCTATTTTTGGTTATGGGCTTTATTATTTAATGCTTTCTGCGTGTATATCGACATCTGGTTGGTCTATTCTATTTTTCATGGTTTGTGTGAGAACGTCGTCGTCATCGTCTCCTCCGATGCTGCTTATGTCTTCTAGGTTTTGTTCCAGGTGCAATTTAGCGTTTTCTACTTCAAGTTTGGGCAGGTCGTTTTCGTAGTCGTCGTTTGCGATCATGGAGCTCATTTGTATTTTCTTTGCGGATACAACTCTTTTCTTGGTGGATTTGGATCTTTCTTCTCTGTTTACGAATAGGAAGCTGGTTGCCTGCGATTGTTCTTCCTGCTGCTTGATTTCGGGCTTGATTATTTTTCGCGGTTCGAATTCAATTTGCGATTTGACCCGGTTGCTCTTGAGTTCTGCCGGGTCCGTAACTGGCTCTGTTTTTTCCGCTCCACGCGAGGCCGTGCGTCGTTTTCCCTGCGATTTCTTCGTTTTGTCATCCAATAATTCTTGTTCAAGTAAATTCAACTGTGCTAGCTGTTCCTCGTGGTCGTTATTCGTCTCGGGCAGGTCGTCAAAGCGCGTTTTTGGCAGGGCCGATGAGTACCGGGCCTTGTTCATGGAGGTCGGGTTTGAAACGTTGGCCGTTTTTGGTGACGGGGGTCTGTTGTAGTCAAAAATATCCGCGTGAGAGTTCACGACGATTGGTTCCGCGTTTTACAGTTCCGTTTTGCTGTTCAGGGACTTGAAGAAGTCATCGCGCGAGTGGGAGAGGTTCTGCGCCTGGATTATGAGCTCCTGTAGTTTCAAGTGCTGTTCGGAGAGCTCGTAGTCCCTCTCGATTTGGTCGAGCTCTTGCAAATGCGATATGTTGGACTCTAAATTAATCCACTGCGTTAGCTGATTTCCGGGGCTGTACTGCGCGTACAAGCCGAAAGCGGGCTTAGAGTAGTACTTGCAGAGCACCGCGGCCGTGCGGAGCATCCAGAGCGGGCCGAGAACAACCACGGCCTCGCAATTGTCCATTTAGTCGTTCATGGTTTGAATTAACTGGTCCTCGCCAATGCACTTCGTCTTCTTCTAAAACGCATCGTAAAAGAACATGTCTGAATTATGCGCATGCTGAATCAGCACGTTCACTGACAAATTTAACTCGTGATTATTTACTATTTTTTACATTAACACTGAGGACATCTGATGTGCTATTATCATATGCTTCCTCTCTAAAGGAAAACTATGCGGCTAGTACTAAACATAATCATATTTAAATGTTTACTTTATTTGTGGCAATTATGTAGTTCGCATAGCTAGCAGCCGAACAAGGGCATAACTTTATTTGTTGGTTTATTTTACAACATTTGAGAAGTATTAGTGATTGTTTAAAGTAAATGTCATATTACCCAATTAATTTATTTTATTATCAATATTTATAGAACATACAATGAGCATCAATTAATCATTACGCCGCAACTAACAATCTAATATGGTTGCTATAAACTACTCGTCTACTTACTATACTTAGTTATTGTTTTAACTTCCACAGCCCATTGAGATGTGTAAAAATATTAAAATACGTATATATTTAATCTTTAATAAAATCTAATACCCACTTTAATATTATATTAGTAATTATATATTAGTAATTGTTATTGAATAATAATAGTAATATAACTATATATGGAATGTTGATAGATTAAATTATTTTCAGCTATAACATATTATTATATTTAACTAAAATAATTAAAATATTATAACCTCGGTTTTGAAACTAATCGCTGAAAATCAATAAATGAATGGGATTTGTCGGTTTTAGAAAAACATTAGAAGCTTTTAAGAGTTTTATTGCATTTATGTGAGATGTTTAAGGATGAGTGAGAAGACCAGGGAAAAGGATGACTGTATATATACATAATCGGTAATACCAAATCGGTATATACATAATTTACGAATTTTATGTATTTAATTATCAAAGTATCATGTTATTTTCATAAATACTTAATGTTAAAATGGTTTTAACAACCTGTTTAGCAAAATGGGTTAATAATAAGTAGATGATTACTATTCGTCTTAAAATTAATCAAAGGTTTATCACTTTTACTTGTCAATTTGTTCTCTTAAGTTTCTTGATAAATGCAAGATTTGATATTCTCTGCAGCTTAAATTTTCCTTAAGCTGTTTATTTTCTACTTTTAATTATTCAGTTTATTCGTTCAAAAGTTTATACTCGTTTTAGGCTTCTACTAATTCATTTTTAATAGCAACAAGAGATCGCATAACTGCAACTAATTCCTTATTATCAGTGCTCTTACTGTTTACAATTTGTTCCAAGTTCTCAATTTTTTTATTTAATGTCTCAACGTTAGCCATAAATTAATTGAAGTGGCACCAAAAGTAAAAATCTGTATTATATTTATTTTTTCATGTATATATTTATCTAAAGATTGATTGAATGAATAGGATCATGTAAAAATTAGATACAAGCTGTGTTAACTTAATATTGCAAGCAATAATATGGAACTAGTAAAATAACCATTTTATTATTAGCTTAAGTATAGAAACTAATGTATCACACGTACTTATCGATATGCAGAAAATCTATAAAGATTCTCATATGCTGCTGCTTTATTAGATTGCTACCCTTTTCCTGAGATCTTTAACTTAATAGTGGTCCATATCAAATCTAATTATAAAATAATACTAATATTATCAACAAGGTTAATGCAAAATCTAATCATTTCATTTTAGTCTCATGAATTCATTTTCCTACCTCAAATCTCAATATTATACTCATCTCTTCAAGTTGTTACTCTGAACCACCTCAGATAACCTGAGATAGTTCGGGGTTACACATTAATACTACTAACAAAACTACTGAACCACTAGTTTAGTTTACAACAAAATATATAATAATAAGTTAGCTGAATAGATTTGGCTCTTGAACTTATATTATTGTCTTCTTACGTTATTTTACTATTATCAAATTGCGTAACTTGTCAACTACGTTAAGAACGCACCAACATCCAAGAATATGTTCACCGATGTTAATTACTCTAAAAAAGGTGTTGTTAATTATTTATATATTATATTTGAATAGTAAGATGAATAACAATGCGATAAAACCAGTAGACGTATTATTTGAGAATTTGCTTCTATTTTTGAATAACATTTTCTTTTGTATGTATAAAAATAATTACATTATTATATTACATATTTATATTGATTGAAACGAATTGGTGTCCCACTTCTCAACCCAATCATGGCAGATTTTGATCCTTTTGCAGATATAATGGCTCCAACTAACCCAGCACCAGCTGTAGTTTAAGAGCCAATACAAGAACCAGTACAAGAAAATGTTTAACAACCAGTGATTGAATAACCAGCTTAACAATAACAAGCAGCTAAGGATGATTTTGCTGACCTTATGCTAGAACAACCAGCCAAACCAGAGGAAGCTTAAGAAGAATAAAAACAAGATTTATTTGGTTCAGTAGCAAAAGAACAAGACTTACCACAAGATCACAAAGATGTTGATAGATATAATGAGTTACTCATGAAATATGAACGTCATCTGTTAAGTAGAGAAAACGAGCAAAAAGCTGCAGTTAACGGACTATAATAAATAGCTGCTGAATACAGAGGAGATTGGTAATAGAAAGCTGACAAAGAAGCTGAGAAAGCTGTAGAAAACTAAAAGCGTGAATGGGAAGAAATGCAAAAAATGGTCAATGATGATAAAGTTGGCAGTTGGTAAAAGATTGGCAAACTGGCTGGATCTGGAGAAGGCAGAATCTTTGAAGTTCTCAAAGCTAAAATTTAGGATGAGGAAGAAAAGGAAGAAAAGAAAGAATGAGCACAAGTTATCATTAGCGCAAAAATACCCTATATTCAAAAAATTATGAAAAAATAACTCAATTGGAATTGGATACTAAAACGTTATCTAAATATATTCAAATGAAACCATCGTACTATTGTACCAATAGTATAACATTACATATTGTTCCAATTAATTACAAAATTTGAATATATTTTAAACAAAATTATTGTTCTCACTTAGAAGTAAACTTTTGGTCTTATACAGCAAGTAACTCGACATCGAAGATTAAATCGCTCTTTGGTGGGATATCGGTGCCAGCACCGTGTTCACCATAAGCTAATTAGTATGGGATGGTTAACTTAGCACGTTCACCAACTGTCATCTTGAGGAAGGATTGATCCCAGCCTGTGATAACTTGACCGACACCAACGGTGAATTCGAATGGTTCGTTTCTATCTCTGGATGAGTCGAACTTCTTTCCGTTTTTAAGAGTTCCGGTATAGTGAGCAGTAACGAGTTAACCTGGTTTGGGGAATGTGACACCGTCACCTTGCTTAAGAATTTCTTTCTTAACTTCTGGGACAACTGGTGTTGGAATTTTAGCGATTTGACGTTGGATATTCTTTGGGAGCTTTTGTGGCATTAGATTAGAAGGAGAAGTGGTTAATTTGATTATTTTTGCATATAATTATAAATAATGTTTAAATTTATATTAAATGAAATAAAATATAGGCAAAATATTAAACTGCAATAAAAATCAGCTAGCATTAACTGCTCTCAGCACAATGCATTCCTTAATCATTTCAAAATCACTCAACATCGCTGTCATCGTCACCACCCTCACCTTCAAGATTAAGGGAAAGGTCCTTGAACTTTAAAAATTAAGCTCTATCAACGCCAAAAACTTCATGAACACATTCTTTAGTCAATTTAGCGAAAATATTGATGGCTTTCATTCTGTTATTACCTAAACCGCAGAACAACATAAAGCCGGATTTGTCAATACCGAACTCAGCACTGAAACATGGTTCACTGATGTTAAATTCAGTGACTGGAACTAATTAGTTATCAACGCATTTCAAAACTTTAATATCGTGACTTTCTGGAGAACCTGCAACGATTAAATTGGCTCTTGTAGTTAAGGCTGTTATTGGAACATCCTTATAAATTTAAACTATTTACAAAACTTTTTCTTGTAAAATGTCAACTAAAGCTAAATAACCATCCTCAGTAGTAGCTAAAAGTAAATCGCCAAAGAATCTAACTTATTCAATATTTTTACCAATATTGACTTGTTTGATAAAGTCTAATTGTTGAGTAAAATCAAACAGCTTTATTGATTAATCAGCTAACCCACTTGTGATAAACGTTTGTTCTTTAGTTTCACAGAACAAAATATTATTTATACCACCAACGTGGACATTTTCCAAAGTAGTCAAGCAAGATAAACCAGCTAAGTCCCAAAACTTAACACTAGCATCACTAGAGCATGTGGCAATGATGTTTGGATGTAGTTGTGACCAAGTAGATCCAATAACATCACCTTTGTGACCGATTGGATTATTGATTTAAGTTTAAGTTTTCTTAATATACTTTCCTTGAGCAAGTACACAATCTGGTCTAATTTGATCCATTTCATTGAGATTATAAATTTCGATTTCGGATGAAAAGCCAGTAATAGCTATATAAGCACCCTCAGCTCTTTCTGATTATGGTGTGAATGCAAATGATGTTGCGGAAAGTGGAAGGAATGGAAGTTCCATTCCATGATGGAAGAAAAATTCTTGATGAACTGGGTTGTATACAATCATATCAACAGAACCTAAATGACCTGCTCTGCAGCAGCACATAACTGTGTCCTCTTCATCAAGTTAAAACATTTCAATTGAATCATCAGATGCTTCAATTATTGCTTTATACTTTGGTGCTGCGTTTTCAGGATCATTCAATTCTTCCAAATCTTCTTTGGTTTATTTGTAGGCTTTTGGAACTCTATCTAATTTTTACTGAACAATTGAAATAGAAGTAATCATTTCTTGTGGTGGAGTGAATATTTATATTTTTATTATAATAAATAATTTAATAATATATTATTACCACTTCTTAATATTTTAAATTGTATCACTGTGCTATGAACATTTCGATAGCTTCACCCTTGTATAAATCATACTCTTCAGGAACGGTTACTTCTTTGCCTTCATAATAACCATACAATTTAACAGCTTTTTGACATATTTTTTCGCAGAAAGCTCTTACGTGTTAAAGCTTCATACCCTACATAAGGTATATTCTTATATATTCAACCTCTTCATCTCCCCAAACTATTTTTACGGTTGTAAATCTATATGGTGCCTTCAATGGATACATTTCTTAATATATATGTTCTTTATCACCTATCATTTCTACATATACGTAAAATTATTGTTTAAACATTTTTTAGGTGAATTTTAATTCATTTTTCATATGAATTGTGGAATTAAATAACTAAAACAACTTTCTTTCATTATTGTACTAAGCTGCCTTTTCAGTATCTAAATAGAAAAATCTTAAATCTACTATTGCTTTGTCTAGATGTTAAAACTATTTAAATTAAAGTCTAGCAGCTCCCTATAACGAAAACCGATCCCAAAGTTTTTTAAGTTGATCTTACTCTTCATAAATAGTTTGATGTTGTGATATTTAAAAGTTGTTGTAGACATCGTTCTCATGATTTAATATAAATTAAAATGCATTTTTCTATTCTGTTTAGTTATATGTAAACTGTAAAATCAAATAGTGTTGTTGCATAACGTCAAATGATGATTTATATTGGGATGCTTTGGCGAATATTTTGTCAAGTGTAAAATTCGAAAAGTCTTCTTTGGATTATATCAATGATAGTAAAGGTTTGAATTGAGTTTTTCCTGCGTGTGATACTTTTTGTACTATTTTTAAACTAAATCCTAAATCAGAATCGCCGATATAATTTTCTGATATTTGTATAAGTTTCTTAACAGTCTCTTATTTTCTGTGTCTTTTTGAGTATACTTGAGTAGCGTTATGATCAAATATGTCAACTTGGTATCCTTCTTGTAATTCTGAGAGGTATTGTTGAATTGCTGATTTACTTTCAAGTTCTTTAGCTATCGTCTCTATTGGCTTACCAACGATGAGTGGACAGAAGTTCTTGCTTAGTTGTGAACCAATTATCTCATAGTAGTAACTGTCTCCTTAAATTAGTTCAATTATATGTTCGACATCAGATTATTTTTCATTCAATAGGAAGTAGTCTTGGTTTACGTTTTTCTCATAAATTAGTATTTTTGAGACGAAATCTGCAAGTTCTGGAATGTTTTCTCCGAGGAGTGACATTCCGATAGCAGTTTTGATCACAGCTACATTGACGATGTTTTGTTGCCCAACGAACAGTTGAGAAGCGACTTTGATCACTTATTCGTTAACTTTAATTACGTTCTGATCGTAAGTTCTGATATCCTGATCGAATCCAATTCGTGCAACTCTCAGATATTGGGAGTGGAAGTCATACGGCTCCTCAGTTTCAAATTCGACGAATATATACGTTTTCTGCTTGAACTCGGTCAGATTATTCTGGAGAGGTTCGTCAGCGTTGAAATTGTTAAATATTTCGTACTCACGTTAGAGCTCAGCCTCAGCATAGGTTCTCCTTGCTGGAATCTTCTATACTGAAAACTTTGCCAGTGAAGGAACTGGATAGCCCTTTTCAGTCAATCTCTGACAAAATAGTTGCATCAGCTGCTCACCAGATTTTCTATAGTCGAAGTCGATTTTTTCAAGCAGTATCTGATTGTTTTAGTACGTAAATAAACAGTTTCTAGCTCTGCCATCAGTTATATTGCTTAAAATACAAGCCTCAAAGCGCATTAGAATCTCTAACTGCTCTGTGTTATCCTATTCAATGCTCTCATTTACTGTTTTTGAACTCGCAACAGGTTCCTGTTGCATATGCATTGATGATAAGACGTTTTCGTAAAAGTACATATAACCAGTATTACCAAAACCAGTCATCTTTTTGATTCCTTCCTCTTCCTCATCTAGTTTATCAGCTTTACCTGCAATATACTACAATGTATTAGTTGGTTTTTTGATATCATAAAACGCTTCGTCATTTGCTTCAAATAATTTTAGCTTAAACTATTAATTGTCTAACTAGTATTTATTGTGCAATGTGTAATAATGTCCTGAATTGATAGAACCAACATGGCACACAATAGAACTTAAAATGTACAGCCCCTTTGGTATTTCTAAATCGATCAAAGGAACTTAATAGTACAAATTGTTTACATGTGCATCTGTATAACAATCAACAGAACCATTAGGATAACTTTCAAATACATAATCCAAATACTCTTAATCATTCATAATCAATGATTACACGGTTTTTGAAGTAATTGAACCTTTATTCATAACTATTTGACCATTTATTACTGTAAAATAAGCCCACGGCATCATTAAAACACGTATATACTCTAAAAGTCGGTGTAATTTTTGTTCTGATGGTTAATAATCTTCATTTGTACAAAATTGCAAATAATTTGCTTTTTAAATGAAAGTAAAATCTAACGCAACTGGACAATTAACTGGAGAAGAATCTTTTTTATATTCATCAGCCATCATGTCATATCCAAATCGTTATAAGGACATAACAGCAACCAATGGTATATGTGATATTCTAATAAGTTTAAGAGCCGTAGCAATTTGTTAGCATTTTTCACATTTGTATCCATCGATCAACTCAGGTGCAAGAAGTTGCATTAAACACTAAAAGAAGTCATTTCGAATTGGCATCATAAAATCAGTAAATGGAACATTATTTTCAGAAATATTTCCACAGTGTGTACAAACTATCATTTGAATGTTTTAACCTTCAAATATTTATTAGTATAGTTCTTTAGATGTGGTTTTGGACTTTGGTTCTTGAGCACAAATTTTATCCATATGGTCTATCAACTTTTTAAGTAATTCATTTGCATCTTCTTAAATCATCATATCTCTTTTGCTCATTCCAAGCGAATGACAAAATGTCATTGTATTTAGTGAAGGTCTGATTGATTTGTTCATTAATGTAAATAGTAATTTTAAAGCGCCAATTATTGATTTGGATTCTTGCTACATTTTTTCAGTTGGTGGTTCTGTCAGTAGTTACTCAACTAATGAATTTTCAATTGGCGATTGAAGAACTCCATATCGATATGGAGTTGTATGATAAAGAGCTTAAATTGTAGAGTTCAAATAACACGTCGCACCGTTATTGTTTAAACCTCTAAATGGTTACATTTGAAAAGAAGTGGTAAAGTGCAATCTATACTTTATAATAATATGATGTGTGAAATTATTATTCATAAAATATGTCTCGTACATCATTTGGATGATTTATATCTTGTAAATTAATTAATTATAGTTTACAGTAATTTATAAATTCACGACTCAATTTCACTTATTACCAAATCTACCACCTTGGCTTTGTCCGCCAAATCTATTTCCACCTTGGTTGTTACCTCCGAACCGGCCACCTTGACTTCCACCGAATCTGTCGCCACCTTGTGGTCTATCTCCACCTTGTCTATCACCACCAAATCTGTTACCGCCTTAGCTGTTACCACCGAATCTGTTGTCTGGACCTCTGTTGAATGGCTTTTTGTCAAATCTTTGTGGAGCGCCTCTTTGAACTCTGCCTTTGCTATCATCCTTTTTCTCCTTGTGGGCTCTCTTGACAACTACAACTGGTTTGAAACGTTCAACTGGAATCAATTGACCCATTCTGATACCAAATGAAGTATTGGAAGATATTTTTTCAACGTTGTATCCGTCAACACCCTTGAAAGCAATGTAAAATTGCATGAGGGGACCAAAAACTTCTTCAATCTTGCCAATTGGCTTTTCAGATTTATCATATACAAATGAATTGAATTTTGGTACTAATTTGTTATCAGCACACTTGCAAACAGCTAAGTTCTGTTTCTTATCATAGCAGATATGCATAAAACTGAGAGTGAACTGAACAGCGCCGGTTTCTTCTTTTCTTTCTTAACCTCTGTATGACATTAAGTAAAGTGGTAATAAAATAATAGTATTAATTGTATATTTTTATTTATAATATTTTTCGCTCCGCCTCTCTGTCACATGAAATATAAGAACGATGTTCACATTCACAACGACAAAAACCTGGAAAATTCTTGGGCTGAGTCTGCATTTTAGTACGCAGAGTAATTTGAGAAATTGATTTTCAAAACTGAGGAGGGAAAATTAAAAGCGTTCAGATTCACTGCCAACGACGATAAAATATTCGATAAATACAAAAAGCTATTCCCAAAGGTTAAAGTGGACGTGCTCAACGTTGATGAGCTCAAGTCCCAGGCCAACAAATCAAAGTGGTACGAATTCCTTGAAGCAAACAAACACATCGTTAAGGAGTACAACCTCGGAACCCTCATCAGAATCAACTCTCAGGAGAAGTTCGGCCCACAAAACTCGGTCGTCGTTCCCAGACTCCAGTACTACTGCATCGAACTCCAAAGATTCAGAGAGGGATTCAACCAACAATTCAAAGCCAAGTTCCAATAAGACGTCAAAGTTGAAGAAAACGTTGACCTATAAGAACAGCCGGCCGTGCAAACGGACGAGATGAACGCACTCCTCAAAAAGGTTGAAAACTTGATAGATACTAACAAATCCATAGATAAGAAGTGATTTTGGATTATTATTTCCACTGAGAATGACTTCAATAATTATATATAAAATGGTTTATAATATAAACCATTTTACCAGTTATAAACTTAAAACTGAAAATTACTATTTATATCAAAGGGGTCTGTATTCGAGGTAAAGAATTTTGAACACACAAGCTTCATATTGAATACTTGACGATGATAATAAGTTGTAGCATGTTGGTATAAATAAATAATATCACACAAAAATCACTCCACATCAAAAGATGTCTTAAAACCCACCAAAAATAGGTTTCGGCTTCCCAGCTCCAGGCGGTTTACAACAGCCAGCAATGGGATTTGGAAACATTGTTCAAACTCCAGCTGTATAACCAGCTAACGCTTTTCCAGGCCCGACCAATAACAGATTTGCTATCGATTTTAGTAACACTTAGCCAACTGGATCTGTCCCAATCGGCTTCAACAATTTCGTTATTGGAACTCCCCCTACAGGCGGATTTGTTATGAATAAACCGGCTATCGCCGTAGGCTCCTCTCTAAAGCAGGAAGAAAAGAAAGAAGTTAAATAAGAAGCTTAGGGTTTAGTACATGGCTTAAGTAACGCTAAATCAGCTGAAAAAGCTGTTTTCCCAGGTTTTCCGAAACCAGAAGTGAAGAAAAATGAGAACCTAACTTCAAGCGAGAATAAAGAAACAAATCTATCACACAATCCGTTTTTACCAGTTAAAACTGAAGTCAAACCAGTAAATCAATGCCAAATAGATCCAATTTAATAAAACTCTAAATAAGCGAGCAAAGTGGAATAAGGTAAAGATTAAAACGAAAAGACAACTGGCTTTGGTGTTCAAAAATAAGTATTTAATGCCGAAACTTTATAATTTAAGAACGAAAAGACGGATTGCAAAAAGCTAGCGCAATAACACACAAATGAGTAAATTGAGAAGTAAATTGAGAAGTAAGACAAACCAGTTTTAGAAATAAAATTTAATAAAGGTCTTGATATTAGCAATAAATATAAAGAACAGTGCGTATGTTTTAACAATTATTAAATCGTGTCTCCTAAATTACTTCAAGAATATTTTAACGTTTTGAAAATCTCATATTCGATAAAATAATTATTAAATAGCTCATAATTGTTGACTTTTAATTAATTTAGCAACTATGAAAATGATAATTTATTTGTTGTAATTAAGTAATAGTAATAGTCGAAAATTACATTAATATAATTAATCAATAGAAAAATTATTTAATTAAATATAACATAAGAGGCTATAGATATTAAAAATCCAAAATCTATTGTGTAATAATAACTTCCGCCATTTTCTATGAAAGTTAATGGAATTATAATTGCAAACAGTTTGTAATTGGTTTTATAATTTTTAGTAGATTAAACCATGTTTTTGGTTGTGCAAGTGCCGATTAATGATTGTCTGTCACCGTTTGTAAACAATACAGAATTCTATAACTTACAAAAAACCTTTAAAGTGATTATCATGTGGGCTGATACAGAAACAGTAACTTTGTTCATTTCATAAAAGTTTGTAAAAACGTATGAAATAACAAATCTTAACGGTATTGTAAATGTCGAACCATTACATACAAACGAAATATACAAGTTATTCAATCCGGAATCTCGTTAATCTAACGAAACTAACATTATAAACATTTCCGCGCAAGGCATATACCCACCTGTCTAAAATAACATGAAAGTTAAGTATTATACAAATAAAGAGTCTGTTTTGTAAATCGTAAAAGATACTATTTAGTCCGGCCAAGAATACATAAGACACGATATATTGTTTGTAAACTTGTAGGATGTAACGCAAGCCAAAGCAATGTTTGACTGCTCAATACTTCAGTTTAACTTCATTTGCTTCAACATCAACAAATCAGTCCTAAATAATCTAATCAGTCAGTTCCCCATGAATTTGAAGGTGATTGAGAAATCCGAAGACGAATTTGTGAACGTTTTAATTGGAGAGGACATTTTGAAACCACAATTTTACAGCATAAAACTGGACGACGTTGAACTATCGCCCAAAAAGGAGCCGTTTTAACTTTCTGAAGAAATAAACAGTGAGAAATTAGCCGATCACTTGAAATTGTGCGCTGAGTGGTTAAAGTAGGTTTAAAGATATCACTTCAGCATTAATTTACCGCTCACAATACAAGGAGAAAGTTTTGATGCAATCGCGGAAGAATTTGAACTACTGATTCAAAAGAGCAAACTCATAAAGAGCAACAGCGAAATTAACAAGTGTGTGCTTAATGGAATCGCTGCGCTAGTTGAAGAATGGGTTCAGCTGCTGAAAAAGCAAGAATGAAAGTACTAAATTATAATATATAAATAATAGTCTATAATGACCACTGAGTTTAATTTTTGATATATAATCAACAATAATAAGGCTCAAATACGTGGTATCACAAATACTTGCTGCCACAAAGCCTCCAGACAACCTGAGTTAGTTAGACAGTTAATTGGCTATTTTAATAATTATTTTTGGGGCAACTAGTTTGATTTTTAGTGTTTAAGCGTTGTACTTCTAAATTTAGAGTGGTAGCATATTAAAATATATATGTACTTTACAGAATTAGTAATAATATATTTTGTAGACTTATATAAACTTATATAAACAATATTCACTCCTCAAAAATGTCCTTTAATCCGATTCAACCAAAAATAGGTTTCGGCTTCCCAGCTCCAGGCGGTTTACAACAACCTTCGATGGGATTTGGTAATGCTACCGCTAAACCAACCGGTTTTGGCGCAGCTCAACCAACAACAAATGCTCCAGCGATGGGTTTCGGAAATGCTGGTCAGAAGCCAACTTTCCAACCGGCCTACGGTTTCCCAGGTCCAACCAGTAACGGAACTGCTGGCGGTTTTGGCAACGCCAAGCCAGCAGTAATTGGTCCAACCGGCTTCGGAAATGCTGCAGCTGGAAATGCTCCCGCCGGCGGATTTGCAATGAATAAACCAGCAACCACATTTGGTGCTCAAAAGGAGGAAGAAAAGAAAGAAGTAAAGTACGAAGCCATTGACGCTAAGACGGAAGAAGCTCCAAACATTGTAGGTTATGATTTTTCTAAACCTGTAGGAATTATAGTTTCTAATGTGGAAAATTCTGCTAAGTAAGTGGAATAAAACTCTAAATAAGCGAGCAAAGTGGAATAAGGTAAAGATTAAAACGAAAAGACAACTGGCTTTGGTGTTCAAAAATAAGTATTTAATGCCGAAACTTTATAATTTAAGAACGAAAAGACGGATTGCAAAAAGCTAGCGCAATAACACACAAATGAGTAAATTGAGAAGTAAATTGAGAAGTAAGACAAACCAGTTTTAGAAATAAAATTTAATAAAGGTCTTGATATTAGCAATAAATATAAAGAACAGTGCGTATGTTTTAACAATTATTAAATCGTGTCTCCTAAATTACTTCAAGAATATTTTAACGTTTTGAAAATCTCATATTCGATAAAATAATTATTAAATAGCTCATAATTGTTGACTTTTAATTAATTTAGCAACTATGAAAATGATAATTTATTTGTTGTAATTAAGTAATAGTAATAGTCGAAAATTACATTAATATAATTAATCAATAGAAAAATTATTTAATTAAATATAACATAAGAGGCTATAGATATTAAAAATCCAAAATCTATTGTGTAATAATAACTTCCGCCATTTTCTATGAAAGTTAATGGAATTATAATTGCAAACAGTTTGTAATTGGTTTTATAATTTTTAGTAGATTAAACCATGTTTTTGGTTGTGCAAGTGCCGATTAATGATTGTCTGTCACCGTTTGTAAACAATACAGAATTCTATAACTTACAAAAAACCTTTAAAGTGATTATCATGTGGGCTGATACAGAAACAGTAACTTTGTTCATTTCATAAAAGTTTGTAAAAACGTATGAAATAACAAATCTTAACGGTATTGTAAATGTCGAACCATTACATACAAACGAAATATACAAGTTATTCAATCCGGAATCTCGTTAATCTAACGAAACTAACATTATAAACATTTCCGCGCAAGGCATATACCCACCTGTCTAAAATAACATGAAAGTTAAGTATTATACAAATAAAGAGTCTGTTTTGTAAATCGTAAAAGATACTATTTAGTCCGGCCAAGAATACATAAGACACGATATATTGTTTGTAAACTTGTAGGATGTAACGCAAGCCAAAGCAATGTTTGACTGCTCAATACTTCAGTTTAACTTCATTTGCTTCAACATCAACAAATCAGTCCTAAATAATCTAATCAGTCAGTTCCCCATGAATTTGAAGGTGATTGAGAAATCCGAAGACGAATTTGTGAACGTTTTAATTGGAGAGGACATTTTGAAACCACAATTTTACAGCATAAAACTGGACGACGTTGAACTATCGCCCAAAAAGGAGCCGTTTTAACTTTCTGAAGAAATAAACAGTGAGAAATTAGCCGATCACTTGAAATTGTGCGCTGAGTGGTTAAAGTAGGTTTAAAGATATCACTTCAGCATTAATTTACCGCTCACAATACAAGGAGAAAGTTTTGATGCAATCGCGGAAGAATTTGAACTACTGATTCAAAAGAGCAAACTCATAAAGAGCAACAGCGAAATTAACAAGTGTGTGCTTAATGGAATCGCTGCGCTAGTTGAAGAATGGGTTCAGCTGCTGAAAAAGCAAGAATGAAAGTACTAAATTATAATATATAAATAATAGTCTATAATGACCACTGAGTTTAATTTTTGATATATAATCAACAATAATAAGGCTCAAATACGTGGTATCACAAATACTTGCTGCCACAAAGCCTCCAGACAACCTGAGTTAGTTAGACAGTTAATTGGCTATTTTAATAATTATTTTTGGGGCAACTAGTTTGATTTTTAGTGTTTAAGCGTTGTACTTCTAAATTTAGAGTGGTAGCATATTAAAATATATATGTACTTTACAGAATTAGTAATAATATATTTTGTAGACTTATATAAACTTATATAAACAATATTCACTCCTCAAAAATGTCCTTTAATCCGATTCAACCAAAAATAGGTTTCGGCTTCCCAGCTCCAGGCGGTTTACAACAACCTTCGATGGGATTTGGTAATGCTACCGCTAAACCAACCGGTTTTGGCGCAGCTCAACCAACAACAAATGCTCCAGCGATGGGTTTCGGAAATGCTGGTCAGAAGCCAACTTTCCAACCGGCCTACGGTTTCCCAGGTCCAACCAGTAACGGAACTGCTGGCGGTTTTGGCAACGCCAAGCCAGCAGTAATTGGTCCAACCGGCTTCGGAAATGCTGCAGCTGGAAATGCTCCCGCCGGCGGATTTGCAATGAATAAACCAGCAACCACATTTGGTGCTCAAAAGGAGGAAGAAAAGAAAGAAGTAAAGTACGAAGCCATTGACGCTAAGACGGAAGAAGCTCCAAACATTGTAGGTTATGATTTTTCTAAACCTGTAGGAATTATAGTTTCTAATGTGGAAAATTCTGCTAAGTAAGTGGAATAAAACTCTAAATAAGCGAGCAAAGTGGAATAAGGTAAAGATTAAAACGAAAAGACAACTGGCTTTGGTGTTCAAAAATAAGTATTTAATGCCGAAACTTTATAATTTAAGAACGAAAAGACGGATTGCAAAAAGCTAGCGCAATAACACACAAATGAGTAAATTGAGAAGTAAATTGAGAAGTAAGACAAACCAGTTTTAGAAATAAAATTTAATAAAGGTCTTGATATTAGCAATAAATATAAAGAACAGTGCGTATGTTTTAACAATTATTAAATCGTGTCTCCTAAATTACTTCAAGAATATTTTAACGTTTTGAAAATCTCATATTCGATAAAATAATTATTAAATAGCTCATAATTGTTGACTTTTAATTAATTTAGCAACTATGAAAATGATAATTTATTTGTTGTAATTAAGTAATAGTAATAGTCGAAAATTACATTAATATAATTAATCAATAGAAAAATTATTTAATTAAATATAACATAAGAGGCTATAGATATTAAAAATCCAAAATCTATTGTGTAATAATAACTTCCGCCATTTTCTATGAAAGTTAATGGAATTATAATTGCAAACAGTTTGTAATTGGTTTTATAATTTTTAGTAGATTAAACCATGTTTTTGGTTGTGCAAGTGCCGATTAATGATTGTCTGTCACCGTTTGTAAACAATACAGAATTCTATAACTTACAAAAAACCTTTAAAGTGATTATCATGTGGGCTGATACAGAAACAGTAACTTTGTTCATTTCATAAAAGTTTGTAAAAACGTATGAAATAACAAATCTTAACGGTATTGTAAATGTCGAACCATTACATACAAACGAAATATACAAGTTATTCAATCCGGAATCTCGTTAATCTAACGAAACTAACATTATAAACATTTCCGCGCAAGGCATATACCCACCTGTCTAAAATAACATGAAAGTTAAGTATTATACAAATAAAGAGTCTGTTTTGTAAATCGTAAAAGATACTATTTAGTCCGGCCAAGAATACATAAGACACGATATATTGTTTGTAAACTTGTAGGATGTAACGCAAGCCAAAGCAATGTTTGACTGCTCAATACTTCAGTTTAACTTCATTTGCTTCAACATCAACAAATCAGTCCTAAATAATCTAATCAGTCAGTTCCCCATGAATTTGAAGGTGATTGAGAAATCCGAAGACGAATTTGTGAACGTTTTAATTGGAGAGGACATTTTGAAACCACAATTTTACAGCATAAAACTGGACGACGTTGAACTATCGCCCAAAAAGGAGCCGTTTTAACTTTCTGAAGAAATAAACAGTGAGAAATTAGCCGATCACTTGAAATTGTGCGCTGAGTGGTTAAAGTAGGTTTAAAGATATCACTTCAGCATTAATTTACCGCTCACAATACAAGGAGAAAGTTTTGATGCAATCGCGGAAGAATTTGAACTACTGATTCAAAAGAGCAAACTCATAAAGAGCAACAGCGAAATTAACAAGTGTGTGCTTAATGGAATCGCTGCGCTAGTTGAAGAATGGGTTCAGCTGCTGAAAAAGCAAGAATGAAAGTACTAAATTATAATATATAAATAATAGTCTATAATGACCACTGAGTTTAATTTTTGATATATAATCAACAATAATAAGGCTCAAATACGTGGTATCACAAATACTTGCTGCCACAAAGCCTCCAGACAACCTGAGTTAGTTAGACAGTTAATTGGCTATTTTAATAATTATTTTTGGGGCAACTAGTTTGATTTTTAGTGTTTAAGCGTTGTACTTCTAAATTTAGAGAGGTAGCATATTAAAATATATATGTACTTTACAGAAGAATGAAAGTTGTATAATAATATATGACTGGTTGTGAGCTGGATTACTATGTATTGACTCAAAATGTACAATATCTGTATTTTAAGAAAATATTATCATCGTATACAAATTCAATATACATGAAACGAAAATATTATAAATATTAATCATTAGATATGTTATAAACTAATGTAATTGGGTACATTTTTAATCATGGGTACATTTTATTGCTCGTATTGTACTATTGAATATTTATTTATAATCTTCACACCATCTAAATGATTTCAATTTTTGTATTAAGTTAGCCACCGATAGTATTTTTGCATGGATTTAACAGTAATGCATCCCTTATGGATTTGGCGGTGAATATTACAAAACAATAAATCTCCGGTGTGTATGCGGTGTCTTGTGAGATTGGCAATGGTGTTCCTGATTCCATTTTCACGGATCTCTTTTGGCAGCTTGAGTAGTTCAAGATTTGTATAAAGAATGATCCGCAGCTTTAGAACGGTTTTATTGGTGTTGGTCATTCGATGGGTGCGTATTTGATGCGTGGTTATTTGTAGAATCGCACTTCGGATTTGCCGCGCATGATCCGTTTCATTTCGGTTGCTGGTCCGATGGCGGGCGAGTTTTGCGGGATTAAGTCTTCCTGCAATGAGTTGTGGGACGCGATGAAGCTCATGGACAGCGCTGAGCTCGCCTACTCCCATTTTGTGCAGAAGCACTTCAGCCTGAGCAATTTCTGGAGGGATCCGTACGAACCGAGGGCGTTCATCGAAGCTAAAACGCACCTTGCTTATCTTGACAATGAAGTGGAGCACAACGAACAATTCAAATAAAACTTTTGCTCGGCCGAACTAATCGTTCTCTTCGGCTCTCAAAATGATGGAATAATCGTTCCTTACTAGAGTTCCTTCTTCGGGTAGTACGAAAACGGTGACGACGGATAGATAAGTGACATGCAGGACAGGGACGTGTACAAATACAACAAATTCGGGCTGAAAACGATGCACCAACAGGGAAAACTCATCATGGTGGAAACAAGCTACAAGCACACGGAATACTTCCACAGCGTTAAATTCTTGAGCGTTGAACTCATCAAATGGATCAAAACGGATGAATGAAAGTAACAAATTATATCAATATATTAATAATTGTGTATTACGTTTATACATGTAAATAACAATTTTTTATTGTTCTTTAAATCAACATATTATTAATTATATGTTAAAATATATTTATCCGCTCCACTCGCAATTCTCAAATGTAAGCGCCAATATCTCCAGGATTATTAAGAATGAGCTAATTATAAAGTCGTCTCACATAAGTTACAGACCAATCAAAAACTGAACGAGATAAATTACGAAAAGACATTGATATAACAGTGAAAAGCATCGAAGATATATTATAACGAAACTAATAGCTGGATCGAAATAGGTTTGCTAATATCAAAGATGTATTCACATAGATATTCGATGGCTTAAGTAAACAATAAATAACACGTGACACACTGGATTAAAAATCAACAAACGATATTCTAATATTTGAAAATGGTTTTGTAATGAATCATTAAATAGAAAAGTAGCACTTACGAGATTTAGAAGAAAAAATGTTCAACATGGTTTCAGAAAAAGCTCTAGAGTTTAAACAAATGTAGTAGCAAGAAAATTTATATTTGTTTTAAAACGTAGACGAACTAAAATAAGAAATAACCACAAAATTAAATGATATTACTTAATAAATGAACGAAGAAAAAATAGAAAACAATAAAAAACTTGATGAAATTGAATTATATATGAAATAATCTTGTTAACATGTTAAAGATCTATTTGCCCAAGAACGAAAAGACCGATTATAAGGTACTGATGAAGCCTATGCTTCATTAACTGTAATGGTTAATAGAATGCAGGCATAAATGAAAGATGAAAGAGACGATAGAGAGGAATGTGAAGAGCAACTAATAAAACTACTCGATAACACTCTATCAAGAATGGGGAAATGATGTGATATAAGTAATTTTAAAATAATTTTCAAGTTTTATAATTTTATTAAATTTATTTCAAAAAGTAGGATAGGTAGCAAAGTATAACTAATATATTATAGTATACTAAAATATTTTGCCTATATAAGACCACCACTCCACAAGTAAAAATTATGTAAAATAGAGATTTAATTGATGAAATTCAAAGACTTGGTAGAATGGAAAGACACTTTGATAGAAAGTCTACAGAGTATTTAGCGTAAGTAGAGCCACAGGTTCAACAAAAGCACACAACCACAAAAGCATACGGTCTTGCCAAAGATATAGCAGCATTGAAAGCTGCCGACAAGATCGCTGCAAAATATGTCTAAAGCGACTTATAAGGTTCACTGATTGATTAAATTAAGAATGTGGAAGCTAAAATCTCAAGAAAACAAGAAGAAACTGAAGTTTATAACGCTAAACAATAAATTCGAAATATGTAATCTTTATTCTAAAAAGATATAGATAGTTTCGGGTTGTCAAAGTAGCCAGATTAAAACGTTAATTAGAATGGCGAGGATTTAAAATCGTTGCAAACAGTTTATAATTAATTATTAAGGAAGCAGAAAATGTTGCATTTGGCTCATTTGGAAGATTTAATGTTATCTCCCAAGGTAATAAAGCAGTAAGCTCAAATTTAGAACCAGCCAAAGCCAAAGAGTGATTTGATGATGCGTATTGAGGCTATGACAACAAGAAAGCCTACTTTTGATGAAAGGTTACTAAAGCAAACAGCTCCAAAGATGCCTTAAAAGCCTCCAATGACCTTCGCTTCCAAAGAAGTCGAAGATAGAGTCAGACAGATAATGCGCTCTTCAGTGCACGAGGACGTAACAAGAGAACTTAAATCAACAGAGGACCTCAGGAGACAGCAAAAAGCCGAAAAGCTCGCTAAGAGCATCAGACAGGAGCAGAGTGAGGTGGACCTCCAACTAAAAGAAGAGGAACGTCACCAATAAATGACTAATTACTTCTCAAAAGATCAGGAGAAACTATTTGAAGCAAAACAAGAAATAAGAAAACTGGACATCATCAGCCAGATGAACAAAAAAGAATTTATTCAGGCCGAACTACCAACACCAAAAAGGGAGATAAAACAAACTGAACAAAACACAACGGTTCAAAAAGAAACTGTTTAACAGAAAGAGTATATTCAGAAAGAAAATATTACTCAGAGCAAGGAAATTAACAGAAAATCGATCATTTCGAGGTCAAGACAACAAAGAAGCTTCTCACCACAAAAGAGCATTAAAGGACACACAATACAAAGCCTTCAGATGCAAGAACCATTGAGACAAAATTACGTAAAAGATGATAGATTCGTAAGTGAAGAACCAGCCGTGCATTTGGAAAAAGTGGATTCAAACATTATTAGAGATATGGAAATAGAAAGACCTAAATCCGGTATCAAATAACTGCAACGGACTATCTCGCCAATTAGACCATCAACAGCTGTCAGCAAAAATGTGGCATAAGGTCAGTCATCACCAACGAAAACATCCTAACACTTCTCATTGTAATCTATGCAATCTAAAACTCCAAAATCAAGAGCCGTTTCTAGAACATCAATAAATATAAACAAATAACCATCAATAGTAAATAAATAGCTCAATGATATTGTTGCTCCGTCTATGAGATCTAGAACTTAAAACAGAGCCAGTAAACCCATTGCATACACTCTACCTAGTGATGGTATCGGTGCCACATAATAAAGTACAATTTAAGATTAATACAATAATAATTATCAGTCTAGATAATAGCATGTCTAAAATAATAACTAAATTTTAACAAATAAAATTGAACCATAAAAGTAGGAGCTATCTGACGTACCACTTGTATAATTGAACGTTAAATAAGTAGTATAATAAAAATATAAACCATAAGAAGTACAGTCGCCATAGGTTAAATCGCATAAAGTGGCTAACACGCCAGCTAGTATTATAACTGTGAATTAGTAAGTTAAATAAGATTCCTAAATAAAATCTAACGTTACATAAAAGTAAGTGTCGATTAATGCCAAGCCTGCTGAATTATCGCCTCATGAGTTATCTACATTAAGTTAATAAAGCTCCAGCTTAGTGCATTAGACTGCCTATACTCAATCCAAGTATGCACCAAATTTAGGATTAAGTCAAAATAAGTCGATGCAAGTTGATGAATAAAAAACAAATCATATCACTCAAACATAAGCATAAGATACTTACAAATAAGATAATGATTTACATTATGCTCCATTTGTATATGTACGCCCTGGACAATAAATTATATATACACAACCTAATTAATCTATTATCAGTCAAGTATTCCCTAATGTTCCTAACTAGTATATAATAGCAACTTAGGAAGTACCCACTAAAAAGTAGTCCAAAAAGCCAAAACTACCTCCAAAACTTAATCCTGAAAAAGAGGGTTTGAAGGAGAGTGTTCATATGTCATTTGGAAAAAATAAGAAAAGAAAATCAACTATAAAACCTATATAAGATGAAGATTTCATTTCAGACGATGAAAATTTAGTCAACTCTGATCCAGATGAAACGACTGAATTACTATCCAAACCAAAAATGGAAATGTAGATTGAAGACGAAAACACTCATTCATCTTCAGTTAAGTCATCAAGCAAATCAAAGAACCAATAAAAAATGGTTTAAATAGACGAATCTGAATCACTAAAAAACGAAGAGCGTGCTCAACAACAAAACAGAACTTATTCTGATACAATTCACCCACAAAATCCAGTAACGTTAAGAAATCCAATGGATTGCCCAGAAGAAGAACTTGTGTTATTCTAAGTTGGTGAAATTTCAAAATAAATTGAAACACGTTTCATAATATAAGGACAAGAAAATAGAACTAGAAAAACGTAGCCAATCATGCACTTTGACGAATCAGATTGATATTTTATTACAATTATAATCATCAAAATCTTATTAAATACGAAAAATGTGATTTTTACAAATAAATATCATCATTTTAATAACTATATAGCTACAATATATCTATGGATCCAAATACTGACTTATTCGTGCTTCTTACGTTTGCATTTACTTGATTTTTGTATATTTTTGTTCAATTTGTTTGTGTATCAGATGTTAATTCACTCTTTCTTTTCTTCGACCTTCTTTTCGACGACTGGCTTAGCGACTTTCTTGGCAGCAACACGCTTGAAACGGTCAAGAGAGACTGGCTTTGGGAGACGTTCTTCGTGGGAACGAACGTGGACTAAGTGGTTGTGGATAGCACAGCTGACACAATATTGGATCTTAGTGTAGAGCTTTGGGAGAACATAGTCTGTGACAACGCAAGCAGCTAAGACATCTTGTTGGATGTTAGATTCGATCATTTGCTTGATGTTGAAACGTCTAGTGATCTTATCAACTGGAACAAGGCGGTAACAGTTGTGGCAGTGAGCTGGAACAGTACGTCCGGCGTGGTTCTTGCAACGTCCGTGGTTTCTTCTTTTGACTGGCATCCAAAAGAAAGGAAGTGGTATTATCAAAATTATTATTATCTATCATTACATTTAATTATTTTCAATCCACACCATTTCTTTTGGATGGCAAGAACAGCTGGTATCAAAGCAGCCCGTAAACTCAAGGACTCCTCCAGAGTCAATCGTTGGGCCGATAAGAGATATAAGAAAACCCATTTACTCGCTTCCCTTAAGGCTAACGCTCTTCAGGGTGCCTGCCAAGGTGCCGGAATCGTCACTGCCAAGATCGGTGTTTCCGCTAAGCAACCAAACTCCGCCGTTCGTAAGGCCTGCCGTGTTCAACTCACCAAGAATGGTAAGAAGGTTACTGCCTTCGTTCCAAAGGACGGTATGATCAACATGATCGACAACAACGACTAAGTCGTCGTCCAATCCTTAGGTCGTCGTGGTCGTACTGTCGGTGATATCCCAGGGTGCCGTTTCATTGTTATCAAGATCTCTAACATCGGTATCTATGCTTTATTCGACGGTAAGAAAGAAAAGAGAGCAAGATGAGATAATTATTTAATTTAGTCAGAAATTAGTAGAAAACATATTGTGCGTGTATACAAAAAATTGCATAACATTACAGTTGTTACAAAAGCTTCAACTACTATTTCATGTAAATATGTTATATACTTTTAGTTGTCTGTATTGTAATAATACTAACATAACCAATAATAATATCATTATCTTATCACAACCTAACACAACTATTATTACTCTTCATTACGAATCCCATTTTAATGTTTCATTATATTATATTTAATATCTTTAAATAGTCTAAATATTATCAAATAATTCAACTACAGGTTATCACTTATTCGGTTGGAATAAGACTTTTCTACAACATATTAAAGAAATAATATACCTTGCAAACTGGTTGGGTTATCATCTTATGTTTAAAATTAATATTAATAATATTTATTTGAATTCATATACACTCAGAAACACACTTTCGAGATTAAAACAGTATACTGTGATATATTGTGTGTAGTGTACAGTTCGATTATTTTACGTAATATTATAAACAATTATGATCAGACGTAGATACCTGCGAATGGGACTGGAGCAATATCGACAACCTTTGGAGCAGTGATAACGAATGAGGCAGCTGGGGCAGCAACCTTACGCTTGAGGTCAACAAACTTAGCAGTACCGGCCTTGACAGCTTGCTTTTGCTTATCGCTTTCAACAACACGGGCGTGGTGGGCATCACCGCTGGTGGAGATCTTGAGGTGTTCAACGCGAACGTGTATTCTCTTCTTCATGATGCGGTTACCAACACGCTTGTCAACTTCGACACCGATGGCACGTGGGTTGATGTTGAAGACGATACCGGTTTTACCGTGGTAATATCTGTGTGGCATACCCTTGTGGATAGAACCATTGACTAAGATTTAAACGCGGTCACCTCTGTGGTAAACAGTCTAGTATGTGGTGAGGTTGGCTCTTCCGTGTTCACGGTGAGCACGCTTGAATACGTGACGGGTCTTGCATCTGTAACCTTGTGAGTGAGTCATTTCAGTTCCAAAAGAAAAGGAGTGGTATTAAATTAATTGGTAATAAAATTTAGTATATAGTAATAGAATAGAATATAATTGTTAATATGATAATAAATGTACTAATAACATAATTTTCATTAATAAATTCATGGATTATGTTTGTAATATCATAAAAGTTACATATACACTCATTTAATGCTATATGTGCATTAATAATAATATTAGTACACAATTACATTATATTGTGAGATTAAAAAATTCAAAATATAGTGTGATTAATTGATAACAACATAATTCAATAAAATTAATATATTTTTGAACGACCAATTTACTTTATTTTATGTGTACAGTTGTTTATTACTATTTATCACAATAACTAAATATTTCATTTATAAATGTTCTCATTCTCAATATAAATAGAATAAATAAACATTTTTGTAAGTCCATTCTATGCTATAGTTTTAAAATGCTGTAATTATATTAGTTTAATAAATAATTTGTTAAACTTATAGAAATATTTTTTCTATTAATGTGAAGTGAACTCTAATTCAATCGACAATTATGTATATCTGAAAAATTTCATTTCATTTATTCCACTTCTTTGTTACCAATGGTTCTTACTACTACATGCAACTATTCTGGTCGCCAAATCTTGCCAGGTTATGGTAAGCGTTTCGCCAAGAATGACAAATCCATCCACGTCTTCCTCAACAGCAAGTGTGCCGCTCAATTCGAGCACAAGTGGAACCCAAGAAAGGTGGTCTGGACCGTCGTCAACCGCCGCGCTCGTGGTAAGGATCTCGTTATCCAAAGCAAGCGTACCCACACCAAGAAGGCCGTTGCTAGCTCCCGTACCTATTCTGGTATGACTTCCACCAAACTTGATGAATTACGTAAAAAGTATGGCGATCTCAAGAAGTGATGATTTAATTTTTAACAGTCAAGCTTGCTGGGAAAGTAGATAAAGATAAGAAAACGTAAGGAAAACAAATGAATTATAAAAATATAAAGTAAATCATTGGACCTCCTGGAAATCATAATCTCCTTCATCTACGTCATTTCCTGTTTCATAAATATAATCATAAAGACCTGCCTAATAATCTTCTTCATAATCTTCTTAATACTATGATATTATTTGATCAAGTTCAACTCCTGGTCTAGTGTCCATCAATTACTATTCGTAATTATTATCAACTTAAGTTTAATAAATTTATTAATTTTATATCGGTTTATCTATTTTGGGAATTGCTGGTCGTATTGATTCAATAGTTGGAATTTTCGATTTTTGTAACTCATTATTTTATGGAGGTTTAGAATTGAACATCGCATTAATTAACTCTTAATTGGCATATATATCTCCTTGTTATTCAATCGGTTCCCAATTTTATTCGATGTTGGGAGTAGAATATGTTGTAGGATCTTAATTTATTATACTTTGAACAACTTCTGGTGTTTTTTATTATGCTTTGACTTTTTATTGTTAAGGAGGTGTTTTAGCTCTATTCTTGGGTTCTAAGGGGTTAACATATTGCAATTCGTTCTTCTTTAATTTGACAACACTCTCATTAATTATTTATCGGGATTATTTTTATTTGAATTCATTGTATTATCGAACTTTTTCTTCTTTGAGTCTTGTTTTTTACTCAGCCGTTAAGCTAGAATCTTCTGAGTCAATTGGCATTTCTGATTCACGAATTTAGCTGGGAAGTGCTTATTTTGGGGAAGCTATTGATATAACTGATTCTTTCTCAATATTTGACAGATTTAAATTATCAACAGTGATCTATCTAATTTAATTATCAATTTCCTTTATTTAGCTTTCTAATTGATTTTCTTATTCAGTGAGTTATTTAATTTGAACTTATAGTGGATCATACTTAGGTTGTGGTTTTGGTGGCTATTTAGGTGGTTTAGGAGGCTGCGCGACTATTTGACTGTTTTAAACTTATGAATTGTTGACTTAACTTTTCTGGATTGGTTGGGCTTTTGTTTATTTAGCAATGTTTTCATTTGATTTATTTTCAACTTTTGCTTCGACTTTTGGCTGTTCCTTTTTTGGTTCTTATTTTACAGCTGCGCTTTGTTTTACAGCTGTGTTCGGTTGTACATTGGTTTTGTTTTAAGTGTGAATATTATTTGTTTTTTACTGCGGTTATTTTGCAGTTATTTTTGGCTCGTTTTCTTCCTTCTGGCTGAGCATCATTTAGTTCTTGTCTTGTTTTTGTTCGATTGCTTTCTGGGCTTTGTGGAGTGAGTTGAAGAATTCTTCTTTGTAAACGAGTTTCCCGTTTTTGTCGATTACGTTTTGTCTTTTTTGCTCGTACACTTTCTCCGGTTTCCTTTACTGCTCCCGTTTTGAGGTGAGGTCTCTGATTGAATTCATTAACGAATCGTTCACCTCAGATGAAGACTCGTCGTTCGGTAAGAGGCTGACAGCTATCCGTTCGGACGTTTCGGACATGTAGTCGTCGTCCCTCTGTTCTGACTGTTGGTTTTGGAGTTGAGACTGTTGTTGTTGGGTCTGTTGAAGCTGAGATTGTTGCGATTTTTGCTCGAGCATTTTGCTTATAGGTTGGTATGATTGAGTTTGAGTGTTGGGTTGAATTTGTTGGGTATTTACTTGCTGAGAAATTGGTTTGGGTTGATCGCGTGGCTCGGATTTAGATTAAGACTAGTTTTATATTTGATTGAGCGGTTGCAATACCTGACGAGGAGCAGATTGCGGTTTGGGCTGCAAATAACTCAAATCCATAGATACCTGATTTCCAGAAGCCTATTACACATTCCGCAAAAATCGCTGGAAATCATCTTGCACCGTTTTCTTCGAATCTTAGGTTTTATCATGACCTGGATACTAAGGCGGTGGCAGAAAAGGCTCATTGTCATTAATAATCTATCGTTTTTGTTCTTTTACGTCTATAATCTTTTACTATTCTGCCTTTTCGGCTATTTATCTTTATTGTTCTATTCTTTTGAGACGCTACTAGGTCTCACGAGCTAATTATTTTTCTCGTTCAAAGTTGGACATTTAAATTATGGTGTGAAATTTGCTACAAATATGTATTTAATAATAGGATAATTATATTATTCACATCTCAAACAAAAATGCTATTGTATAAAGGCCACTTAAAGAATTTACAAGGTAATATGAATTTATATTAGTAAGATAATGTAAACAGTAAAAAACCTCATCAGAAATCAAGTAAATCGTTGCCCTTTGGAGCTGGTGCTGGAGCATTGACCTTCACTGGCTGTGGCTTGTTCTATATGGGTTAGGTAGCAGCTGCAACTGGTCCTGCAGCTTTCTTAACCATATCTCCAAACATATCCCAGTTTGCTTTTTGAGCATTATTTTGACTTCCAGCGTTATTGTTTCCAACAAAGGCAGCAGCATTAAAGCCAGCCTTAACATTGTTGATAGCGGCGGATTGTCCTGCATTGAAGGTTGGTTGTGGATTTGGATTGAAAGTGGCATTAGAGTTGAAGGTTGGTTGAGCGAAACCTCCTTAATTAGGTTGATTAGTTGGGGCGTTGGGATAAGCATTGAATGATGGTTGGTTAAAGTTATTGTTTGGTTGATTGTTAACAACTGGTTAAGAAACTGGTTGAGCAGTTTTAACTGGACCTGGACCAAGCATATCTGCAAATGGATCGTCTTCAACTGGAGCTTAAACTGGTACTGGAGCTGGAGCATTCTTAACTGGAGAAACATTCTTGTTAGCAAATGCTGGTGGTTGACCAAATGGTTGAGTTGGAGCTGGTCCGCCAAATTGTTATCCATAAGCTGGTTGTGGTTGTTAGTATTATGTGACAGGTTGCATTGGTTATTACATTTATTGCATTGGTTGTGCGGGTTGTTAATATGTTGGTTGTGCTGGTTGTTAGAATTATTATTAAGCAACTGGAGCAGCTGGTTTAATAGAATCATGAGCCCATCTTTTTTCAACATACTTGATATTCATAAATTCACGAGCGCGTTCAGTATCTTCGTTTCCAGCTCCTGGAACTTTATAATAAGATTCGTTCCAGTTGCACAGATATAATTGTGCATCATTTTGGTTACCAAGAACACCTGCGACTTCTAACGCAGTAAACTTAGAAGCGGTTATAGATTTAACACGGTGAGTTAGATCTCTGTGCAAAGCTGAACATCTGGTGCAAACGAATGTTCCGAAATCTAAGCAAATATACGGGACAGCCATTGATGCACAATTAGCACATCTTCTGTTTTCTGGAAGTTTTCTCATAGCTTCTAATTGCTTTTTGCACTTTTCTACATCACGATCAGTCATTGATTGGGTGAGGAGTGGATTTCTTTAATAATCTGGTGTATTTTTAACATAATAATTATTTGATATATTCATGTAAAAGACTGATTTCTTTTTGGTAAATTGAGATTGGTTTCATACTTTTATGAAATAACTGAACGAAGACAGATCAATTATTTACAAAAGGTGTTTGAAATTATCACAACTTCGATTATTAATAACTAACTTTCATAAACTAATCGTATCACACTCTTTCAAGGACTAAACTGAACTAAACTTGAACTCAAATGCACGGATAAATGTTCAATTCAATCAATTCTTTTTTGTTGACTCTAGTTTAACTTCATTTTACATATTACTGACCTGGTAGCTTTATATTTATTATTCTTGAACGGATTCTTTCCGATTCTTCTCTCCTTGTATTCTTAATTGCAAAATCACCAGAGTCTCGCCAATATTATTTCCTCTTAACTGGGTTCGCGTTAATTCTCAATTAAAACACCGTTTTGTAAACACCCTTCGCTCCTTAAAAGTTCAATTGGGTCAAAATCGTTTATTTTATTCCCCCACAACTCAATGTAGTTCAGTTTCTTCAAATATTTTAGAGAGTGAATGTTCACAATCTCGTTCTCGTGCAGGTACAGTTGCTCGAGGTCCACAAGACGTTCGAGCCCCTTTACCGTTTTAAGGTTCGAGTTAATGCACTGAAAGCGTTTTAAGGTCCTTGGAACCCGCAGTAAATGCGCGTTTTTGCAGTTTTCAAGCCGCAGGTCCGTTATCTCAAGTTACTCGATGAATTTCAAATCCCGAATTTGCTGGTCGTTATTAATTGATAAATAGGGACCAAATCCACACGGGCCGTTTGGAAATCAATGAGCTGGGTACTATTAAATACTTTTGTACTTAAATATCATTGCAGAATCATATTTAGCTGGATATTCGTGAATAAGCTCGGTCGAGCGATTTTACTTCGCTACGGATTACTCTTTAAATTAAATTACTGATAGATCAGCACAAATATCAGTTAAATAGATCTAAATATCTGCGTCTGTTGGAACACGTTGGTAGTAAATAGATTAAATGTGGTAAGGAAAGAGATATTCTATGTCCATTATGAAATTGTTGTCTATAAGTATTTATTTAATATTGCGAAGGGTTTTTAAGGATTCTATAGTACGGTGAAAGTACAGACGATTGGGGTTTGGAATCCGCCAAAATTTGGAAATAACTGATGATGGTCCAGTTTCGTTGAAGTGAAATTTTCTAAACATTTTGCCTGGCAGTTTTTGAGAAACTTTGTGTTCATCTTTGCTTCTCATTTGCGCTTACATTTGAAAACTGTCGCATTTTACCACTTCAGTGATTTAATATTTGGAAACTGCCACTCCAGTGAAATGAAGCTGGCACATAAATTGATCATGAGCATGTTTAAAAATTATTGAAACGTACTATACACGATCAAAATATGTTATATATCGAATGTAGAATAATTGTCAAAACTAAGCAGATACATTAAGTAAATAACTAATATTTATACTTTTGGCGACATTCTAAATAGCTATCATGGAGTTAATAGTGACCAACGATTTTATATTCAGTGGTATAAATATAATGGTTGCAACAAGTTTTGATCTACTCCTCTTATTTCAAATTGTTTACTTGATAAATATATAAAGGACGCACCTGCTTTATCATTCCCCCATATTTTAAGTTTCTATATATCTGATATAATATTGCTGATAAATTTTGATTTAGCTTGTTCCACAAAAAACGAATATAAAATTTACATTTTTGTAAAATAGACAGACCACTTATAGATTATGAAGAGAGCTAAAGCTGTTGTTAATTAAAGCATAATAGTCCAACAATACAAAAAGTGTATTGTTTCCCTAAATTATTTTACACAATGGTATTAACTCAAAAGCCAAATTTTGAATTTTGAAATCAAATTTATAAAATTGAAGTGATGTTGTTACTACTTAGTATGTTACATTAATAATATATTAGAACGTTAAAAATATGAGTATATTATGAATTAGCAACTTTGAGAATATTATATAATAGTTATCAGAATTCGAATAACATTAAAATATTATATCACTATATATGGTACTGAAACGATTATGTCTTTAAATTATATAATTTACAACCTTTCACTTAAATATTAACATATATAAATATTATTACTTGAAGTGGAATAGTAATTTAGATTGAAATTGAAAAATAAATTCGTATTCTATATGCATGTGGACTATAATAATTACTACATTTTTAGTCGGATTTTGCTTATAATAATTTGATAATAGCTATATAATCTGATTGAACCTCAACAATAAATTAAAGCGTAAAGTGAAATATAATTAAAAGTAAATAATATTTTTATGATACATTATACTATATCATATATTTAATATTGTCGTTTGTATTACTTATTATATTCATTTCGTAAATATGATAGTCAAAAGTATACAATATATTTGTATTTAAATTAACTCGATGCTACATTGAAACAAATATTTAATATAATATTGTTATTGCTTTATAGTATAACATTATATTATTAAAAGAATTTAGTCCGAAATATGATTGAATACAAGATATTAATGTGAACAAAAAATTGAATGTAGTGAAGTGGTTGAGACAATAAAATTTTATTGAGTGATGTTTTATATATAAACTACTACATTATATCATTATATTTAATACAGTTCTATTTGTTACAGATATATTGAATATTTGAAATATATATATTTTATCAATCAACTAAAATAAGCTTTAAGCTATAACTTATAATATAAATATGTTACTATATGTACGTCTATATTATTTGTGAGATATTATACTTAATAATATTTCAAGTTACTCCAAATCATATACTGAGAACTAATCCTTCTTTGAAATATTTATCTGGAATCTAACATTCAAATTACTATTTTTGAACTCTAGTTAATACAATATTATATTTTAGGCCAGAAATTATAACTTGTCGTAGCAATACTAAAAATATATAATTTTGAAATATTCGGCTACTAATATCATGTGAACTTAAATAATATATTTTTACAATTTACTTAATTATGAATCTATTTGTAAACGTTATGTAATTAAATATTACTATTTTTTGAATTGTTGAAAATTGTAACAAAATTTTAATAACTATAAAGATAAGTGTTGCTTATCAAAGTCTAAAATTTCTATAAATGTATATAATATATATTGTAACAACTATATATAGTGGCATAACTTGTGTCTCTGTGTGTTAGTTCCTTTTACCTAAAGTAGCAAAAATATAATTTATCAGACAAATCTTAAATCACTTTAGATATGGAAGTGAAAATATTATATAATATCACCATTTCTACTTACTTATAATTATCATGAATAGTTTCACTTTATCTAATTTATTAATCAAAAAATTAGTAAAGGCTCACCGTACTGATTCTATTGAGAAAATGCAGTTATCGCATAAATCTAGATATTATAACTAATATGCACTCTCTAAACCTAATATATTCGTAATATTAGTGTTATTTATCGTAAGCGAAACAATATTAGATGGTATTTTGTTCAGTTTAATGTTTACGCAGTTATTCAATATTAAATTTACTATTGAAAGTTTACCAGCAAATTAACAATCTATAATATCTATATTATTATTGATTATTATAGTTTAATTAAAAATTTAATACTAATTTTATTATTCTTCCATTATACTGAAAGATTCGATCATTTCTATTTTGAAGAAGTGAAAAAATCATCGACGAAATATTAACACTGTGTCAGTAGTTCTTATATAGTACAGTAGTTCTTATATAATTGATTGTAACAGCTCAATTATAGTAACGGAGCGTTGTATATCGTTGTATTTTATTATTGCAAAATTAAAAGATAATTAGTGATTCAATTATTTATTTGTAAATTATATTCAATGTTTAATGACATTCCACTTCCTTTTATTCCGCAATAAATGGACCTTGATCAAACACAAGCAAGATAAAATCCGTCACCATTCTAATATAATATAAAGTCGGCAATTGGCACTGGTAAAAGCTTTTCCTTGTCAGGAAGAGTTAATACTACATAATATACTGGAATTCCATCTCGTTCCAACATTGGTCCTGAACCAACCAGTTACAACGTTCCATCTTCCCTTTGCAAAGACTCCCCAAAGTTCAGCCTAGCCGGTAGAACCAAAAACTTTTAGGTTTACAACAATCCAGCTCCAAACGCTTATAGCATTTCTCCATAACGTCATGGCACAATGTCTTCACTTGCTGGCAGAACTAATTTGCCAAGTTTATCACCTAGCAGACATGCTCCAAGTCCTAATGCATATGATATTCCGACTATGATTGGAACTAGTGCCAAAGCTAGTCTTGCTGGAAGAACTAACTTCTAAAGCTTTTATAAACAAGCTGATATGTCATCAAATATTGCTCCTAATGCATATAAAGTTGAAAGAGTTCCAGGATAAGGCTCGCCAAAATTTACTCTAAAATCCAGAATTGATAGCCCAAACAAAAATGCTAACCCTGGTCCAGGCGCATATGATTTACCCAATAAAACAGGCTTTGAACCAAAAATTAGTTTTGGCGTTAAACCTGAAAGAAGGGGATTAATTCTTGATGAAAGAAAATATTTCAAAGTTGTTGAATGAAATTGAATGAGATAGTAAATTAAATAAGTATTTGAATCAAAATCATCAGCAACAACCTTTCTTAGCTTCAGGGGCTGGCTCCTATTCTATGACAACTGCTTTGAAAGCTTCTCTTGGAGCTTCCTCAACAACATTATCAGCTAACTTTCTTTTCATGATTTATAATACGATTTATTTGAACGCATCTTCAATGTTATTGCCAGTCATTGCTGAGGTTTCTATAAAAAGAAGGCCTTGCTTATCAGCTTCATTTTGTCCTTCTGCAACTTAAACTTAACGACTTTCTTCAAGATCAGATTTATTGCCTATTAACATGGTGTCAACAACTTCATTTGAATTGTCTTTTAGTCTTTATAACCAATCGTTAGATTGTTCAAAAGTAGTTTTGTTAGTAATATCATAAACAATAATTGCACCTTGAGCTCCTCTAAAATATGTTTTTGTAACAGACTAATATCTTTCTTAGCCTGCTGTATCCCATATTGTTAACTTTATGTTTTATTTTTGTCCATTAAAATCTACTTCTATAGTTTTGATTGAATACTCTACTCCTAATGTTGAAACAGAATCAGGTTAAAACTTATCAAAAGCGAATTTTGATAATATGTTTGTTTTACCAACGCCAGGTGCACCTATTATCACTAACTTGAACATATAATCATAGGTAGTCATTTGATGTGGTAAAAATTGATTGGTTTATTTATTGGTCAAAATATTATTATATAAATATCTTTCCTTTTGAATAATAACACTAATAACCTAAATAGTAGCATATACATTAATTAATTATAATATTTTGATGGAAAAAGAATGTTTGGAAAGTAGATATTATTATGGACCTTTCCGGATTTAAATGAATTTGTTAAATATTACAGGCCACCAATAAATTAAGAATAAACTTAGATGGATCTTCTGTTTGGAATTAGACGGCATTGTAAATAATAGCGTGTAATTATATTGTCCATTCATATTGTGAAGTTCAATTTATAAATTTTAAACTTTAGATTATCATATTTAAAAGGTTCTTTATTCAATCGAAATATCACTGGTTTTTATATTCTTCTGGTATTTATCCATTGTGTGGACGTCTAAATAGCAAAATATGAGGTTCTGGTCTATGAAAATCGTAATGTACCCATCCAGCACTCATTTAAATACCTAATGATCTCCATTCCTATTCTGCGAGTAGACGTTCCTAAATGTTATATTTGCGAGCAACTTCTTCAGGTAGTATAACGTGTCTATATTCAAATGTCTCGTCATAATATTTTCGTGAATAATAGAAACCATTAGCTGATGTCATAATTGAGGTGGATTAAAAGACACTTATCAAGTTTTTAGTATATTGATATATAGATTATTTCACATCATATATGTCCGATGTTGTCGTGATTGGTGCCTTCTTCACAGATTTAGTATTTTACTGTGAGTAATTCCCATCTCCGGGATAAACTATTCCAGGGCGTTTCGCTTCTGGTTTTGGCGGAAAAGGGTCCAACCAAGCCATTGCGTGCCACAAGATGCAGTCCAAGCCGTCGACCCACTTTTTCTCGTCGGTCGGGAAGGACGCCTTCGGAGACGCGATAGCAGCCCACTACGCGAAGCTGGACATCAAGGCCACTTTCGTGCGTTCCGAACAGCCGACCGGATCCGCTGGAATCTACGTGAACGCAGCCGGACAGAACCAGATCATAATCTCCCAGGGTGCCATGAACGAGTTCTCGCTGGACAAGATCCAGGCGCAGTTGAAGGAAGCTCTAAAAACTGCTAAACTAATTGTGTTTCAGTCCGAAATGGGCTTCGAGCCGCTCTTGGAGATGATGAAGTACTGCAAGGCCCACAAGCTGGCGGAGTGCAAAATCGTGTTCAACCCGGCGCCCTTCAGACCGGACTACGACTACAAGCAGATCATCCCGCTCGCAGACTTCGTGGTCCCCAACGAAACCGAGTTCGCGGCGCTCGTGCAGAAGGGAGTGGACTTCGAGCACACCAAGGTGATCAAGACCCTCGGGGAACACGGCGTCGAAGTAGACGGCATAGTTGTCCCAGCGATCAAAGTGAAGGCGGTCGACACCACCGGCGCAGGCGACTGCTGGATCGGCGCGTTCTGTGCCTTCTACGCACAAGGAGAGTCCATGGGCGAGTGCTGCAGAAAAGCGAACTCTGCAGCCGGAATAAGCGTCACTCGATATGGAACTGCCGCTAGTTTCCCCAGCCATTCTGAAATCCAGTGAGAGCTATTTTGTTATAAATTATGTTCTTACTGTGGTAATACTTGTATTGATAGTTATTCATCACATTGAATTCATATGTATGATATGTTTGGAAAATATGTGAGAAAACATACTTCATTCTCTTTTTACCATATGCGTTCAAGTGGAGATTTTAACTGGAACGTCTCAAACACATTAACGAATAGAATTATATTCAAAGGTGCTATTATTTTAGAACCAGATTGAATTTCGAATTGATAAATACGTACAGTAAATGTGTTCAAGTTGATCACTCGATTGGGAAGCAGACCTTGGTAAGCAGCTCTTCTTCCTTCACCATGGACGGGTCGTTGATATAGATCTCGAAGGGTACTCCTCTCATCTTGAGGTGCTTGGCGGCGACCTCGTCCGAAAGCGCCTGGTACGCGGCTCCCACCTTGTTGTACGCGCCCTTGTGGATGGTGGTGAGGTTGTTTCCGCCCTGGATGGTGTGCTGCTTCACGCCCTCAATTGGCGCGAGGGTCTGGTGCGTGCCGATGAGGCAGACGTACTCGTGGGTCGGGTTGGCGAACTTCTCTGGGGTGTCGAAGCACTGGAAGATGAAGAGCATCTCGGGGAGCTTGAGCCCTTTCACGTGCTCCCACAGCGCGTTGTACAGCTTCGGGGAGTCCGTGTACGGGGCGTTCACGAACATGGCGTGGCCGTGGATGGTTTCGATTACTTCCGTTTGCATTGTGGAGCGGAGTGGATGGAAGCGGAGTGGTGCTAAAGAAATGTAAGTGGATCAGATTCCATGTAATAGTGGTTTCAGCAAGATATAGAGATATTTGTATCCGTGATTAGTAACAATAAATTAAGATGCTAAAGAAACGCTATTTTATCAGAATAAGCATTCACGTGCAGTTTGAAGTTTTTAGATTTGAAAATTTCAATACACTTTCCAAGACAATATCAACTAATGATTTGTGTCTATGGCATTTCTGTTATTTAAATAAGGCTTTAGAATGTTTTGGAGGTACTAACATATTGCAATATTTATTAGCGATGTTGACAAGAAGATATTTGTTCCTGTACTTCAAAAAATGGTGCTAAAGAAAGCTGCTGAATGTTAACATAAGATTGTTTACAGTGTATAAAATATTAGTCAGAACAATATTATTCTTTTATTGACGATGCTGAATGTAAATACTAATGTTTTCAGTTTAGAAAATACAGAATTATTGACGACCAACTTATGATTAATGTTTACAGTCTATTTCTATTATAATAACAACTTATGAAATGCTATGAGCGTGTTTAAGTAGAATCTTTAGTGACACTTTTGAAAATGTAAATTCAATGAAAAACTAACTAAAATAGAAGAGAGTTAACCCCAGTTGACCCAAAACATGTCATCATTGTTTATAGTTTTCATTATGGTAATTGACAGCTACTATCACATTAGTTAATATCTGACACAAATACTCACTTGTTGACTAATTTCAAGACTAATAATCTATTGACTTACTCTTTGACGATAAACATTAGCATAATCTTAGAACCAGCAGTCACATATAATACTCTACACTTTACTCAGTCGTACACGATGTTTCCGTCTCGGATTTGGAACTGCTTCTGTTTCTGCTCCACGGCCAGCTGTCGGATCTTGGTTTCCAGCTACCTCGCCTCTATCTGTTCCTGGTCTTCCGTGATGTTGTAGTCGATCAGCGACTGTTTCTCCGCCAGACTCGCCGTCATCTGGCCGACTTTGCTTTTCTTGACGCCCGTGAACATTCTGGTGTTGTTGTGCTTGCCAGATATGAACACCGAAGATGACATCGTAGCGGTCCTGTGCTTCTGGGTTATCACAGGCAACACGTCCAGTTCTGGTTCTTTCTGCTAATGTAATGTGTTATGTTGCATTTGTTTTAATCAATCATTTATAAAATAGTGTAGTACTTATTATAGAGTCTAATACTTATAAATTATAACGTTTATAATATTATTAACGGTTATAGTATTATAATAATTTTTCACTTCATCAAAAATGTAACCAATATATGCTACTACAATTGATGGTATAAATTGCATATATTCAGGGTTCAAATGGGATGTTATATTTCCATTAATTTAAGGGAAAAAATGTTTTTACAAGAAATTTCCCACTGTTAAAGAAGCATAATAACACTTTGGAGGTAAATCTGTAGAAATTAAAACAAACACCGACTCTTCAACAGCATAACAAGTTAAAGAATTTAAAACATTTAAATTGACTCCTGGAACTATTTTATTTTAATCGTTAAAAATTAATTAGGGTGCTTATGAGCGAGCTGTTCAGAAATTTCCTATGTTAAAAATAAGATAAATATTTCAACTACCAGAGGAGTTCAATCTAGAAGTAGTATTATTTAATGTTTAGTAATAAGTATTATCTTCAAAAATAATGAATTTATATTAAAGAGTAAAGTAAATAACATAAGAAGAAAGAACCTAATCATAGTACACTAATTATACTACTCTTTACGTCGACGGTGGAGCAACACCGTCTAGTGGTGGACCAGGAGGATTTGCTGTTGTTAAACCAGTTGATCATTCATAAATTGAAGTTGAAACAACAATAGCGTATGGGTATTCTAAAACTACTAACAATCGTATGGAATTACTCGCATTTTTAGTTGCACTATTAAACTTTAAAGGTGATCTGCTGATTTGTGCTGATTCAATGTATGTAATCAACACATATACTTAATGGATTGTTTCTTGGGTAACAAAAGGAAAAGGATCGTTAGCAAAATTTTTTACGAATGGAGTAAATAACTAAGATATAATAGGTATAACATTACTTTAACTTTTATAGTCTTCCAGAAATATTGCATTTTGTCATGTAAAAGGACATAGCGGAATTCATTTTAATGAAATGGCTGACGTGGGATGCAGTGCATTAATTGGTGTTGGTCCAGATTTTATGTTGAAATGAACAATACATCATATTTATTATTATATTTCACTCTAATACTTAACTTCTTTATAGTTAGTTATTTTCAGTTAATATTTTATGATTATGTTTTGCTTTTGGTGATTTTATCACAGTGTTAATTTTAAGAGCATGTGATTTAGATCGTACTATTCGTTATTTTAATAAATTTAGTATAACCAAAGTTACAGAAAATAGAATTGATATGCAAATAATAGCAATACTTATATATCCATAGGTTTATGTTATCACAATTCGATCTTACTTTCCATATAGTTATTGGTATGTTACTTCAATACATTTATTTTAATAGGTAGCAGAAGAACCACAATAATAATAAATCATTTGTTAGAAATGAAGTGAAACATTTACATTCAACATATTTTATAATATTTATTATTGTTTATATCGATCTCACAAATCAAGTCCGGTATCAATACCTCTGATCAGTTCTTTGAGCTCATTTTTACTCATTTTTTGGCCGGTTCTAGTCATGTTCAATTTGCTAGCTCCGAGTGTGCTTTAACCAACCGCACTTTATTGGAATCCGCTTTGGTAAGTTGGTTACTATTGTTGTTGCTGCTGTGGTGGCATTTATTGTGGTTGTTGTGGAGCGTAGTTGTATTGGTATTGTTGTTAAGCTGGTTGTTAATATTGTTGTTATTGTTGCACTGGTGCTGGTTGGTATTGCGATTATTGGAATTATTAGGCTGGATACTGGTATTGGCTTGCTTAAACTGGTACAGGCTGATATTGGTTTTGATATTAGCTTCTCTGAACACTCTGTGCTGGTGCGAATTACACGCTCTTGACTGGCCCGATTGATTTCTCAAGACCGTCAACACCTTAAGCGAATTCGTCCTCTCCCTTGACCTTGTTCTCAAGGAATTAAACACGCATGGAGGCCTTGGCGAGTCTCTCGTTTTTCTCCTGCTCCAGGTTCATTTGGACCTGAGTAAGTTGTTGAATGGTGTTGTCGTTCTAAGTCTTGATCTGAACGAGTGACTGTGAGAGCGTTTTCCCCTGTTCGTTCAAATTACGATGTTGGTTTTCCATTTGGTGCACCTGGGTGAGGGTCTGGTCGAGCTGGTTGTTCTTAACGGCAAGTTCCTGCTGAAGTTGGGCTTATTGTTGAGAGAGGGCACCATTACGCATGATGCTTTGCTGGAGCATGTCAGTCTTCATCTGAAGCTCGGCTTGAGCTGCACGCACTTACTCTTAAAGGGAAGAATTATCAGCGTTGATCTTTACAATGGAATCCTGCTTGTTCTGCAAATCCTGCTGCTTCACACTCAGAGCCTGGTACGTGGTCTCGATCTGAGCTTATTGCTCAGTTAAACTTTACGCCTTGGACTCCTGCACTTGCTGCAAAGTCATGATCTGACCTTACTTCTCCTGAATTTCGGCCTGCAATCTGGTGTGCAAAGCCTCCTTATTGGCAAGGTTCTAATTCAACTCGGTCATAGATTTTACCTTCTCGTTGATTTAATCCTTCAGTTAGCCAATTTGATTGTAAGCACCTGATAATTACTCAGATTTTTGTTAAATCTGACCTGAAATATCCTGAACTTCATTCTAAAGTTGTCCTAAGCTTTGAGTTGCAGTTAAATGTTATTGCTCCTTATCTTTAAGTTGAGCTGCAACAGAAGTTAAGTTTTGATTGAGTGCATCAATTTGAGCGAATGAAGTACGAACATTCTCAGATAACTGTCTGTTCTCCTGAGTAATACGATTTGCGTCATTCAACTTCATGGCGTTATCAGATGCTAAACGATTGATTTGCTCATTCTTTGTTTATAATTGAGTGTAGTAAGCTTAAATTTGTTCACCCTTTTGTTAATTTTCAGCATTAAAACGAGCAGTTTATTCTTGTTTAGTTTGAATTTCATTTGTCAACTTTCGAATTTAATCATATGTTTGATTTAATTATTCTGTAGTTGATTAGTTTTGTTAATACGCTTTAGCAAGTTACTATTCTAGTACTTGTGCCTTAGAATTAGTTTGATTGAGTTTTAATTCTAAGTTCATCAATTGACGATCAGATTCCACCTGTGTTTATTACAATTACTCACTTATTTATTGTATTTTCTATTTTTGTTCGCTTATAAGCTTAATACTTTCATGGTCCAACAGTTATGTTCTAGTTTCAAGTTACTCAGCAGGGTTGTGCTATGGTATGTTTGATCTGTAGAAGTTTGATCCTCTCATGATTTCAAATTTTGGAAATGGTGAAGTGGACCAACACCGATTATATTATAGAAAATATTAATTATAATTTCCATACCGCTAAATGTATATGTACAGAACTAATTTTGTTCCAGTTATATCGCCTCGTCGCTAATAGATATTTCAAAAACGGACAAACACTCATAAACAATAGCAGCAAACACAAGAACAGATACCTCAATTGGTTATAGTCAATAAGCAGAAAGAACCAGAGATAGACACGTTGCCTGTGATAACCCAGAAGCACAGGACTGCTACGATGTCATCTTCGGTGTTCATATCTGGCAAGCACAACAACACCAGAATGTTTACGGGTGTCAAGAAAAGCAAAGTCGGCCAGATGACGGCGAGTCTGGCGGAGAAACAGTCGCTGATCGACTACAACATCACGGAAGACCAGGAACAGATAGAGGCGAGGTAGCTGGAAACCAAGATCCGACAGCTGGCCGTGGAGCAGAAACAGAAGCAGTTCCAAATCCGAGACGGAAACATCGTGTACGACTGAGTAAAGTGTAGAGTATTATATGTGACTGCTGGTTCTAAGATTATGCTAATGTTTATCGTCAAAGAGTAAGTCAATAGATTATTAGTCTTGAAATTAGTCAACAAGTGAGTATTTGTGTCAGATATTAACTAATGTGATAGTAGCTGTCAATTACCATAATGAAAACTATAAACAATGATGACATGTTTTGGGTCAACTGGGGTTAACTCTCTTCTATTTTAGTTAGTTTTTCATTGAATTTACATTTTCAAAAGTGTCACTAAAGATTCTACTTAAACACGCTCATAGCATTTCATAAGTTGTTATTATAATAGAAATAGACTGTAAACATTAATCATAAGTTGGTCGTCAATAATTCTGTATTTTCTAAACTGAAAACATTAGTATTTACATTCAGCATCGTCAATAAAAGAATAATATTGTTCTGACTAATATTTTATACACTGTAAACAATCATATATAAACATTCAGCAGCTTTCTTTAGCACCATTTTTTGAAGTACAGGAACAAATATCTTCTTGTCAACATCGCTAATAAATATTGCAATATGTTAGTACCTCCAAAACATTCTAAAGCCTTATTTAAATAACAGAAATGCCATAGACACAAATCATTAGTTGATATTGTCTTGGAAAGTGTATTGAAATTTTCAAATCTAAAAACTTCAAACTGCACGTGAATGCTTATTCTGATAAAATAGCGTTTCTTTAGCATCTTAATTTATTGTTACTAATCACGGATACAAATATCTCTATATCTTGCTGAAACCACTATTACATGGAATCTGATCCACTTACATTTCTTTAGCACCACTCCGCTTCCATCCACTCCGCTCCACAATGCAAACGGAAGTAATCGAAACCATCCACGGCCACGCCATGTTCGTGAACGCCCCGTACACGGACTCCCCGAAGCTGTACAACGCGCTGTGGGAGCACGTGAAAGGGCTCAAGCTCCCCGAGATGCTCTTCATCTTCCAGTGCTTCGACACCCCAGAGAAGTTCGCCAACCCGACCCACGAGTACGTCTGCCTCATCGGCACGCACCAGGCCCTCGCGCCAATTGAGGGCGTGAAGCAGCACACCATCCAGGGCGGAAAAAACCTCACCACCATCCACAAGGGCGCGTACAACAAGGTGGGAGCCGCGTACCAGGCGCTTTTGGACGAGGTCGCCGCCAAGCACCTCAAGATGAGAGGAGTACCCTTCGAGATCTATATCAACGACCCGTCCATGGTGAAGGAAGAAGAGCTGCTCACCAAGGTCTGCTTCCCAATCGAGTGATCATCCGAACACATATGTTATTCATGTCATTTAAAATAATCTATATTCACTATATCCAAAAATTTATTGTATTTTGTAATTGATTGATATATATTATATCAAAATCTCATATTCAAAATTGTAGGGTTTTGAAATATTGGTCAATATTATGGCTAGCACAGCACAAGTTATCTTAATTTTAACTTACAGATGTATCAAGTCAAGATCGAAAAACGATTGGGTTCATTACTTGATATATATTGATGATTAATTCAAGACCTGACGAATTCAATTTAATAATAAACTAAAATATCGTACTATCATAATTTAACTAATACTTACAGCGTTTCCAAATATAAAAAGCTCTCACTGGATTTCAGAGTAGCTGGGGAAACTAGCGGCGGCACCACAGCGAGTGACGCTTATTCCGGCTGCAGAGTTCGCTTTTCTGCAGCACTCGCCCATGGACTCTCCTTGCGCGTAGAAGGCACAGAACGCGCCGATCCAGCAGTCGCCTGCGCCGGTGGTGTCGACCGCCTTCACTTTGATCGCTGGGACAACTATGCCGTCTACTTCGACGCCGTGTTCCCCGAGGGTCTTGATCACCTTGGTGTGCTCGAAGTCCACCCCCTTCTGCACGAGCGCCGCGAACTCGGTTTCGTTGGGGACCACGAAGTCTGCGAGCGGGATGATCTGCTTGTAGTCGTAGTCCGGTCTGAAGGGCGCCGGGTTGAACACGATCTTGCACTCCGCCAGCTTGTGGGCCTTGCAGAACTTCATCATCTCCAAGAGCGGCTCGAAGCCCATTTCGGACTAAAACACTACAAGCTTCGCAGCTCCGAGGGCTTCCTTCAGCTGCGCCTGGATCTTGTCCAGCGAGAACTCGTTCATGGCGCCCTGGGAGATTATGATCTGGTTCTGTCCGGCTGCGTTCACGTAGATTCCAGCGGATCCGGTCGGCTGTTCGGAACGCACGAAAGTGGCCTTGATGTCCAGCTTTGCGTAGTGGGCCGCTATCGCGTCTCCGAAGGCGTCCTTCCCGACAGACGAGAAAAAGTGGGTCGACGGCTTGGACTGCATCTTGTGGCACGCAATGGCCTGGTTTGACCCTTTTCCGCCAAAACCTGTGTATTAACTTTCCAAAGTTATTTAGATTTGTTAACATTTCTAAAGCATTCACAAACTATTACACATGTATTTTTATTGAAATCGAAATCTATTTTTGTTTGTTGTATTTTTATATTTTCATTAAAATATTATCTAAACAAAATTGTTAAAACCAATCATTATTTCACTTCAATTGTATATGACAGAATACTATGATAATTTATTTAAAATAATCGTTATTGGATCCTCTGGAGTTGGTAAATCTAATATAATATCACGATTTTCAAATGGCACATTTATGAAAGAATGTGCTCCAACTTTAGGAGTTGAATTTTCAACTAAAACAATAAATGTAACAGATCCAGAATAAAAAGTGATTAGACTTTAAATGTGGGACACAGCCGGTTAAGAGAGATTTCATTCTGTTGCTAATTAATATTATAGAGGTGCATAAGGTGCTGTTTTGGTATATGACATATCAAATAAGAAAACATTTGAAGATTTACAAAAGTGGATAGTTGAATTGAAGGAAAAAGCCGCTGATACTATAAATGTAATGTTATGCGGCAACAAAGCCGATTTAGAACCACAAAGATAAGTGTCCTTTGAAGAAGGTTAAAACTTTGCTTAACTTAATAATATGATGTATTTAGAAACATCAGCTTTGAACGGTATGAATGTTGAAGAAGCCTTTAAATAACTTGCATCCTGCATATTATCAAAATAATAAGCTCCTGTGTAAGATAAAAAAGAAGAGCTATTGCTTCAACAATCTGAAGTAACAGTTAAACCAAAAGGATGTTGCTGAAATGATTATACCTTGATATATAACATTATATAACAAATATTGTTTAAACGTACAAAAAGTACAGTTTTAAACAAGTAAAAGTTATAATTGTGAACGAATAATAAAATAAACTGTCAAATGGACTAATTCCACTTCAAATTCTATAATATGGATACCATTGATTTTTCTGGCTAGGACTTGGAATAATCTGAAGTAGAGTTTAAATTGCGTTAGATATTGGTAGAGAATAAGGGAATTACGAATATAAATTTGTCTGGGAACAAGCTGATGTCAATAGAGTTTTTGAGTAAGTTTGTGGAGCAGGGTGCGCTTCCGCAGTTGAAGATTCTGAATATTTCTCAGAATATGATTTAGTTTATGTCAATTCACAATATGAGTGGGCTGATCACTTTGGACGTGTCCAGCAACCCGATAAGTGAGTTCCAACTGCACCACTTACCGGCGCTGAAGTCAATTGACGCGCGCGACTGCAATATAAACGACGTTGCGTTCATGCAGCTCCTCGAGCAGCCGACCAAGCCGAGGCACATCCGCCTCGCCGGCAACAAGGTAACTGACATTGGCGTGAACCAGGTAGTTCGGAACCCAGCCTTGCTTCCAATTCTGAACGAGTTCCTCACCACTCTGGATTTGAAGCAGAACCAAACTCAATATTAAACGCTCTTGTAAGTTAAAGCTCTTCTTCCAGTGAACAGGAAACCGAGTTCGAGTGTGACGAAGCTCCCAGCGCTTAACAATTCAAGGGCGAATTCGAGGAACCCATCCGCTAAAAACGCGCAAATGGACACCAAGGACCTGGTTAAGCTCATGAACTCGCTGCAGCAGGAATTCAATCTCAACTGGCCACAGGCGCTCGCGGCCACCATGCTCGGACGCGACCACTTGTTAGTGTAACAAGCCAAAGATATGGACGAAGGACGCTGCAAGAGCAAAATATGCAGCTGCCTCGTAATCGGAATCAAATGCCAAACTGACCTCGAAGAGCAAGCATGCCAAGGATTCGCCAGAAAAGTCGGAACTGTTTTCTGCAAACACTTCAAAAGCGGAAATAACGTAGACTGCAAAGGAAGAGCTGAAGCCACACTCCAAGTTATCCAAAAAAGAATCGAAAAACAAACTGAGGCCAGCCAAGATAAATAGTGATGAATTGTCATGTTAAATTATGAATAAATAAGGTACCATCTAATCATTCATTATATTTATAAATAAATTTCTAACAATTTCGCAGTTTCCATTTAATATATAATTAATACACATATAATTTTCTTGTCTTTCCACATCAATGACTACATCGACATTTGTTTTTGCTGATGAAGATCACACTTTAGGAAATGCACTTAGATACTGCATTTCACGCCACCCTGATGTTTAAATGGTAGGATATGATGTACCACATCCAGCCGAAGAAAAATTATAAATAAGAATTTAAACGAATGGAAGAGACCCAAGCGAGTGCTTAGTTGATTCAGCAAAAGCCCTTGAAAGTATAGCTGATACGTATTTGCAATAATTAGCAGAGTTTTTATGAAGTAAATGAAATTATTTATAATTGCCTTTATAATATTATTATCACAGAACACTTAATATAGAAAGCAGTGGTTTTATTTAGTATTCAGTACAATAATTATTCATTTCAATTGAGCACAAGTATCATAAATTTTGAAAACTACAGCTTAAAATATAAATACATTAAAATCTATTAAAATTTATACACATTTATATAATTTATAATTATTTTAATAATTTCCACTTCTTTCTTTTCGTTTGTCATGCCCACCAGACTCAGAAAGCATCAGAAATGCCACGGCGATCGTCAACACGGTTATGGTCGTATAGGCAAACACAGAAAGCACTTTGGTGGTAAGGGTAAAGCTGGCGGTGAACACCACAGACGTATAATGTTCAACAAATATCACCCAGGACACTTCGGTAAGCTCGGTATGCGCGTCTATCACAGACGTAACACTGATTTCAAGATGGTCAACATCAACAGACTTTGGGCCCTCATCCCAGAAACCCAACGTGTTGAATTCTTGAAGAAGAAGGATTCCAACAATGCTCCAGTCATCGACGTTACTGAATTCGGTTACTTCGGCGTTATCGGTCGCGGCTACATGCCAGAATGCCCAATCATCGTCAAGGCTCGCGTCTTCTCCCAACAAGCTGAAGAAAAGATCAAGGCTGCTAAGGGTGCCTGCGTCCTCGTTAAGTGAACAATAATTGTATAGTAATTGAAATCAAATTAGTAACCAGAAAATAGTAAAAAATAAAAATATATTTAAATGAACGGTTATGGAAAAAATCTAACAAAATCGTTAATGTTTACTAGTTAACCATAGACACAATAAACCTATATGCTATCTTTTCTTGTATTAATCTTATACCTGATTTTTTAATAGCATATTTGTTTACTATAAAGCCGATATTTGATTTGTTTCACCAATTTGATTCAATACGTATAAATCTTTAATCCTATATATAAAAGAACTTGTCAGTGAAGTATTTGGTGCCATATTTAACTGTAACTAATCGAATTGTTGTCAAATTTTCAATATTTAAAAGACTAATAATTATATTTCGTCTAACATTGATATATTATATATTACCACGTTTATTTTGTCTAACAATTTACCGCTCCAATCTATGTACGGAGCTTTTAATGAGTCAGAAGAACACCCTGCCCCAAGTATGCCACATGCACCACCAGGAGCTGGTTTATCAGATGCATTCCTAACTAATTTGATTAATCTGTCATCAAAGACTCCATTTGGACAGTCTAAACCTCAAACAGTTGTTGGAGAAGTAGATATGTTGGTTGATGACGAATCCGAGGACAAAAAGCCCAAATAACGTAAACCATAAGGCAACGTACCGTAATAATAATACTAACAACCCCAATATTAATAACAATAAATGTATTAGCAACCAGCGTAATAACAACAATAAACTTACTACCAACCACTATAATAGTAATAATAACAAAATTATTAGTTCAGCCAACCTTCGTTATTCCCAACAACTTAAATTTTTGCCCAGCCTTATGTTTAACAGCCAGTTTAACCTCAAGCTCCACAAGCTCAACCATTCGAAATTGTTAACGAAAAGTATTATGTTTAAGTCGATTACTTACTTCAGAATAAACGCGACGCTCTTTAAAAGTGTGAAAGTCTTGTTAATAATGCTTAACCACCAATGCAAAAAGCTCCAGCTTAACCAGCTATGTACCAACAGCAACGCCCAGTAGCACAACCAATTCAGCAGTAGAATATGTTCTAACTTCCTCCACAACCTCAAGGTGGAAATGGTACTGGAGAAGATTCTATGTCCTGCAGTTTTCACATTGAGAAAAGAACAAGAAAGGAAAATGCGTTCAGATGGACACCAGAAAGACACGTAAGATTTGCCATTGTTTGTATGGCATTAGGTGTAAGGGATTGCAAACCTAAGCACGTAATGACGTTTTATGAAAACTTAGGAATAGACAGAGCTGTGGTATCAAGCCATCTGCAAAAACTAAGAAATTCTATAATCAAATAATATGGATTATAGACGTTAGATTAAGTGGAGAATACAATGGCTCCAAAGGACATTGATGATGAAAGATTAAGATACATCGTTTAAAGATGGCACGAACCAGGCTTTTCTGGATTCACAAGCTAATAAGTCCATGAATTTATAAGAGGAATGTGAGACATGTTCATTAAAATATTGAAATTAATAATAACATTATAATAACTAAAACAAAAGATCACATCAAAAACTTCATAATAAATAAATCCCTGAAATAGTTGAATATAATTACTACATTACCTCGAATGCAGACCCCCACCCCTATTCACTTACAGACCCCAAAAGCGCTCAGTTACAGACCCCATCAATATTTATGAATAAAAGGGTGTATAAGTGAACTTTATTTGGGGTCTGTAACTGAAATGATTTGATATTTAATTGATTAAATATTATTGATTCTAACGTGTTTTAAAACTAACATAAACGAAGGAACTAAACAATCTTTAATACATCGTCCTATTTAAGTCATTATGTACATTAAATTCAAAAATATGTTGATATTTGAAGATTTTTTTCGGAAAAGGGGTCTGTAACTGAAATGGAAAACCAAATCTGAAATAAAATATGAGCCATAATCAGCCAGATTTGCTCTCACTTATAGACCCTTTGATATTTTTTGGGAAATCAACAGAGGGTCTGTAAGTGAATAGGGGTGGGGGTCTGCATTCGAGGTAATGTAGTACGAATATAGAAAATATTTTGAGAGAACATCTCCTGCATAAAGTGAAACATACTTTTGAACACGATACTGAAACTAAATAACAAAATTTGTAATGTTTAAAATTAAAAATGTTATATATAATAATTAATTGTAATTAAAATAATCACTAGGAACTAAAATCATACATTTTTAATGTCATTTGTAAGTAAGTTTTCATGTTCTTCCATCATTTCTATTTTGTCATATATTTTTATAATAACTGCTTCTAATTTAATTAACTTCTTGTTAAGTTTTTATAAAAGAGTACTATTTTCTTAAATTTAACGATATAATTCTATACTTCGTTTGTTATTTGTTGTAGATTTTACTTATTCTGAAACCGGTCGTTCAGTCACTTAATCGTCAGAAATCGATAAATCGTAGTTATTATCTAAAGCTAATTCCAATGCAGTTCGTGTTTGTGTACTTGAAAATGTTTATTCTAATTATATCCGAGCTAATGGAGCAAATTATCGAGGTTATGTTAATTCATCCATTTGTTTGATGTGGATAATATTTAAATTATATCATGAATATACGCTATATAGTAAATTAGAGAGTAGTTTGAATTATATATAAATAAACAATAAATGCATTATTTTGTGTATATTACATTTCTTTAGCCGTACTTGTTTTCTGTCTGAGCTTTCTGACAATATTTTACACACCTGAATATAATATGAATATAATATGAAGTTATGAAATACTATCTTCCAACAAGTAAATATACTCATTATACCCTGAGGCTCTTCAAACAAATTGGAAAATAATGCTATCTTATTATGTAGGTACATAATAAATTATGAATATTGCTGTTTCAACAAATAATATTTGTGTTAATTTTTTTCTAAAGTTTAAATACTCGTTCATTCACATATTTATTTTTTGGATGAATATAACATTGTCTCCTCTCAAAAAGTAGCTTTTCTTTTGTTCACCATTAACTATTGCATTTACAAGCATAAGGTTAAAATGCCTATCATAGCTTTTCAATTCGCCTTCTATTTATTAATTAGATCGTAGCAATATTTTCAATCTAGCGTTATCAGTAATGGTTTCTTGAAGCAAATCAAATGGCGAGCTATTCATTTAGGAGGTGGTATAATGTCATAACTCAGTGAATGTATAATTAGAGCCACTCCACCCCGCCTCACAAATGTTATCTCAGATATCATCCCCTCATTTGAATCCAACTATAAATGCTTCAATGACTGAGTATTAAAACAACTATTAGATTAGTTCCTAGGTATTTGCGACCAAGCCAATTTTGAGAGACGAAGTTCCGATACAGGACATCCGTTTGAAGTCTGTTTCGATGAACGAGTATCAGTCTGCGTATCCCTTGTGTATAAGTTCTGGTGACGAGAATTAGTTGCAGGTAAAGGTGTTTTCTACTGCTCCAACTGCTCTTTTGTGTAAGTGTCAGGTGCAAGGTGCGATTGATGGTTTTTGCAGGCCTCTTTTGGAGCGCATATCCGGAAACGACTGGATGTGCAAGCTGTTCGTGCAGGGTAAGTACCCCGGCTCTGGCCAGGTCTTCATCAACCTCCAGGACAACCTGACTCCAGTTGGGAGGATCCAGCTCGATTTTGTGGTCATCCCTCCGCAGCCAGCCTCAAACCCCCTCCCCGTGAGCACCTAAATCAACCCCTCCGCTCCAATTCTGCCCCTTCCGCTCCCCGTATAGCAAACGCCCGTTCCAGTGCAGACGAACCTGAACAACACCTTAAACTTCCAAAACAACCTCTACCAAACGAACCTTAACTATTAAACGCAACACTCACAGACACCAATGACCTACCTGAACGCAGGAACCGCGTTCAACCCGGACATGATGGAACTCACCAACAAATACCTCTGCAGCTCGAACATAAACGACATGCCAATGGTGGACACCAAAACATACACCGCTCCAATGCCCGCTCCAGAGTACCACTCACCTAAATAGTTCAACCAGTTTGATCAATTTGCCCCACAGTAAATATAATACAACTCCCCTAAAAAATATCAGCCAGAATATGTTGAACCGGTTTAGGATTTCAGAAGAGCTCAGGATTAACTTGATATACAGCTGAACAACTTGCAAACGAACCAAAACACAAAGCCAACTAAGCCAGTAGTCCAAAAACCACCAAAACCATCCATGACCAAGTCAAAACTTGAAGCATCCAAGTACTCACACATGCTCAACGTAAAAACAGAAGGAAAACAATCAACCGGACAAAAAATGATCAGAGTTCTCCCAAGCGACGTTCTGTTTGATCCAGCCTACGATAAACCAACACAAAGAGTTGTTAGAATCAGAAACGTCACAGATCAAAGCATGCAAGTACAATGTGTTATCGCACACAGAATTATCCCAAATATACCTTACAATATCGAGTAAGTGGTTGATTTCTGTGATAACCAATCATTCAGAATCGTTTCAGATTCTTCGTTCAAGCTCAATCCATGTCTGGACCCATCCGCAGATATTCAAGCGCAAGATATTCAAATCGAATTCAAGCCATTATCAGATAAAAAGGTATTTATTGCCAAGATGATTATCCAAGTTAAAACTAACAATACTGAAAAATCGTACCAAGTTCCATTGTTAGGAGTTGCTGGTATTCCATTTATTGTTCCAGTTATTATTGATGAGAACTACAAAAAAGTTTTATAAATTTAAAACGATGGGACAGCTCCAGCTTTTGTTAAAATATCATCAAAAATTATAAAATCAGATAAAAGAGGAAATGGACATGAAGAATAAGGAAGATATAGAGTCGATTAAGAATCTGTTCTTTTAAAACCAGGTTAAATTTGTAAAATTTAAATGTATGATCGAGGATTTGACGAAAAAGCTGAGGATGAATCGAATTTCATTGAGTTAAGATCAGGTAATGATTACTTAAGATTATTAGCTCTTGGGAAAGAAGGGCACGGCGAATGGAAATCATTTGTTGAAAAACTTCAATTAAAAGACGATGTTTTGAGAATTATGGGAGAAAACGTAGAAGTAACTAGAATTACTGCGGAATGAGTAAATTTTGTAACTAATATAGCACTATAAACTATATCTAAGCTTATATAGAGTTAGATATCTACGAATATATAACTATATAATGTTAAATAGTATTAAATACTGAAAATCACATACCATTACCACAAATATTTTGACATTAAACAAATGACAACTATTGTTATTTATATTGAATAATATCAACTGTAATAAACAGATCCACTCCACATTTGCGATGACTTTGCTTCCTGAGTTATTCTAAGACATGAATGTCACGATACCTGCTACGGAATTAGGTCCGCCTCTTACATTCACCACCGAGCGCTCAGTTGGTTCAGGTTCTTTTGGTGTAGTGTTTAGAGCTATCACCGAAGATGGCGACCCATTAGCTATTAAAAAGGTGTTTTAGGACAGAAGATACAGAAATAGAGAGTTACAGATAATAACCTAGCTGCATCCACACTAATTCATCGTCAGAACTAGAAACTATTACTATTCTGTTGCCAATTCTTAAACAAATGGTAATTATCTCAATCTTGTCATGGATTACTATCCAGACAATGGTTATCAAGTTTATCGATCATTCGCTAGACACGGACGCAAGATGCCAGTATCAGACATTAAGTTGTACACTTACCAGATGCTTAGAGGATTAGCTTATATGCATGTCTTCCAAATCGCAAACCGTGACCTGAAACCCCAGAACACCCTGATAAACAAGTAAACAGGTCAATCCGTTCTCTGCGATCTCGGTTCAGCCAAAGTTCTTGATCCACAAGAACCAAACATCGCCTACATCTGCTCAAGATATTACAGAGCCCCAGAACTCGTTTTTGGCTCCAGATTCTATGGAACCGTTATCGACGTTTGGAGCTTTGCTTGCGTTGTTGCTGAAATGATGATTGGCCGACCACTCTTCCCAGGTCAAAGCCCAATCGACTAATTGGTTGAAATCATCAAAGTTCTCGGTCCCCCAACCATCGCTGAACTACGCGCTATGAATCCACAACTTAGAGAGTACAATTTCCCAGCTATCCAAACCACTCCACTCAACCAAATATTGTAAACTCAAGATGTAGTAATCCTTGACTTTTTCCAGAATTGTTTGAAATATTCTCCATAGGAAAGATTTAGCTGCTTCAAAGCACTTGCTCATCCATTTTATGATGAAATTAGAGAAGGGGGCGATCCAAACAATTTACACTTGTTTGAATTTAATGAAAGAGAAGTTTAGGTTATTCTAGCTGAAATTGGATAAGAAGGACTTAAAAAATTGAGAAAAGAATGAGTTAAAATTATATATACTAATAATATATAAAATGCAAAATCCTCTTGGATTCATTCTCTGTGTCGTCGAGATAAGACAGAATTATTTGGTCTTTAATATTAATTCCATACTCTTTCATAGAGTTACAGACTAGTGACATCATTACTGGAGTGGGTTAGTTATGATTAAAATAATTTTAAATATAATAGGGTATACATGTAATTTAGTTGAGTGATTTCTCTCAAATCTCACTCCTTCATATTATAACTTATTGGGAGAATATATTGATTTGGTTACCAAAACTTTCCAGATTTGGCTCAAAATTTAATTTCGAGGAACTCTAATTTTTATTTAATTTCAACTTTAAAATATGATAATAAATATATAAAATATCCCACTCACTTAACTTTCGTTAATACTACTTCGGTCTCCACCTGCGTGCATTTCTAAGGAAGCAATGGAGCGGTTGCCGCTTTCCAATCCTGAAGGCTCGTTGATGGCATGCCCTTAGCCATACCGATCCTTGATGATGCCAGCTCAGCACTTTGAACCGGGGGATTTTACCTTCCGCAACCTTTGGCCGAGCCGCATCTCAGGAAGTGGGATGCGGCGAGGAACGAGAAGCGCAACCGTATCCCATCATCGATCACACTAAACAAAGCTGGTATTTCAGCAATGCCTCTTCAGCTCTAGCGTTGACTGCCGAACCTAATCGAAAATCTAAATATATAAAATATAAAATATGAATAATAGCAAAAAATCCTTACGTTGGCGGAAAATGACATCATCAACTTTATATGAATATTAAAAGTAAATAACTATAATATAGAAAAGGTCCAAACTGGATATCAAAAATATAAACATTAATGAATGCTAGCTTTTTTGATGCAATTTAATTTCTCAATTATTTTGGGGGTTAGTAGCCGAATTTTATGACAACAAGTATGGAATTAAAATAATGTGACGAATGGTGTTCAGAGGTGAGTTTAACTGTTAATACATACAATGATGTGGTAACAATGGGATTATAACAGAGATTTACCTCTGGAAACTTAGGTCCCGTGACCCCAGAATGTAATTCAAAAAGTTTCCCATAAATGAAAAATAATCTATGATAATCAAAAATAATGTGTAATTATTGTTTTGAATCCTAAAAGAAAACATAGTTTGATAATCGAAACTATATGTGATTTAAACAGAAAGTGATGCAAATAATCTGACAAATAATACTTAAAAGATGAATAAACAGCTCACTGTTTGCTTAATAATATACTATTTCAGGTCATCAACATCCTGATTATATTAATACATCTGTTAAACTCGAGCAACTCTTTTATAAATTTCCATTAATGTAGTTAAGACTGGAAGAAGAGTCTGAAATTGAAAAAGTGTTACCACCTCCATCTGTAGAACTATACCCTACAACTACACCACATGAGGAAGAAGCGAATAAAATTATTTAACTTAATTTCAAACTTTTAAGTACAATTGAAGACGATATACAATATCCCAATACACCACCTACATATGTTGAAGAACTTATATTACTAGATATAACAGATACGTTCATTATAGAACTATTTTTTGATCTATGGTACCCAACTACGACTCCAGTAAAACCAAATGAACTTGATCCAACTGTTGTGTTTACTTTTGTTATCATGTTTTATATTTCAGAATTCAATGAATTGTGTTGATAACCCACTATTCCAAAACAATTTAAGTGATTTATCTAAACCTAAAAAACGATTGACAACTTATTTAAGGATGTATTGCCAGCATTCAAACCTATAAGTCCTGAATATCTTAATTATTAGCTTGTACTCGTTAATTTTTACTGTAGACAAACGTCAACAATACTAACAGAACTAGTGGTGTCTGAATTATAACCAATTATAAATCCTGAATAACATATATAGTTGGTGCTAAAATATTGATAACTGTCTTGCACAAGGTTGACTACTTAAATTATAGACTTTGATTAAATATTTGCTATTAATCCTCCAAATTAAAAATAGTTTGTATCATATGCATTTGTAGTAATAGAAACAGTTGTTAAAGGTTTTGAACTACTTCCAATAATCATTGCGACATTGTTTAGTTGAACAGAACTAATGCTCACAACACTAAATAAAAATGACGATTAATTTCCAGCATTGTAGACACTAGGACTGATTGTTACATAGTTAATTATAAATGTTGTCTAGTTTATATACCTGCTTATCATTGCTAGTGTTTATGTGCTGTAATATTATCCTAAAATTTAATATCCAGATATATTCATGATACCACTTATATTACCTATCAATGTTATATTACCAATAGATTAAGATGAGAAATTTAAGTTAACTAATAAGTTTTTAATATCTCCAGTCGTAGTTGAAGCCTAAATTATATTAAGTTAAAATAAAGCTCCTACCGTTATTTAACAACCAGATCCAGATATTACATTCATCTAATTGATTGTGATAACACTGTTCGTTGATAGAATAGAACCGGATTTAACTGATTGAATACCAATTTAAATTTTGATATTATTGAATATGATTTGAGTTTGAAATAGTGGTGTTATAGTAGAATATACATTATCGGATATATCAATGAATGCGTTTTGTATTTGTTCTGTACTAAAAATATTTCCATTACTAAAATTTGAATATTCAATTTTGTGTGTGATTTCTTATATGTTAAAAGAATCGATATAAACAGTCGAATTACATTCTAATGTTCCATCTGAAACAACGACAACGTTTTACTAACATTTACCATCAGATTCTATGCCCGATATGCAAGAACAAACATTTGATTATATTATTTAACCTATTATATTGCAAATACAAATTCCATTAGTGAGAACAGAATTTATTGGGCAAACACATGTCGTATCTACCAAAGTAGAGTACTATGGACACACACATTAATTCCCAGAAACAATTTCGAATTTATTTTTACATTCACAAATACCATTAATTATAACTTATCCGTAAACAGAACATTCCATTGCAGCACATGTTCCATTAACCATCTAATAACCTGTTTTCATGAAGCAAATAATGTATTATGATATACTCGGAAGAATAGAATCTAATTTTTTATCCAATGTGTTAAAACTGTTGCTAATAATTTCAATTTAATTATCAATATAGTTTTTTAATTATATATTATTATCTGCCATAGAATGATTGAGTTGAGAAATGTTGTTGTAAATTCTTTAATCCAGTATGGTAGAGTTCTATAAAATATAACTATCAAGTATTTAATAATTATTGTCAATAATACTATTTATGATTGTCATATTGTTAAATATTCTGTAATCAAGAATTGTTGTATTATCTTACAACTATATTTGAGAGAGTGAGTAATTTTATTTAATATAATTGTCCAAAGTATTAAATTTAAGTTCAAAATCGTATTAAACACTGTTATTTTTGATTAATTGCTCAATATCATATTTAACTTGAACAAAACTAGTACATTAAATGTTATCAAGAAAATATCCACTTGTACACACACAAGTATTATTTTTATATTCAAATGGAAATGTACATTGCAATATTCCTTACATAATGTTTCCGTTCAATAATTAATCAACACACAATCCATAACTTATATATAGCCCATTACAGATTTCACATTTAAAAGACTCTTATCCTTCAAAACTAATAACATTTAACAAACTTAAAATGCCAAATTACTATATTTATTGAACACAAACATAAAATCTTTAAATTTTTATCAGTATAGCTGTAGATGCATATGACGCAATATATCCACTATAATTACTATCTTTTAAATTGCTACCAGCAAGTTTGCAATCAATTATCGAAATATTTATAGTAGAACGATTGATTGTATTAACAATACCAGATGAATACAAACTTGATATTCTATATTGCACAAATGATAATTATATATTTATAAAAGAAACAGCCTCTATTAGAATACACGATATCTAGTTTCCAGTTGCTATAAAAACCAGAGAACAGTTAGTTATATCAACATCACAAGTTACACAAATAAGCGTTCCCTGATATACTTCAAAATATAAACTGATATTAATGCTTGTATCAATAAGTGATTGTACTTCATTATTATAACCTAATAATACGAAACTATTAACATTATAACTGTAAACTTGTAAGTCAATAAACGACTTTTTAGTTTATTCTGTATACAAAAATAATTAGGCGTTAAAATTTTATTGTAAGTATAATTCGTTTGCTATTTTTATGTTGTTAATTTATTTTAACTTTTAACAATAGTTAAAAGTATTGCTGTTTATTATGATATTACTTGAACATTTCGTTAAATTACTATTTTTCAATGTATTATATAAAATTATAGAAGATAACATTACCGAATAATAACAACATCGTCTAAGTTCTAATGTGGATTCGTCTAAATCGATTCACCGTCTCAATTCGTTTGAAAAATTAATTAAATACATTTATAGCGCCATGTCTGTGTATTTTGCACCAGTGACAGCCTCAATGAGCAAAGCAGCGCAACGCCAGAAAGCAGAGTTCTCCTACTCTGACCAACGAAAGAAAAAGGGGTTGACACAAACACAGGCTTCGGTTTGAATTCCGTACAACCCCGCTATTTAACGCAGAAACCTAATTTGAGAGTGCGGTCATGGGGGCTATCTATCGACTTCGTGAAAAGTCCCAAATTACAGAGTCTCGTGGGTTTATAAAAACGGCAGGATTCGTCTCGAAATCTCTGTGTTGAGTCGTGTTCATGTATCGGAACACCGCCGACTTATTTGTTTACTCGATTGCATCCAGCTTCTCATGGGCCTGGATTTAAGTCACTATTTCAGCCCACGACACTATTTGAAACTGGAACTCTGCGCTTTCATTACTGCGCGTCAACTTTACCGAACTTTGCAGCGATTTGTCTACCAACTATCATGTCAAATAATTCAGTTTTGTACTAACACATAACAGATTGAAATACGTGTTATTGGTTCTATTCTGGCTGTTTCAAGTCGTTATTATAATTCAATGTGTATACTTTCATTTGTCGTTTTTATAATTCAATGTGAATACTTTCATTTGTCGTTTTTATAATTCAATGTGTATACTTTCATTTGTCGTTTTTATAATTCAATGTGAATACTTTCATTTGTCGTTTTTATAATTCAATGTGTATACTTTCATTTGTCGTTTTTATAATTCAATGTGTATACTTTCATTTGTCGTTTTTATAATTCAATGTGTATACTTTCATTTGTCGTTTTTATAATTCAATGTGTATACTTTCATTTGTGTTTTTATAATTCAATGTGTATACTTTCATTTGTCGTTTTTATAATTCAATGTGTATACTTTCATTTGTGTTTTTATAATTCAATGTGTATACTTTCATTTGTCGTTTTTATAATTCAATGTGTATACTTTCATTTGTCGTTTTTATAATTCAATGTGTATACTTTCATTTGTCGTTTTTATAATTCAATGTGTATACTTTCATTTGTGTTTTTATAATTCAATGTGTATACTTTCATTTGTCGTTTTTATAATTCAATGTGTATACTTTCATTTGTCGTTTTTATAATTCAATGTGTATACTTTCATTTGTCGTTTTTATAATTCAATGTGTATACTTTCATTTGTGTTTTTATAATTCAATGTGAATACTTTCATTTGTCGTTTTTATAATTCAATGTGAATACTTTCATTTGTGAATGTGAGTAGAGTATTTGTCTTTGATTTTTGGAAAATGTGTAGTTATCGCTGTAATAGAGTCTTTTGCGAGCGCTGTGAATATATGAGTAAATACCAACATTCCGGTGAAATCCGGCTCTTAGAAGAAAAGAAGCGTTAAGGGTAACGGTGTATGAAATGTGACGGTTGTGCAGAACGCATTTGTGTAATGCATTGAAATTATCACAATATAGTCCAAGAGTTTAGACATGTCAAATACAATGGCGTTAGTCGCGCAAAGTCTCACAATGAGATCTTCTGCGACAGATGATGAACGTATGTCAGCGCTGACTTGGTCTAACATTTGAGAAGTGACTCAAAGAACAGACGAATTTTAACTGGCTGTACTTCTCTTATTTATAACGCCATGTCTGTGTATTTTGCACCAGTGACAGCCTCAATGAGCAAAGCAGCGCAACGCCAGAAAGCAGAGTTCTCCTACTCTGACCAACGAAAGAAAAAGGGGTTGACACAAACACAGGCTTCGGTTTGAATTCCGTACAACCCCGCTATTTAACGCAGAAACCTAATTTGAGAGTGCGGTCATGGGGGCTATCTATCGACTTCGTGAAAAGTCCCAAATTACAGAGTCTCGTGGGTTTATAAAAACGGCAGGATTCGTCTCGAAATCTCTGTGTTGAGTCGTGTTCATGTATCGGAACACCGCCGACTTATTTGTTTACTCGATTGCATCCAGCTTCTCATGGGCCTGGATTTAAGTCGCTATTTCAGCCCACGACACTATTTGAAACTGGAACTCTGCGCTTTCATTGCTGCGCGTCAACTTTACCGAACTTTGCAGCGATTTGTCTACCAACTATCATGTCAAATAATTCAGTTTTGTACTAACACATAACAGATTGAAATACGTGTTATTGGTTCAAATTCTGGCTGTTTCAAGTCGTTATTATAATTCAATGTGTATACTTTCATTCGTGTTTTTATAATTCAATGTGTATACTTTCATTTGTGTTTTTATAATTCAATGTGTATACTTTCATTTGTCGTTTTTATAATTCAATGTGTATACTTTCATTTGTCGTTTTTATAATTCAATGTGTATACTTTCATTTGTCGTTTTTATAATTCAATGTGTATACTTTCATTTGTGAATGTGAGTAGAGTATTTGTCTTTGATTTTTGGAAAATGTGTAGTTAATGTGACGGTTGTAACGAATGAAAGTATACTCTACTCACATTCACTAATGAAAGTATTCACATTGAATTATAAAAACGACAAATGAAAGTATTCACATTGAATTATAAAAACGACAAATGAAAGTATTCACATTGAATTATAAAAACGACAAATGAAAGTATACACATTGAATTATAAAAACGACAAATGAAAGTATACACATTGAATTATAAAAACGACAAATGAAAGTATTCACATTGAATTATAAAAACACGAATGAAAGTATACACATTGAATTATAAAAACGACAAATGAAAGTATACATATTGAATTATAAAAACACAAATGAAAGTATTCACATTGAATTATAAAAACACGAATGAAAGTATACACATTGAATTATAATAACGACTTGAAACAGCCAGAATAGAACCAATAACACGTATTTCAATCTGTTATGTGTTAGTACAAAACTGAATTATTTGACATGATAGTTGGTAGACAAATCGCTGCAAAGTTCGGTAAAGTTGACGCGCAGCAATGAAAGCGCAGAGTTCCAGTTTCAAATAGTGTCGTGGGCTGAAATAGTGACTTAAATCCAGGCCCATGAGAAGTTGGATGCAATCGAGTAAACAAATAAGTCGGCGGTGTTCCGATACATGAACACGACTCAACACAGAGATTTCGAGACGAATCCTGCCGTTTTTATAAACCCACGAGACTCTGTAATTTGGGACTTTTCACGAAGTCGATAGATAGCCCCCATGACCGCACTCTCAAATTAGGTTTCTGCGTTAAATAGCGGGGTTGTACGGAATTCAAACCGAAGCCTGTGTTTGTGTCAACCCCTTTTTCTTTCGTTGGTCAGAGTAGGAGAACTCTGCTTTCTGGCGTTGCGCTGCTTTGCTCATTGAGGCTGTCACTGGTGCAAAATACACAGACATGGCGTTATAAATAAGAGAAGTACAGCCAGTTAAAATTCGTCTGTTCTTTGAGTCACTTCTCAAATGTTAGACCAAGTCAGCGCTGACATACGTTCATTATCTGTCGCAGAAGATCTCATTGTGAGACTTTGCGCGACTAACGCCATTGTATTTGACATGTCTAAACTCTTGGACTATATTGTGATAATTTCAATGCATTACACAAATGCGTTCTGCACAACCGTCACATTTCATACACCGTTACCCTTAACGCTTCTTTTCTTCTAAGAGCCGGATTTCACCGGAATGTTGGTATTTACTCATATATTCACAGCGCTCGCAAAAGACTCTATTACAGCGATAACTACACATTTTCCAAAAATCAAAGACAAATACTCTACTCACATTCACAAATGAAAGTATTCACATTGAATTATAAAAACGACAAATGAAAGTATTCACATTGAATTATAAAAACGACAAATGAAAGTATTCACATTGAATTATAAAAACACAAATGAAAGTATACACATTGAATTATAATAACGACTTGAAACAGCCAGAATAGAACCAATAACACGTATTTCAATCTGTTATGTGTTAGTACAAAACTGAATTATTTGACATGATAGTTGGTAGACAAATCGCTGCAAAGTTCGGTAAAGTTGACGCGCAGCAATGAAAGCGCAGAGTTCCAGTTTCAAATAGTGTCGTGGGCTGAAATAGTGACTTAAATCCAGGCCCATGAGAAGTTGGATGCAATCGAGTAAACAAATAAGTCGGCGGTGTTCCGATACATGAACACGACTCAACACAGAGATTTCGAGACGAATCCTGCCGTTTTTATAAACCCACGAGACTCTGTAATTTGGGACTTTTCACGAAGTCGATAGATAGCCCCCATGACCGCACTCTCAAATTAGGTTTCTGCGTTAAATAGCGGGGTTGTACGGAATTCAAACCGAAGCCTGTGTTTGTGTCAACCCCTTTTTCTTTCGTTGGTCAGAGTAGGAGAACTCTGCTTTCTGGCGTTGCGCTGCTTTGCTCATTGAGGCTGTCACTGGTGCAAAATACACAGACATGGCGTTATAAATAAGAGAAGTACAGCCAGTTAAAATTCGTCTGTTCTTTGAGTCACTTCTCAAATGTTAGACCAAGTCAGCGCTGACATACGTTCATTATCTGTCGCAGAAGATCTCATTGTGAGACTTTGCGCGACTAACGCCATTGTATTTGACATGTCTAAACTCTGGGACTATATTGTGATAATTTCAATGCATTACACAAATGCGTTCTGCACAACCGTCACATTTCATACACCGTTACCCTTAACGCTTCTTTTCTTCTAAGAGCCGGATTTCACCGGAATGTTGGTATTTACTCATATATTCACAGCGCTCGCAAAAGACTCTATTACAGCGATAACTACACATTTTCCAAAAATCAAAGACAAATACTCTACTCACATTCACAAATGAAAGTATTCACATTGAATTATAAAAACGACAAATGAAAGTATTCACATTGAATTATAAAAACACAAATGAAAGTATACACATTGAATTATAAAAACGACAAATGAAAGTATACACATTGAATTATAAAAACGACAAATGAAAGTATACACATTGAATTATAAAAACGACAAATGAAAGTATACACATTGAATTATAAAAACGACAAATGAAAGTATTCACATTGAATTATAAAAACACGAATGAAAGTATACACATTGAATTATAAAAACACAAATGAAAGTATTCACATTGAATTATAAAAACACAAATGAAAGTATACACATTGAATTATAAAAACGACAAATGAAAGTATTCACATTGAATTATAAAAACACGAATGAAAGTATACACATTGAATTATAAAAACACAAATGAAAGTATACACATTGAATTATAAAAACGACGAATGAAAGTATTCACATTGAATTATAAAAACACGAATGAAAGTATACACATTGAATTATAATAACGACAAATGAAAGTATTCACATTGAATTATAAAAACACGAATGAAAGTATACACATTGAATTATAAAAACACAAATGAAAGTATACACATTGAATTATAAAAACGACAAATGAAAGTATTCACATTGAATTATAAAAACGACAAATGAAAGTATACACATTGAATTATAAAAACGACAAATGAAAGTATTCACATTGAATTATAAAAACACGAATGAAAGTATACACATTGAATTATAAAAACACAAATGAAAGTATTCACATTGAATTATAAAAACACAAATGAAAGTATACACATTGAATTATAAAAACGACAAATGAAAGTATACACATTGAATTATAAAAACACAAATGAAAGTATACACATTGAATTATAAAAACGACAAATGAAAGTATTCACATTGAATTATAAAAACACGAATGAAAGTATACACATTGAATTATAAAAACACAAATGAAAGTATTCACATTGAATTATAAAAACACAAATGAAAGTATACACATTGAATTATAAAAACGACAAATGAAAGTATACACATTGAATTATAAAAACACAAATGAAAGTATACACATTGAATTATAAAAACGACAAATGAAAGTATTCACATTGAATTATAAAAACACGAATGAAAGTATACACATTGAATTATAAAAACACAAATGAAAGTATTCACATTGAATTATAAAAACACAAATGAAAGTATACACATTGAATTATAAAAACGACAAATGAAAGTATACACATTGAATTATAAAAACGACAAATGAAAGTATACACATTGAATTATAAAAACGACAAATGAAAGTATACACATTGAATTATAAAAACACAAATGAAAGTATACACATTGAATTATAAAAACGACAAATGAAAGTATTCACATTGAATTATAAAAACACGAATGAAAGTATACACATTGAATTATAAAAACACAAATGAAAGTATTCACATTGAATTATAAAAAC
>CAXDID010001173.1:0-312149 GCA_963988835.1 Hexamita inflata
GTTGTATATATATAGGGTGCGAAAGCCAGGGGCATCGTAGATTCACGTATCCAAATTTATCTTATCAAATTATCCCATTAAATCTGCCAACTAAATACTCCTTCAAATTATCCTGTCAAATTTTAGCCAAAGCACTCAGAGCCAAGCGACAGCTGCTCGGTGCTGGCTTCGAGAGATCCCGTCCACTCAACTACGGTCGGTATTTTTCGAGATTCGTTAATTTCCGAATGGTCAGTTTCCAATTTTTTATAATCTAAGTAATGCCATTTTATACATCGAAAGATACTTTGAAAAGACAAGAACGTATGAATAAACATATCGAAGAAATATAATCCAAGAGACAAAATCTAAAGCCTATAACTATTATTGATGATGAACTTCCACTATCTGCACCATTCATTATTACTTAAGAGATTATACAGAAGTCCAATGAGATACCAATTCTTAGATGTTATCCAGAAGAACGTATAAAAGTTGATCAATCAGTATTAGATAAATGTGTTCAACTCAAAAAATATGGTAAGCACACCTTTAATGATCTTTGGATTGATCCAACTTCACTTTAATTATATTAACGTGGTATATAAATCGAACGTATATAATAAAGATAAGGACAAAATTATACTTGCTTTAGAGTTTATTTAAATGCATATTCGAATGTTGACTCAACTCTAATTTCACTTAAATAACTTCAGTTAGGTAACTTCAATTGATTATAATTTTTATCTTTGGAGTGAAATAAAATATAGTCTCAATTTTTACTCAAAACAACATTTAATAAAAATCAATATCTCATTCTATCAAGTTGCATCTCGCACAACATGCACGTTTGACCTGACAATACTACAAGATAAAATCATAACTTTTCAATGTCTATCTAGGATAAGCAGAAACATCAATACAGGAATCCTCGTAAATTTTAGACCGTTTAGATAAAGTCAGTAACACACTATTTCTTGACACTACAGAATTTATTTGACTTTTTGATATAGATATATAACTAACTCTTGTAGAAACATATATTTGCTATTTTTAGATTTTAATATCAATCAATCAAAAATAAATAACATCATCCGTAAAATCACGTATCAATAAGTTTTTTAACTCACCAGTAAGAGTAATGTAAAATATTTTTGTAAACAATATTCAAAAATACAATCAAAATTTAACCATTGAAGAATACAACTAACTTGCATCATTTGTATCTTCAACATAAACACAAGAACTTTCAAAATTGATTCCATAATACAACGAATCTGAGTACACAATTACAAACGAGCTCATTAATAATATTTTGAGTCTATACATTCAAATTCTCGAACGTTGTTAATTTATCACTCAATAAAATAACAAAGATTCTATAAATCCTGAATTAATTAAATTCTGCAAGGAAAACATTCCAATAACAATTTACAAGTCAATATAAATTCTAATCAACTATGAACAATAATTTAAAATCACAAGCTGTCTATTATTTTGTTTTATCATTCCAATTTGCTACGTTAGCGATCTAAAAGCAAATGCAATCATTACCACTCCAAATCAATAAGACATACATCTAACATTTGGAGCCTATCAACTATCAATTCATCAACACACGTTTAATTCTCATGCTCTAAATCAAATAATTCACCACATCAACGCAAACGAATTTGATAACAGAAAAGACAACTTAGTATCTATCACAGTATCCAAAGAAGAAATTGCATACTTCAACTAAAATTGCGATTGGATATCGTCATACACTCCATTCGTCAAACATTAACAGCTCCATCGATTTCTTAACAATGAATACAGCCTTCAAGCATCATTATACTTCGAGAACTGCATAGACCTAACTTCATTCAATTTAGAGAACAGTTTCTACAAACGACACATCCAAAATCACCTCAACGATCCAGAAAAGAGCCTATATGAATTTGAAAACAGTGGAGCAGCAAATTTTGATTTTGATATGAAGCAATTTATCAAATTCATCAATTCTATAATAATTTGATTATATTTTTCATTTTTACAGTTTTTTACAATACTATAATCTAAATTAATGTAAACACTTGAGGAAAAACTTGCATAACTATAAATATTATACGATTAAGCGCTTAAAGCTAAAGATCGTAAGGCGCTAACCAAACTAGGCATCGAAATGGAAGCAATTGAACAACTCATAGCAAACAAAGCTACTCCACATAACCCGTTCGAACACATTCAACAAAAACCCCAAAATACCTTAGTAAAATAACTAAAAGACAAAATACTAACTCATACAACGCGTTAATCAAAATTAACTCAGAGATAAAAGAAAATTCGTTAACAATAACGTCTCTAATATCAATCTTAAGGATTTGAAGATGATGAAGCTAAATATCATGAAGTCCAAAACACTTAAAAAGAACTTTATAATGAATTGTTATAACTCAATCCTGAGTAAGTCAAAATGATTATCGAATAAGTTCATGTATACGAGAATGCAAATCAAGTGGCCTTTTTCAGAACATATTGTCCATTAATTCTAAAACAATATATAAAAGGACGTCTCATTGTAAATTACAGAGTTATAAATAAAGATGGCTCCATAGACTTTAAAACTAAGAACTTCGAAATCAGATCATCAACAATTAGAGACTACAATGATTTCATCAAATAGTACGGCTAGATAATTAATGAAGAGTAAACAGTTGGAAGCGATTAACAATATAGTCTCTCTTTAGCTCAAGCTATATCAATTCAAATTATTCCACTTCAAGAATTGAAAGATACTGTTGCAGGTACTTTAAATGTTCAAAATAAACGAAGAAATGGAGCCTATTTAAATTACATCAATAAAATTCCAACTTTAGATTTGTCCAGATATCAAGTTGGTCGTACTCTTGAAGAACATGCTAAATTATCTGAAGTTTAATGTTTCATTCACTGTTTAAGAATCTCAGGCGTTTATACAAAACAATAAGTTAACAACATCGAACTTCAAATCAGCCAAGACCTCAAATATCTAGCTGTTCTCAATCTCAAGAAAATTAAAGGACTTGGATGTATCACCATTAACGACTACAACGTTTCTCAAAGAACTGATAGAAACATTACATCTCATACAATCTAAATAGTTCCAGAAGATCATGAAGGTCTTGATGCGACTCCCAAGTTACGTTTAGGACTCGTCGAATAACACTATTTCATAAACGAATCTGTATAAATTTCGTCTTATTGGATTAAACACTATAAACAATTTTGTAATGATCCAAGATTTATTAAAAATACAAATCTTGAAAGATACAGAGAAGATAGAAACTATTTCGAAATTCGTCCAAAAGTTAATGGTTAAGCTGCTACGACATTTATCGGAGAAATCCTTGTTCATATGCTCAGAGAAAAACTACTCGAGCCGATTGATGATTTAAATATACACAACTATAAATAAGTCTCTAAACAAATTTTAAGTGGTTCATTTGAAGATATTCAATAATATCAAGATGAATTTAAATATGAACCCAGAAAAGATGTTAATTTTGATCGAGTCATCTTCGCTGATTTCGAAACATTCACTGGCAAAGAGTACATCGACGAAACAACCAATGAAGTTAAACGAATGAATACAGCTCATGAGCCATTTATGTTATGTTATACTGAAGATGGCGAAAATGTTACAACAGCTCGTTCTATACATTATTTGATCAGATTCCTCGACAAACATCACGGATCATCTGATACTTCCACTCCAAAGCAGTCTATATGTTTATATTATTTCAATTTATCATATGACGCAAAGTTTATACTTACAACCAAGTACGCAATATCTGATGTTATCCAATAAGGCTCAAAGCAACTTGCTTTCACTATTTATCGCAAGGGCTATTCAATTGTCTTCAGAGATGCTTATAGATTATTCAGTCCAGATACATCTATATCTAAACTTCCATCAATGTTCTTTAATAAACAAGATCAACAAAATATATTTAAAGAACTAATGCCTTATAATTACTACACTAAAGAACGTTATTTAAACAACATCGGTAGTATAACTGAATCTCTTGAATTTCTTCCATCTGGAACAACTCATGAAGACTTCACAAAAGCAATCAACAGAGCTGAAGCCTTATTAGATGAAGATTCATATGATATGTATAAATACTGTAAATTCTATTGTGAACAAGACGTCAAGATTCTTGCTAAAGCTGTTATGATATTTAGAGACAACCTTAGATAACAATATGAGCCTCTTAACATTCATTTAGACTTATACAACTACTTAACTATATCATCATTAGCTATGGATGTTCAATATCGTCTTGGATGCTTTAATGGGTGTTATAAGGTCTCTGGACTTCTTAGACACTTCTTATAATAGTTTGTAATTGGTGGACGCTGTATGACTTCTTCAAATCGTCGTGTACTAAAGACTGAACCAAATACATAAATAGTAGACTTCGATGCTGTATCTCTATATCCTTCAGCTATGCGTATAATGTATTATCCATCTGGTCCAGCAAGTTCATTAAACGATGATCAAATAGCATTTTACAACAACCCAGCTAACTTATTCAATATAACTCTTGATCAAGACAGTTCAGATCAGAAAACATTATATCTTGAAGTTAAGCTCAAAAGAAATCAACAATTCATTCCTCGTTAGTTCCCTCTAGTTAGCACAATTGATGATGATGGCGTTCGTTAGTTCTCAAATAACTTTGATGAATCGATCTCATACTTCTATGATCATGTCTCTCTTCAAGACCTTGTAGAATTTCAGCATATTGAATACTAAATTGTATCTGGAGTTTATTTCTAAGAACGTAATTATACAATCAGAGATGTTGTTCAAGAGATGTTCAATAAACGTGTAGAGCTCAAGGCTTAAAAGAATCCTGCTCAAATTATATACAAGCTCATGCTCAATAGTGCATATGGAAAAATGATTGAGAAAATGCATCCAACTTAAACTCTTGTACTCGACAAACTTGAATTCTATAAACTTGTCCTCAAACAATCATCTAATATAGATAACGTTGAATAAACTGGAGGCAAGTATGTCGTAACACTCAAACAAGAAATAGCAGATCAATCAACATTTACATTTGGAGGAGTTCTTGTTCTGAGTGTATCTAAACGCATTATGAATCAAGTTATGTGTACAGCTGAAGACAACAAGCTTGACATTTATTACTAGGATACTGATTCAATGTAGATAAATAAAGCCTCATTAAATGTACTTTAAGAAGCTTATCAAAACAAATATCAACGATAATTAATAGGCTCAGCTATGGGCTAATTTCATAGTGATTTCTCAAGTTCATTAGGCGAGGTTTAGTATGCTGATCAAGCAGTTTATATATCCAAGAAAGTGTATTGTGCAAGACTTGTAATAGACGCGTCTAAAAATATCTATGATTATCATATTCGTATGAAGGGAGTATCTGAAGGAGCCATTTCAGTTGAAGCTGAAAATAACTTTAAAGGAGACTTCATAAAATTATATGAATATTTATTCAACTAGAACCCAATCAAATTTGATCTCTGTGCTACCAAGCCAATATTTGAATATAAAGGCTATCGAGTGTTTACTAAAGACTCTTTTATACGTCAATTGGCATTTCCTCTAAATAAACATGAAAAGTGATTATGCTAACTTTATTTTTGACTTTTTTAACATAGAGTAACAAAAGACAAATGAAATAATATCAAAACAAATTAGCATTAAATGATTTAATTAAGAACAATGTAAAACAAATACCATAAGTTGCTGTTGAAGCTACTAATAACACTGATAGATTCCTCAATCGTGTAAAAGTTATGAATTTATACAAAGAAGACTTTGACTATGTTCACATCTACGTAGATTCAACTGTTTCGTTCAAAACACAATTTGGTTATAACATCGGTATTCTTAGAATTATATTCTTCAAAGAAAACAAGCCAGTGTTCGCTTACAAATGCCCAGAAGATATGCCTCAAACATTTGCAAACAAAATCGCTCCTAAGATTGATAGAGGCCAATTTTAATATTTCATTATCGATAACAAACTCGAAACAGTAACTAATGCTGTTGGAGAACAAATTCAATATTTTCCAATAACTTGTCCAATGGTCGTTCAAGCTGAAGTTGTTGATAAGTTAAGACTTAAATAAATCGCAGATGCCAGACCAAAGAACACTACTACTAAATCCAAAATGATTACTGTTGACGACTTCGATGGCTTCGATTTAGACTTTTGAGCTAATTGATATTTATTTTTTGTAATAACTAAACGACATGCCTCCAAAAGTAGACTTCGATCCAACTCTAGATTCTTATCTGAAACTAAGTAAATAATTATATAAAACTGATTAAATGACTCTTGCTCATGATACATTATTAACAAACGATATAACTCAAAAAATATAAATATTACAAAAGCAAGTAGAATATATATTAGAACAACTCAAAAACTTATCTACTCATAGCACATTATGATTATTTTTACACCAACTTAAATGAAACCTCAAACTCCTCTCGACATTCTAATTGAATACATAAAATCTACAATACAGAAATGAACTTTTTTATAATACATTAATGTAAACTAAACACGATATCTCAAATATAGAATCTATAAGCTCAATAGAATCATTCTCAGAAAGTATGTATATGAAAGAGGAAGTATCAGAATACAAACCAATATTCGATCAATCGCGTTCATATTCACTATTTGAAACTATTAATGATTATAAGTAAGGAGAACAGTTTAAGTATATAAATGGATATCCTTCTTATCTTGTATCTAATTTTGGAAGAATTACGTTTAATGAAGATAAAGTTAAAAGAGCTCCAATTAGCATTACTTGTGGATATTATTAAGTTACAATTTAAAATGAATTTAGAAGTAATTAGTTTTATATACATAGAATCGTTGCTCAAGCCTTTCTTGGAGAATGTCCAGAAAATCATGAAGTTGATCATATAGATAGAAACAGATAAAATAATTAATTAACGAATTTAAGATATATAACAAGAAGTTAAAATTTAAGAAATAAATCAACTTACAATGGATATTCTGCTGAGTACTCTGAAGTTCTTCCAAGCACTTGTGTAAAACTAAATACATATAAACATCATACATTTGATAGATATTTCATAGATACAGAAACTAATGAATTATATAGCTTTGATAACAACTAATATAGAAAAGTTGTATTATCAAAAGATAATCGTTATAGAGCAAGAGATATCAATAGCAAGTTAACTTCAATATTTCCTCATAAGCTTACAAAGAGCGATTATAACTAATGAACATATTATTTTTTATATCTAATTCAAATGAACAACTTAACTTCTGATTCAATAGAGCCTCTCAAGAACTGCAAGCTTCCATTATCATCATTTAGCTTTATAGGATTCTTTGGTGCTCCTGGATGTGGCAAAACAACCTAACTTTAAAATGTAGCTGATACTATTGTATAATGGAGTAAATTAACAACTTATGATCTAGATAATCCAACTATCTGTAATGGCGAAATTTCTCACTATATTTTCATGAGTCCATCAACTTAAACAGATAATACTCTTAATCATAAAGACAATAAAATTTTATTGGAAGCAACAGATGAAAATGTACTTAAATTAGTTGATTCGATTTATAAAATGAATGAAAGATTCTATATATGTACATTAGCTATACAAAACTTTTTAAGATAAGTAGCTAAAGACATTTATGAAGAAAAGTATTCTAGCAAAGACTCTAATTTAAATTAATTAAACATTAAATCAATTCTATAAAATCATCCTTAATATAAACTTATACTTATTTGCTTAGATTAACTAGAACAATTCAAACGAGAGTATCCAGAGCTACGATATAAAGAAACAAATAAACAAATTTTATAAGTGCTTTCAGATATCACATCAAATAAAGTATCAAGCTTCGAATCAAGATTTACTTTTGGATTATCAGAGAGTTCAAATTCAAAATCAATTGTTAAAGAGTTTGATGGATTCATGATTCGACGTCCAAAAATCATTTTAATTATAGATGACTAAACTGGATCTCGTTTGTTCAGAGATGTTGGGAATGACTTATATCGTATTGTATCTAAAAGAAGACATCAAAGTTTGTTTTATATTGGAGTTTCCATTCACTCTCCTGGAGCCCTTTAGATCGGTTATAAAACAATTATGAACTCATTCTTGTTATTTAGAGGAATTCCAATTGAAAAGCTGAAAGATATCTATGGTACAATTTAGTCTCTTGATTCAGTTGACTTTGATGTTAAATCGTTTATTGAACTATATAATCAATATACTGGATATTACGAAACTGATATGACCAAAAAAGAACAATATCGATTTAATTTCTTATATATTCAATCTTAGCCATAAACATCAATATGGTTTAAATTCGACAAACAAATTAAATGAGTATATATTTTTTAGTATATTTAAACAATGTACTCAACAATAGCCCGTATAGCAACGTAGGCCATTCCTACAATAAAAGTAGAAGAAGTTCCAACACTTCCAACAGCTTCAACAAAATCAATTTAAACAAATGTTATTGGCTTCATAGACAACATCAAATCAGAAACTCTTAAACAAACTGTTGCAACTCAAAAATAGCTCAACGACTTCAATGAACGTTGCGAACAAGTAATTACAAACATAAAAGCTCTCAATCAAGATTCTTATCAAATAATTGATTTGTTGATACTATAACTTATGGCTGTAGCCGAATATACAATTTAAGGCACGAAACTCGGAGATTATCGATAATAAACTGTATTTGAACAAATTTAAAAGTTCTTTAATAACACTCTTACAACTAATGAGAAAGTATTAGTACTGTAGCTCATAGAACAAATCTTTAAGGGCAATAAGAAACAGCTGTTGGATATATTTGAAGATATGTTCTCTATAGCAAATAGCTGTGGACTCTTTAGTAGTTGCACTGCTTTCTGAAAATGATTAATTTTTTCAAGAACATATAATGACAAATTAAGAACTTGTATTTGTGAACTAATATGATTCTTGGTAAGGGGATTTGCTTGAACTGAGTCTAAATATATGAAAGAGAAACTTTAAAATTGTTTTGTAAGCATATTTTATAGTCCAGCTACACATTTGTTGCATTTGAAGCTTATAACATATAAAACTCCAATATGGACTGTTGAACATTTTAAAGAGCTATAGAGATATTTAGTAGACAACGACTTAGAAGCTGATATAGATACTCTTACTACAGATTTCGGAGGAGAATATAAAGGCATATTTGAAGACTATTTAATTAAATTTAATGTATCTCATAGAGTCGTATTATTTGATGATTTGTAACTAGCGCCTATAAATGCTATGTGTAGATATATTAGAGGCAGAATTTAGAAAGGTATCCAAGAATTATCTGAGCTAAGCGATGAGCAACATGACAGTGGACAAGTATACATTAACTAAGATCAACTTGAAACTATTCTTGATAATCTTATGAAATTTCACAATTATGAGAAGTCTATAAGACTATATTCGAAGGTTCCAGCTAAGATTACAAGAGAAGAGGTTGATGATGTGAATGCTGTAAAGAAAGCTTAGAACGATGAGTTAAATGATGTATATGATTTTAAGTTAGGAGATATTGTTAATGTATTGTTGTAAAAAGAGAATTCTAAGTTTGATAAGAAACGTGAACGTAAATGGAGCAGAGGAACATATAAAATTATCAATAAAATAGGAAGCTTCTTTTAAGTAATTCCAGAGCCATTTGATTTTGATTAGTATGTCCAAACATTCAAGCTATAACGAGGTCATCCTTGGGGCATTCCAGCTTATCATAGAAAGTGTTATTAGTTGAAGTTTGCTAAAAATTAAACGCTATCAAAAGAGTATTATAGCTATGAGCTTGAAAATACAAATTTCTATACATTCGATAGCATTTAAGCTGCTGTGAACAATAAAGGCTAAACTGTAAAAATATATGATGTATTAGAGCATGCTGAAGATATTAACTATCGTATCAAGCCAAGTAGCTCAAACACATTTATAAAGGATCATTCAAAATCTACAACTACTTATTCAATCAAGCCTTCGTAGCTAAAAGCTTATAATAAATCTCTAATAACTCCTATAGAAGACAAATATTTATTTGGATTGGATTTACCTCAATTTTACCTGCCGGTGTTTCTTATGAAGTGATTTTTTCTGTGTATATAAATGACAAGCGAACTAAAGAATTATAGAATAAATTTTGATAAAATATATTCCTCATTATATTAAGATATATTATATCATAATATAAATCGTATATTCGATAATATGGATAGTTATACACATGCTTTAGAAGAACATCATTTAAATATTCTTAAATCAGGAAAATATGATCATTATTCTCCTGAGATTTATATTGTCAAAAAAGATTATATTTAATAGTTTATTATATATTCTCAAACTATGATTGATAAAGCAAATCAATTGCTCGAACTAGCTGATTTATTTGAAAAGACTTCATAATGAAAACCATAATTATATTTTTTAGATTATATAAAACAATGTCCTCTAAAGACCTAAACGTTATACCAGCGAAAGTAACCGCTGTTGAATCATTATCAAACGATGTATATGTATCTTCATCTCACGATGGATTATCAATTAAAGTTGTACACGTAAATAAATCTGGAAGCAATACTATAGATTTCGATCATTTAATTAAAGAAGGCAATTCAACTGAAATCTAATGGGAAATTTAATGTCTTCAAAATTCTGTCTTATCAACTACTAACAGTGGTATCAAATATACTATGCAATTCGGAATAAAAATGGCCGCAGCTTCATTTGGAAGATATTATTGGAAGAATGGCTTCGTGTACTTCTAGAAAGCAACAATAGCAAACTATGGGAATTTATCATTCACACTTGCTCCTCCTGTTGTAGTTTGTACTACAGCTATGAACTCTACATTCCCAATCTATGAAAGTATTGTTAACTATAACGGTGAACTCAAAACAACTGATCTATTCAGAAAGTCTATGTTCTAACAAATGTTGCTTCCAAAAGACTATCAAGAGACTATGAGCTAAACATGGTTTGAAGGCGATACTATTATGTTTGATGAATATGTACTTCCTTACGATGAAGCAACTAAACTTTATATTGACATAAGTACTCCTGCAAATTGGGATACAGCAGCTTGTAAAAACAATCAAATCAAAAAGCTCTCTGATGACTCATTTATGTGGACATTTAGAAAAGACTTCTTCATACCACTCAATATGCTCAATTAAGTATTTAACTATTCAAACAACTTCTATACTAACACTATAAAGAAACAAAGTTTATACATAATGATTAGAACACAATTAAACTCGTTAGCGAAATGCTTTGGAAGCTCTAAAGTATTTAATGAAGAATATACAGGAATTGGGCTTGTTGATTTGTAAGTTGTAACTAAATCATCTTAAGTTGTTCAATCAGATATGGCTAAGAAGGCAAATATTATAATATAAAATGGTATTGGAGTTGAAGTTAGACCGATGACAACTATGTACACAGATCAAACTCTTGTATTACCATCAAGCTCAAATCATATGAGTGTTGCCAGAGCAGCATTAGTAATTGAACTTAAAGACTAAAATGCTGATGATTCTACATATTTACATTAGAGATTTACTGGAATGTCTGCTCAGGATATGCTCGATTATAGAAATCAATAATTGTAAGCTGAACAAATTAACAACGGCGTTACAGCTGCAATAACAAAAGCTCCTTTGTGTACTTAAGACTTTGTGTTCTTTGGAAACTATAATATACATCGAGGAAACGAAACCTATAAACTCTTTACGAATGACTTACAAGATTTACAATCTTTCAGAAATGAAATAATTAGAAGTACTAATATGAGCTAATAGTATGATAGAGGATTATCTCCAGCCTTTAGTAATATGTTTGAATGGTTATCTAAATATGCATTTACATTCAACTCTTTAGAACAGTTCTCTATGGATGAATGTACAAGCGATGTCGTAGGAGATGGCTACAATAGTATATAAAATTCACTGTTCTTCTAATATCAATTAGTTGAATATAGAAACGGACGTAAGACTAATGATGGTTATTGCAACAGATATTTAACACAGCCAACAGCAGAAACTATTAGAGCTCAAAATATGCATGCTAATACAATCAGAATTTAAGCCTATACTTTCTATGATACACTATTGATGTACGATATGAACAATGGCTAAATCAACATTAAAGACTTCCAGTGAACATGATTTGCTATTTATTTTTTGACTTTATATAAAGATGATTATATACTATGAAGGTACTCAGAACGAAGAGTTTTTGTATACCGATTGTACATATTATGATGAGCTAGCATAAATAGATAAAGAAGAATACGATATCTAGCCCATAGTTAGATTTAGTTTGCCAGGGTTGTTGTTGAGTAAAGCTAAAATATTATTAAACACTAAGATATCCAGAATAGATGAAACAACTGGTTTGCCAAAAATTGTATCAATCAACTATGAAGTTGTGCTTGATGAGTACTTTGGAACAAGATAAACAGAGTTGATATACCTAACAGAATTAGCAGACTTGATATAAGAAGCCGCTAGAAAAGCTCTAAATGATTCAGACTTTCTTGTTAAAGTCGATCCAGAATGGTTAACTAAACACAGTTTATCAAGATTTAGATTCACAGGCAAATAAACTATAATGAAGTTTCCTGAGTAAGAAAGTTATTGGCTAGCTAAAATGTTAGGAGCGAAACCTTTTGTAAGCAACAATTATGTAGCAGGAGCCAATACTGATAATGAAGGCAATGAAATTGACGCAAATGGTATGATTACCAAACTAAATAATAAAACTATGTACATAACAAATTCGAATGGAGACATAACTTTTGATTATACATTTTATATCAACTTTATAAAATCTGTATTTGTTACTTGTAAATACATTACTAAATAAACTGTGCTTGTAAAATATAAAAAGTACATTATACTTAGACACGATTTAGATGTTACTCCTTTGGCTAGAGTCAAAATTACAAGTGATTTCTTATCAACAATATCAAAAGATTAGTTATATAAAGGTTTATCAATTTGCTTTTGTGATGAGAACTTTAAAGAAATTCCATTGGATCCCAATACATTTTATGAAATCGAGTTGCATATAACTAAGTCTAGAAAGAGAGCCTAATTAGAAGTTGATAGAAATACTATAAGTGCTAATTAAGCAGCTATATATGAACGTAGAGCTTTAGATGAAGAATATAAACAACATTAAAGAGCAACTTAGCAATTTGAATTGAACTTTGAAAATAATAGAAAATAGTACGAAACTGATTATTAGATATACAAGGATTTAAGAGAATAAATATTAGATAATAATTAATAAAAGAATGATGCAATGAATACTTAAAATTTTAATAGTGGATAAGTTTCAAAAGACTATGAATTTGCTTATAATTATTTTGAAGATTTTATATAAAAAGGCATCGAAAATTTATAATAAATAAGAAATAAAGAAGAAAATTTATACAAATAAGCATGCGATTTTAAGTTGCCAGTATAAGATCAATATAATGCATCAGCTGAATTATCTAGATATTACTAAACATCTGACGAGTAACCAAATTTATAATACAATTATATTAAATTAGCTGAACAAATTAAAGGAGCTCAAACAAGAGTTATATCAATGATTAAAGGAGGCTATGGAGATTATGTAACTCCTGTTAATCCAACAGATGAAGGTTTTAAAGCTGAACGTGATCGCGTAAATAATATTTAAAGCAGCAACCTTAGATAACGTGCTCAAACAGCTTTATAAGAATTTATGCTTAAGAACTAATCATTAAATGAAGCTATGAAGAATGGTTTAGATTAAAAGACTGTAGATAAACTTAGCACAAAGCATAAATAAGAATATGAAGATACATTAAATAGATATACTCAAGATGTTTAATAAATGTAGAATGAATATAACGAAGACATAGCTGAATAAGAAGCTTATAAAGTTTATTTGTTATTTAAAGAATTTGAACAAGACTAGAAAGAAAATCCTGATAAAAAATTAAAATATAGCGATAAATATTTATATAAAACAGAATAATAAGTAAGAGAAGGATTTAAGGGTATCGCATAAAAATATGCTAAAGCTTGGGGAAAACAAAGTCCAGGATTGGAGTTTAATCCAGGCGATGTAGAAAAATATCTAGAATATTCTAAACAAAGATATTAACAGGAATAATAACAGAAGTAATAATAAGAGTATATTGAATTATTATTAAGTACTGTTGAAGATAAAAATTATATAAACGTTTTCAAATAACTTCCAGCTGAATAGTAATAGAATGTACTTAATTATTTAGATCAAGGATTTAAAAATTATCCAAAAGAAACTTAATAATAGCATATATTAAATTTAGATAAATAAAAGCATCCAGAAAAATATTAGACTTAAGTTGTGTTTGATGCTGCGTAATTACCTAAGAAAGAAAAGCCTAACAAAGTTCAACTCGATCCATCGATGACTAAATAATAATAAATAGATTATATGTTAGGAGCAATAGGAAAAGAAGGCTAAGATTACTATTATGATGCTACAGAATAAGAATAATAATAAATATTCAATAACTATTATAATATAAAATGATTCTTAATTTTTAAATAAACTTTTTTCTATGTAGGTTAACAAAGATGACTACAACAATTGAGAGAGAACTTGGATGGAGAATTAACAAAGAAATAATTCCAGAAAGCAAAGATGAGACTAAAGAATATAAATGGTATCAAAGCACTGGCTGGAAGCTCGTAAATAAAGCTAAGGTTTAAACAAATGAAGTTGATTCAAATGGTGTTCCAGTTAAGCCAGAAGATATTCCAGGCAAGGTTTGGAAATTAAATTCTAAGAACAAATGGTGTTCACACGTTGATATGAGCGATAGAAATAACAAGCCATACTGTAATAAGAAAGACAAAGACTATTTCTGGAATGAGAAAGTCAAAGCTTGGAAGCTCGCAAATGTAGTGTATGCTAATAAAGATGATAAATATAGTTTTGTTGCCAGTCCAGTTAAATAAGAACCTAAAGTCGAAACTAAAGTTGAAACTAAAGAAGAACCTAAAGTAGATGATTCTAAGTTACGTTAACAAATGATTGAACAATAGATTGATAAATATTTTCAAATGAAGGAGCAAGAGAAAATACAACAAGCTCAAGTTTAACAAGCTCCAGCTTAACAAGTTCCAGCTTAACAAGTTCCAGTGCAATAAGTTCCAGTATAACATACTAAAGTTGTATTTGATAATCCATTATTGAATAAATATATGTGAGCTTCGATATAATGATATTATTTTTTGTGTACAACTTAAAATGAACATCATAAATACATTTGATGCCACTGTATTATCAGATTTAAACGGTAAGCTAACCATAAGCGGCCCTCCTAATTATAAACAAGATGATTTTACAAGTCTATTGAGTGTACGTGCTGTAGAAGACATATTTGTTGTTGATGGTAAAATCACGTTATATGAAATAATTAACGATACTACTATAAACGAACATGAATCTAGAAACTATGTACATAAACAATTTAATAATAAAAACGAATTCATGCTTGATTTTAATTCATGCTTCGTAGACTAAAATAATAAGAGTATGCTTATAATGTCAATAGAAGATAAAGCTTTTAGAATAGCATTTTAAGATGGATACGAAAAATGCTATTTAGAATATGAAGGTAATGTTTAAAAATTTATTGGTAAGTCCACTTAGTTAGAAGTTATATTAGATGGTACATTATCTATTGATAGTATCGATAATGATCCTCTTAAATAAATTCTATTAACATTTACAAAACAGAAAATTGATACTGCTTAATAATTTGTTGATATAGTAAATACTAAATTCGATAAAGTTATAAAATTAACATATAATATTAACGCAAATACATTTAATATAAAATATTTAAATGATAAAGTATATAAGAAATTAAATCATACTGGTAATGTAAGAAGGTATTTATTGAGATAATCAAATAGAATTTTAAACAACGAGAAGCTTGAAGATAGTATGTAGTTAAATATAAAGTATCTATAAATCAAATGTGATCAACTTGAATGTGGAATGTCTTCATATCTGCTAAATCCAGAAAATGGTAAGTTAGAAGCTCAATTTGGATCAAATGTACTTTAAGTACTATGTCCTAATTAAATGAGCTATTAAAGTAAGAATATGGATTTGCATATAAAGTTGCTTTAGAATATGCCTTTAAATTTCTATATTCAAGATCAAAATAATGTTGATGTAGATGTATAGTATATTTTATAGATGAGATTTTATAAATAAGATTTCTTTCAATAATAGTCAGATAGCGGAGTGACAGCTATCGAACGTCATACTAAGAAATAATTGTTTGTATATTTAAGTGAAGATAATAGATAGTTTAAAATTAATGGTTAGTTCAATCATATAGCTATTGGATAAGCTTATGGAGACATAGGAATTCAAGAACAAGCTAAAACGTTTATTAGTAGTTATATATACAATTTAAATATAAACGAATACAAATTTGATATATTGCATGCTTATAAGTATAATATCGAAAATTTAAATAATTCTGTATTTGTTTGGAAATAGGTACCTTCTGACTGCTTATTGAGATTTGATCTGTAAATTTATGCTACAGAGTACGATTAATATACAATTGAAAAACAATAAAGACTCAAAACAGATTAAAAACCAAATATACTACTAAGACTCTTTGTAAAATGAATTTAAATATTATTTTTTACGACATTTAAAATAATGGAGCTACCAAATGATTAAGGTTCAAGTTAACTATTAAATAAGGCAACTGATTTAGCAAATTAAGCTGTAGACGAATTAGTTCCAGAAGACTACAAGCCATTCGGAAGATAAGCTGTATAAACACTAGGATAAATTCCAAGAGTAGTATAAGATTATAAATTAGGGGGAATGATGCCTCCAAGTTCTAAATTAGGTGATATAATGAAATCTAAACCATTAACTGGCTGGTAGAAGTTCAAACGTGGTTTTGGAAAATTCTTTAATATAATAAAAGGTCCTGCTTCGAAACTGATTGGAGCTCTTCCATTCGGTGGCTTCCTAAAACAAGGAGCAGACGCAGCAAGTGGATTGATAAATCATTTCAAAGGAAAGAAGTGAGCAATTAATTTTTTGATTTAGTATAATGAAGAATAGATGTAAACTATAAATAACCGGATATGATTAACATGTGCTGCATAATTATTTTCTGAATCCATATACTTGTGATATGTTTTATTTTAATGATTATGATTTTGTAAAATTAGATTTAAAAATAAAAGATGGATATTAGTATTTTAAAGCACGTAATGATAATAGAAAAGAGATAAAAATATATTTAGATGATATGAAGTAAGTTCTATAACATTATGAGAAGACATTTGATTGATTGTAATTTTTTGTTTATAATGTAAAATGTAAATGACTCTTATGCCTTTAAAGTTTTATGGATAACACGAATTTGATAGATATTTCTATGATGTTGAAATGTAGTAAATGTATAAAATTAAAAATAGCGTGACTCATTAGAAAGGATATAAAGTTGAATTGGTAGAACCTAAGTATACTGGAGCATATTTGTATTATAATTGTTTTAGTATTTTGAATGTAAGAGTGAAGGTATCTGTTATATAATTGTAAGATGCTTGTAAATGAGTTTTATTTTTTGCATGTATTTAAATATATGTCGATATAGGTTTTGAATGATCCTAATAAAGGCATTATAAAATGTGAAAAGTTGATAAATGGCTTGCAGACTATAAATTTTAATTAGACGAACAATTAAATACAATTTGATAATTATAGCGTAAATGATACTTATTATATAGATACAAGCACAGGCAAGACCAATATGCTGTTTGATATTAATTAATTGGAAGGAATGAAACTTAAAGACTTTACTATAACAAATTTAAACAGTGATGTTGTAGAAGTGTAGAATAAGTTGACTATTAACTCTATGGACATTTATATGAACATGAACGAATTGATTAGATAGAGCTAAGCTTTTAAGATTAGTATCGAGAATATAAATATGAATTTGATAGTGAAGGCATAGTAGATAACTAATTTGTAAGAGTTTTAGTAGAATCAGTTGAATGTAAATAAAGAGTTTACTGATAAGTTTACTTAGTAGGCTAATTAGAATTTGATATTTATGAATGAGTTTGAAGATCACATAACTAGAATATAGAACTCTGAATTGTTTCAGGCTAGTTAGCTGTTGATGAATACTGAGTTGTAGAATAGTTATTAGAGTATACTTAATAAAACTGTTGTATATGATAATAATTTCATTATACAAGACGATTTGAATAATAAGATATCAGATAAAGTTAAAGAGCATTAAGAGAGATTGGATGTGATTGGTCCTTGTGTTCACAAGATAAATGATGATTATGTTACTCATAGTGAAATTACTGGGTTTGCTTCTGAAGGCTCAATTATTGGTTTGTCTGCAAGTATCGCAGTATTGTAGACTTAATGTATTGCTATGGATGTAGGAATAGCAGCAGCATAAAGTACAGCGACAGCGGCAGCGGCTACAGGAGCGGCTAATAGTGGATTGATAAGTACATTGTAGAGTTAAGTTGTAAAGTTAGAAGGAGATAGTGCAATGTTGACAAGTGATATGGCAACTGTGAAGTCTGAGTAGACAACTATAAAAGTTGATGCTGCATAAGTGGCTACTGATTTAAAGAAATTTAAGTTAACGTAAGGATTTGCTGATGCAAGTTTATAAGGATAGATAACTGATTTGTAAGTTGAAAAGGCTGATAAAGAAACGACTTATACTAAATTAGAAGTTGATGCGTATTTTGTTGCTTAGACTGATACAAATAATTAATTGAATGGAGGAATTTTATAACTTGGCTCTAGTAAGGCTGATTAGATAACTACTTATAGTATATCTGATGTTGATACTAAATTGGCTTTGAAGGCTAATGTTGTTGATGTAAACACGAGCTTAGGACTTAAGAGCGATAAGACTTATGTTGATACTGGATTTAATTTGTATGGAAGTTAGTTGACTACTTTGAAGACAAGAGCTGATAATGTTGATATATTAAATACTACTTAGAATACAAATATTACGAATTTATAGAATAGTACAACAACTTTGAATAATGGTATGACAACTGCGTTTAGTAGATTGTAAGTAATTGATAATTTAAATACTTAATAGTCTAATAGTATAGTTAGTTTAACGAATGATAATACAACTAATAAAACTGATATAAGTACTTTAAAGATTGATACAACAGCCTTGAAAGCTAAATGTACAGAGATAGAAGGAATAAATACAGTTTAGACTACTGATATAGTTGCTTTAAATACAACTTAAGATTCTATTATAGAAATTCATACAGGAAACTTTGGATAAATAAATGATAACTTTACAGATGTATGGGGAAGATTGGACAAGATTGAAACGACTGATTTAGAAGGTATAACGAGGAGATTGGATTTGTTAGATGTTAATGTTGGAGATATGATGCCGATAGTACATTATTTATCAGAACAAAATCCAATAACACAATAGAAAATAGTTGCGTTAGAGAATGATAATACAACTAACAAAACGAATATAGCTAATTTAACAACAAGAGCTAATGAATAAGATTAAACTAACTTGACATTTGGTGGTAAGATCACAATGTTATAAACTGATAATACTAAGAACAAGAATGATATATATAATATCAATAATAATGTTATAACAATAGGTAATTCAGTACAGGCAATAAATACAAGAGTGACAAATTTAGAAACGTTTGTATATAACTTTGCGACATCAGGACCGGGTTGGGACAAAATCGGAGATAATGTGTGGTGTTACGGAACGTGTTAAATAAGCGGAGGCGGATAAATTTGGGTTAACTATGCTGTTACGATGTTAGATGTGAAAAGTTATTAAGTTACGGTTAAGCGAGGAGGAAATTCTGGAGGAGGTTGTGATGTGCTGTATGGGGAGCCAGAATTAGGAAGAATGAAAATAACTCACGATTTTGCATCGAACGCGTATGTTGATTGGATAAATTGGGAAGTTAGAGGTAAATGGAGATGAAAAAATAATAATTTGTTCATTGATTTTATTTTTCAAGATTAATTATTCTTTATGTACAGTGGTGGGCCCTCGAAATGCTTTTTTGAATTAGGAAGAAGAATGAAGTTTATTATTTGAATCTTACTTATATCACTGCCCGGCTCAATAATGAGTGTGTTCTCCCTCCTCATCAATACACTCATTAACTCTATTTACTATTGATTTGTAAAGTGCTTCAATCACATCAAGGCCTGGTTGAGCCTTGGATAGCTGTGCTACAATAATTAACGTATATAACTCTGTATATACTTCAATAATAAGTTTCAACTTTACCTAACGTTGTATAATTTAACAATCAAGAAAATTGATTTCTCATTATGAAATGGAAGTGGAAGATCATAAGTAAAATAACTGTTGTTTTAGAGTAGCATCAATATATTATTTAATGCTGGGCCCGACTAACCCACTTGATTCCATTCTTCAAGAAACAAAAATGCATTCATTATTTGAATATTGAGAATGAAAGCGACTGTAACTACCTGAATTATAATTCTAATTAAGCGAAGTACCAATACTTCATCTTGAGCTCCCGGTTGAGATTGAAAGAAAAAGTCCTCCATTGTTTTTCGTGATTAAGAAATACCTAAAATCGTTCAGATTGACCCAGTTGAAGATGAACACCGAGGTCCTCTGCAGGTCCAGTGCTTGCGCTACTAGTTATAAATTACATATTGCGTCCGTATACCAATCATTGGATCCTCTTATTCTTTTCTCCAATCAGGCTTAACTACCATATATTTTCGAGATAAAATCTTTCATAAATTAGTTTTGTTGACTAAAACGTAGAAATTACACAGGGACATCTTAAACAAGTGATATAACTAGTTCAGATTGGTACAATATTTTATGAATTCATCCGTTGGACCCAGAAATGAAGAGAATACAAACGCTTCAGAACTGCCTAAGTTTGTTAAGTGAATTAGTTGACCTTCCCTAAACATCTTCTACCGCGTTTATTTTTGTCATTGCCGTCCTTTTATTGCATGTGGTAATTTCTATTTTTCCTTTTTGGAATATTAAATACCGACTTTGAATAGTCGATTATGGTCTAATACGATCGAAATCATATTTTTGGCCCTCTTGTGTTAATGAGTAGTTCATGAATAATCTCCAACTTGAGATTATTTATTGGAATTTGTCATCCGCATTAGAAGTGGCAAAATATTTTAATATATAATTACTCACATAGTAAACAAGAAAAAGCAATTCCACCTCCCATAACTGTAAGAGTTTTCATACAATCAGTTATTTATGTATTTAAATTTATAAGTTAATTTATAGTTACGTTATTATTCTATTCATATGTTTTATATTATGATTATTATTGTATACTTTGTTTTTCATAGGCAACTTTTGCTTCATTTATTTATTTTAATAAATCTATTCTTTTTAAATCCATAGAAGCAATTGATGAATATAATTTGAATTAAGATTAATTAATGTTTATTAATTATTCTGAAGCATGTTGTATTTTTTATTTTAATTCATCTGGACAATCGAGATTTTCTTCAAGTTGTCTGAATTGATTTTATAATTCATATAAAATATTTCTTTAAGATTGTATAGTTTTGTCTAATTAATTAATTAATTTAAAGGTTTGCAAAATCTATTTCTTAATGAAGTTTATATTTTTAATCTACAAGATCACGGAGTGCTTATGCCATTTTTATATTATATTAAAAAAGTAAATTTGATTGACGAAAAATCTCGACCGTAGTTGAGTGGACGAGAACTCTCGAAGCCAGCACCGAGCAGCTGTCGCTTGGCTCTGAGTGCTTTGGCTAAAATTTGATAGGATAATTTGAAAAAGTATTTAGTTGGCAGATTTGATGGGATAATTTGATAAGATAAATTTGGATACGTGAATCTACGATGCCCCTGGCTTTCGCACCCTATATATATACAACATACAGATGGCTATAGCCAGTGAGTGAGTGGTGTTTTGGAGTGTTAATATCAAATTAGTAATATATGTTATATAACTAATTTTATTGTATTATAGCCAAAAATTTTGAAGTAAAATCTATGATGATTTCAAATTAAGATCCACACTACTATATGCTCAGCAATGCTTTTGGTAATAAAACAACTATATTTGAGTTGATTTATTCTCAGTTTGCTTTGGACATGATAAACATTGAATAACACCGATATAATTCTTATCTTAATAAATACAAATTACTACGAGTTGGACCATAATAATTTTAAATAACAACATTGCGCTCTAGCATTTTTTAGCTTAATAAGTGTGTCAGGAGCAACATATAACTTTGGATTATGACCTTTCAATGTAAACTTTTATTATATTGAGAATTTAGTTAAAAATGAGAATTCTGATTTTGTTCTTTAACAATTATTGTCAAGGTATTAATCAAATATCTTGAATTATGGCACCAGTGAAGAATTAATAATTACTCAAAACGATTGAATTCATCAGCTGGTAAAAGTTCTCAACGTCATTATTTTCTCAAACTTTTGATTTTTTGAAAGTTGTATTATTTTTAATTTCTACAATATTAACTACTTCTAATTAATAATAAACACTAACACACCTCGTTACAGCTTAATGTAATTGAGAAGTTTAATATTATTTTTAGTTTTAGTTATAAGTCTTTGTGAACACGAATTTGTATAGCTTTATATATTTAATGATATATAAAGCTGATTGAGACCTATTTATTTTTTACATTGATAACAGTTTCAAAGTAAAATTATTTTGTTAATCGAAATAAGTATATCCAAAATTATTTGTGCTACATAGTAACCTATGACGTTTGAAGTTATTTATGCTATCAAAACAAAATATTTCGCTTTGATCAAATTTATTTTGATAAATGTTAACGTCTAAAATTAGAAAGAGTGTTGCTCAAACTTAATAATCCCAACAAATAATCAATTATCTATTGAGTATAATAAATCATTGGTAAGCGCAATGTTGTTATTGAAAGCTGTTGTGTTCAAGCCAGTTTTTGCAATCGCTATCTTAATATTAAATGCAATATTCTCAATAATCTAAATTGCAGAGTATAAGATACTTCGAAAGACACTCTGATGCCTAACTTCTAGCTGCATAAACAAAATTTGGTCGTCTTAAATTATTCGAGTTTTCATCTTTATTTTACACATAAATATATGTTGACTTGTCTATCAACGATCTATTGTTTTTACGTTACATTTTTTGAATGATGATGGATTCCCCTATGTATAGTTCAAATTTGTAACTTTTGAATGATTGGTAGCTTGGGAGTGGAACTGTGAGGATTGGAAAACAAAAATATATAAATATAATAATTAAACATAGAGTAGTAATAAAATCAGTCAAAAAGTTCCAAATCATAGTATGTTCATAGCTAAAGCCATTTTTGTGTACTACTTTATATACAGTAATATTTTCAGACATTTTTTGGAATTTAGGAGTGAAATTTTATTAAAGTTATGTATTAAGTGTCCTTCGAAATATTATAGTAAAACATTAACACTTCTCACCTTTCTTCTTCGTCTATGAATATAAGTGATTTTTGCCATTATCTTACAGACAACTAGTACTATAGATTAATCATTGCATCTGTAAAAATTTAATAGCAGGTGATATCCATAGAGTAGCCTCAGACAGTTACAGCCGCACTGCAATTTGAGAATTACTTAAAAATATCAAAACTGAAATTTTTCATTTATTTATAAAATCGGTCGAAGACACTATAGTGCTCACTGGATTTTTACGGTCTTCCAGACTTATTTCTAGATACTAATTTAAATAGAAAAATCGTTTATAAAATATATTTTTTCGTAATTAAATTTTCTCATGTCTACGAAGTTTAATATTTTGTAAAAATCGAATTATTCCCAAGTTGGACTATTTCTTCACAAATTCTATTTAATATAATATCTAAGCAAATGATACGATCTGCCCCACCATCACTCCATATTTGCTGAAATGTTTGTCAAAGGTTCGAAATTTCATTGTTACAAAACTAATGCTAACATACGCGATACAATTAAATGTCCTTATTAAATGTTAGTACCAGTAATTAATTTGACGATAAATTGAATTATGTTTAGATTTCTTATAATTTGTAAATTGTGAATTTTAACTTTTGTTCTTATTTTACAAAACGCAAACTGAAACGTAATTAATTAATAACTTATCAAATATCTATAACTATTTACTCACAAAATTATTTTGTTAGTACTATTAACAAACTTATCAGAATTGCTAAAAATATAAGATAAATTTATCTTATTTATTGAAGAGACCAAAGACGGATACCAATATAATTATTAGTATTTTCATTTGATTAAGGCATTCTGTAACTATTATGCTTAGCGATAGCAGCTTAGTTTAGTATTATATATTTGGAGTTGCTATTTATTAGATTGAAAGCCAAAACGAAACTGACTACTCTGAGGACATTATCTTATTATAACACTAATAAACATCATAAAGAATTACTTAAATGTAAACACCTATGTACGGTGATATAATGTAGTAACATCACTAAATAATCAATGAGTTGAAGTGGTACTAAAAATAAAATTATATAGTTCTCTAACGTAAAGACTAGAATAATATTTATTTCAATTAAAATCTGCTTAACTCATAACGCGTTCGAATCTCAAAACTCGAAAAGCTAAATAGCTTTAATATATAAAGAGTCGAGAAGTGACCAGACGTCAATATTATTTTTATGGCTATATGGTATCTTAATAGTATAGTGAACGCATATTTGTTTCTTTTAAAATTATTCTTCATCTATAAATCCGTATATATATTGTATCAAGGAGATTGGTGAAATTATTGAACTTTTCAGTTGTATTCCAACATTAAGTCTGGATGACCGTAAAATGGCATCGAATTTTAGATATTGAACTAGGACTCTGTTTCGCTGCTAATTAATCCAAGAAAATTTGAGATAGTTGATAAATTAAGTTTGATTAGATCTTCGTATAGGGTAGAGTAGCAACTAATAAACAGTCCACGAATTACCTTAGATTATTAATTGTTTGTGAGTTAAGTCACTAATTAATAAATGAGCAACTCATAAATAACTATTTTGACGAAACTAAGTCTATTTAAATCTTTAAAATAAATTTCGATAAATCTCAGATGGGCTAGACCATAAAGTCCATAGTTTTTCAGTTCTCTTTACATTTAACATTCATATTTCGAGTGGAAACTGTGGAGTGTAAATTATATTTTAAATAAAATTTTACTAAAGTATTTGCGGCCAAGCTAAAACAAACTCAAACATTCATTTTCAGCTCTAATTTCGTTCTCGATCCCAAAACAATTACTGTCTTTATATCAATTAATTTTTTGGGATTTCTTCAAGCTTATTATCCAGAATAACGTGAAGTTAACACTCAGTTATGTAAATATTATTTATTATAAATTTCGTCAATAAAGCTGGAAACTGCTAATTGATAATAATTTATATCTAGTATTGATTTGCCTCCAACGCTGTTTAGTTTTTAGATCATAATTAATAAAAATGTGCTATCATTTGTTTTATTTTCTGTGTTCAAAGCTGTAAATTTTGATTAATTACTCAATGACAAATTTTAAATTGATTAATATATTTTAGTTCTAGAAACCGTTATATTGAAGCTGGTATTACTACTAAACTATACTGAAATTCTGGTTAACGCGAAGAATCATGATTAATTGGATGCTTCATTCTACGAGATTTTATTATAACACAAAATTACAAAAATGCTTATTAAAATACAATTGTGTGGTGTATTTCCCAATTATATCTCTAACTAGATTATAATATAGGTAAATTTTACATTGTATAGAAGTGAAATTTTAATAGAAAACCCACTTTGTTATGGATTCATGCTTATAGAAGCAATATATTTTAAAGTAAATAATATGTCCACTTCCATACATGGCGTCATTTTGATGGTAAGAGATATTCTATGTACATATGTAAATTTGATTACCAACTATTTGATCCGCGAACTCCTTTGCAGATTAATTCATTCTCTTCTCCTTTTTTGGCAGCCACTAAATATATATGACTCCAATTCAATCGAGTTCAAGAAGCTTATTATCACCACTACATGTCAACAGCAAATTGAACAACTTTTTGAACTTTAAACAAAACGGTTGAAATTTACACTATCTACTATGTTCTAAGTCTCTAAACAGTCAATATAATTCCCTCAAGGAAAACGATTATTTACACACTTATTCACTCGTTTCTGCAATTTATGTTTATGCATTTCCAAGCAGAATATAAAATGAAGTGAGATCATACATAAAATTTATTGGTTTATTTTTCGATAGTGGGAGGATTGATATTGTTGAGTGGTATTTACTTGAGTAAATTTAAGTTTTAATTTATTAATTACAGCTATGCATAATTATGAATTAGTTAATTGATAAATTTTCAAGGAGATTCACTTCTTAAATTCGCTAAGCTGATAGTACAATATAGTTTATCATCAATTGGAGTGTAATATTTTATTACAAAATATAATAATCACACAAACTTATGCTATTCAAAATCTAATTATTTTGAATAATAAATGGCGGCTTCGGGGAAGAACCTTAATACATATGTAAATAGTTATACTTGTAGTTAAATTTGCGTCGCTTTATCTGGTTCCTGAGCTTTTAAAACGAAATAGTTAAGCTGGAGTGGGACAAGGACATGCCCGGTTTCGGGCGCACTTGGGAATTTTGGACGAAAGATTGATGCCTGAATGCCATATAATCATAATATTATATCCTAAAAATACTTATAGACGAAAATTTCACTTTTTAAATCTAATAATTTGAGGTTTGTCGCTCTAGGTTGAACAACTTTGCTGTGATTTATAATTTTAATGAAATTTATCTATTATATAAATGAATAATATTTAATATTTAATATAGATATATTTATGTTTATCACTCCAAATGAATAAAGTGTTTAAAATTGTTGCACTCGGTGCGACCGGCGTCGGAAAATCATCGATTCTTCTACGAGAAGCTCGAAACGAATATACTGATGTACACTAACTAAATATTACAGAATATATTACAGAAAAACGGTTTAATTACCGAATGCAGAAGAAGACATAAAATTGGAGCTGTGGGATAAGAAAGATATAATTCAGTAACTTAGTTATACTATCGGAATGCGTATGTAATTTTGATTGTGTTTTCGATGGATGATGTCGATTCTCTACAGAAAGCCATAGAGTGGAACAACGTTCTAGTTGAGCAAAATTCAGCCGCTACTAGGTATTTAGTTGGAAATAAATCTGATATCTGTTGGAAATGCCCACAAGCCGAATAGTACGCATAAGATAATAATTTACAGTATTCTGTCGTGTCTGCAAAACTGGGAAATGGAGTTGATTAATTATTTTAATATATAGCTTAGTGTTGTAGTAATCTAAAGTTACGTGCCTAACCAGCTAAAGTTTCTATTGTTACCCCTAAAGAGTACAAAAAGTTTTGCTGTTGAATAATAGAATTGAACTTAAATTATATGTATATATGATTTTCAGAAATAGTAAGTATTATACAATGATACAAATATGTTACTAAAAGTTTAGAAATGTATACTGGCTACTGTTATTAAATGAATGAAATTTCTCGATTTGAAGTGGATGAATTGAGCTAAAGTGACATAAAAGTTCAGGTTGTACGCATAGGTCCTTATATTAATTATATTACAGTGGTGGGCCCTCGAAATGCTTTTTTGAATTAGGAAGAAGAATGAAGTTTATTATTTGAATCTTACTTATATCACTGCCCGGCTCAATAATGAGTGTGTTCTCCCTCCTCATCAATACACTCATTAACTCTATTTACTATTGATTTGTAAAGTGCTTCAATCACATCAAGGCCTGGTTGAGCCTTGGATAGCTGTGCTACAATAATTAACGTATATAACTCTGTATATACTTCAATAATAAGTTTCAACTTTACCTAACGTTGTATAATTTAACAATCAAGAAAATTGATTTCTCATTATGAAATGGAAGTGGAAGATCATAAGTAAAATAACTGTTGTTTTAGAGTAGCATCAATATATTATTTAATGCTGGGCCCGACTAACCCACTTGATTCCATTCTTCAAGAAACAAAAAGGCATTCATTATTTGAATATTGAGAATGAAAGCGACTGTAACTACCTGAATTATAATTCTAATTAAGCGAAGTACCAATACTTCATCTTGAGCTCCCGGTTGAGATTGAAAGAAAAAGTCCTCCATTGTTTTTCGTGATTAAGAAATACCTAAAATCGTTCAGATTGACCCAGTTGAAGATGAACACCGAGGTCCTCTGCAGGTCCAGTGCTTGCGCTACTAGTTATAAATTACATATTGCGTCCGTATACCAATCATTGGATCCTCTTATTCTTTTCTCCAATCAGGCTTAACTACCATATATTTTCGAGATAAAATCTTTCATAAATTAGTTTTGTTGACTAAAACGTAGAAATTACACAGGGACATCTTAAACAAGTGATATAACTAGTTCAGATTGGTACAATATTTTATGAATTCATCCGTTGGACCCAGAAATGAAGAGAATACAAACGCTTCAGAACTGCCTAAGTTTGTTAAGTGAATTAGTTGACCTTCCCTAAACATCTTCTACCGCGTTTATTTTGTCATTGCCGTCCTTTTATTGCATGTGGTAATTTCTATTTTTCCTTTTTGGAATATTAAATACCGACTTTGAATAGTCGATTATGGTCTAATACGATCGAAATCATATTTTTGGCCCTCTTGTGTTAATGAGTAGTTCATGAATAATCTCCAACTTGAGATTATTTATTGGAATTTGTCATCCGCATTAGAAGTGGCAAAATATTTTAATATATAATTACTCACATAGTAAACAAGAAAAAGCAATTCCACCTCCCATAACTGTAAATTTATAAAGATTTTAATGTCCCCCACTGTTTAAAAAAAGATAAAATTAATATATTATCTGTTAATGTTCAAATTTACACTAATTTAGAGGCGAAATTGAATCTTGGCCACCACCTACCTTGAAGTGAGATTGTAGATAGACTCTATTTGATAGGGGGAAATAAGCTGCAACATTAAAACATTTATATTTTATTTTAATATTATATTACCACTCTACTCCTCTTAAAATTTCTTTTTAACATGACATATTTATATCATTTATACTGACTACATCTGAAGGCATAGACTCCCGTGAGATTATATTATTCAATTAGGCGCATATAAAAGAAATATAATATTTAGAATTAATTTAATATTCTCGTTAACTTCAATTAAATTACATGTGGTATGAGATCACTCAAATATATGAATTCTGACCTAAAGGAGGGATCGGTATAAGTACTAAATATTAATACCAAAATTTAATGTTAACCAGCCAGCTTGCATAATAGTGCTCAAAATACTAAAATTAGTGAAAGCATAATTAACACAACTAAACCGCCTAGGCAGAACTCCGTATATTGTGTGATTATATTGCTTTATGTACCCCTAACTATACATGGTAGTTATACTGGTGGCCTCTGATACGATTCCCAAATTCTCAAAATTATGAGATTCCAGATTTGGATAATTTAGTAAATCACGAATTGACTCCAATTTATCAATAACGATATATCACTACTATATTATTATATCATATAACTATGATCGCCTCTTGATTCTTCTGGAGCTCAAGAAATTCATTTTTAGTTGCAAAAATCAACTTTTGGAAAAATACAACAGATTGGGAATCGTATCGGAGCGAACCTGAATGAATGTAATGGACAATTAGGAGTACATAAGTCAACATATTTAAATAGTACTGTGGTCGCCAAGCCAACTTTGATTTCAAAAAATACTAACTATTTCAAAACTATTTTTTGTATTAATTTTAACTATATATTAACTCAATGTTTAGTAGCGTCTCCTTTCTATTTTATTACTTCTTCTAACCTTTTGGGCATAGAGTCAATCAAATGATTGATGATATCTAACGAGATTTACTCCAACGCCCTCTTTACTTCTTCATTTAATAAGTCATATGTGGTACATTCTTCAGGGGAAATGTTTGACTTCAGTGGATTCCAGCAGTGAAAAAGTGGATTTAAGTCTGGACTCATTACTGGAAAGCGATAGAACTCAATGTTGTTAGCAGTATAAAAGTTTTTCATATACTTACTAAAATGTGTCGGGGCGTTATCTTGTTGCAACTTCAAGTTATGCTATTAAGTGATGGAAGTGTAACTTGTCTGAGAACTTAAGAATTGACAATTGAATTCATGGTCGTACCGCACGGCATAAACCATAATGGACCCTTATATCTATAGCTAATCATACTATAGATCATGCACGAAAACAGTCCATATTTTACACTTCGAGAAAATACTTCGGATTCCACTCGTCTTTAGGTGTTCTGAGCACTCTACTCGCTCGATTTGCATAGCATTTTGAGCGATACTCATCGGTATACTAAAAAGTTCTCCAATATTCAATTGGTTGTTTCAGGTTCATTCGAGCAAAGTTCAAACTTTCCAATTTATGCTTTTCGGTAAGTTTGGCTTTATCTTAGCAACATAGAAGCTTAAACTGAATTTGGCCAGGAGACGAGATACCGTTGTTAGAGACATGGAAATTCCACGAAGGGCTTAGTATTTTTCAGCTATGATTCGTCGAGTTTCGAATCTATGGCTCTGGCGATATTTAACAACGCGAAAATCTCAGCTTAGTCAAATTTTCTGACACTATTATCGGCATGAGAAGCTTCTAGCTTGCCTGTAACTTCAAAGTGCTTAAAAATGGAATAAACAGTTTGGAGACTACATTGAAGGCAACAAGCAATGTATTTCTTGGTTGCAACAGTTTGTGATTCTGTTTCTCACATTCTCATCATTATGCGACGCTCTTGTATTGTGATCCGTCGGCTTCGTGTGTGCTTCGTCATTTGAAGGATGAAGTGAAAAAGAAATGAACCGCAGAATTAATTGAATATGTTATAATTAGCATAAATACAGTGATTTAATTTTCAAGCGCAATTATTACATAAACATTTGTTAAAATCAAAGTTGGCTCGGACACCACAGTAATAGGCTTTCCGGGCTAGAAGGTTTAACTGCAATAATCAAAGTTAATTACATTTTAATATTTTAACTACTATAGCGAGAGCTGATGGAATCTCAAAATTATGTATTATTAGTAACACGATCTACTTTCACTCCAGCTTATAAAATCGAAACTAATTATTTCAGTTGTGTACAATCAACAATAATTAACTTTCTGAAGTAGAAGAATATGAAAATATATTATTGGGCTGCTACTTAAAATTTATGTATCATCTGTTAATGTTCAAATTTACACTAATATAACTAACTAAAATATAGTATTGTTTTACTGTACAATAACTTAGTTACAAATACGCAATATTATGGATTACTTATGATATCGCGTGTATCTGTATGTTTAAACCCAATATGTAATTGATATAATAAAATAGTATCTTATGAAGCCTATCAGATAGTAAATGAAAATATTTAAATGAAATTAGTATCTGTTTATCGTTCACTCTTACGACACAGTCAAAAGGCCGTCAGATTTCTGCAAGACGTTTAGCTGGCCATTTTATTGCTCTTTAACGACAGTTAGTTTACATTTTCGAACACGTTGATGGGGCGAACTCTGAGGTGGTTGTTCGCGAAAGTTCCCTTCTTAAATCTCCCCTGCATCACTTTCGGAACCAGACTCATCACCCAGTCCGGGGTAAGAACCCAGTCTGCGGCGTCAAGCGCGATCATAAGAAATACTTGCAGAACGAAGCAGAGGATGATCAGACCCCAAATCTGTCCGATATCGGCGGGGTCGTAGTTTTTGGTAAGACCTCTAACTATATTTCCAAGGGTCATCGACCAAACATATACTGTTAGAGAGCCGGTGCTGAATCTTCTGAGATAGAGCGAGTCGTTGGTTCGTTTGATTGCCTTTTCCTTGGTGGTTCCGTCGAAGATAAGAAATAGGATGAAGAGAACGAAGAACTCGATTATCGTGTCTTGCATCAGCATTTCCGGCATCAAACACGCGTACTCGCTGCTCATAGCTTTGGCCAGTGTTTGGTACTCCGTTCTTCTGCCGACTTTTACATCGTGGTTCGTGATGCCAGTTTGAATTCCGAGCATGATACCTGGAATGGCGAAGCTGAACCCGAATATGGTCAGGTAGATCTTTCTCCACTTGATCCACTGATTAACGGACAACTGCTTCTTGTGGAGCATCACGCCTTGCAGACACAAACCTATCATGCAGCCGAGGCAGATATTAGTCCACAGCGGAAAGACAAATGTGTGCTCGCCGCTCAAAAAGGCATACCACAGATGTCGCAGGGTGTCTTTGGAGCTGGCTCTGAATATGTTTCCTGGAAGGGCGTTAACGGGGCATTCGGTGAACGTGGTGAGATACCCCAGGTCTTTGTAGTGGTTGAATATGCTGTTTTGCACGGAGTTCGAGGTAAAGCAAACGATCATGGCCAGGGCGAGCCAAATACCGGCTGTAACATATGATTTATGGTGCTCTTTCATCTTCTTGAGGAACAACATCGGTATTTGGACCACATAAGTTACTCCGTGCAGGAAGATGTAGCTCATTCCGTAGAACAAGCACGTGCACGATTCGGGCCTGGCCCACATGAACCACGGCTCTGCGAACGGGTTTCGGATCTAAGTCCCGCTGCCGTCTTTTCCGTAGGCCCTCGTTTATCTGGAAACAGTGTCGAAGTACAAGTATATCAGGTTCAGCGCGAAGAAAACCGGGAGCAAAATCCCGGATGCGATCTCTTTCTTGATCAGCTGGACGGTCATGGATTTAATGCTGGTCGGAGAGGTCGAGAGGTAGCCGTACGTAAGACCAGAGATTAGAACCAAGAAGGATCTCCACTGCGCGAAAATCATAGCCGGGGCGCCTACTATGTAGACAGCGAGAGCCTTCGGCATTTTGAGCTTCATGACCTTGTCGATGTCGACGAAGTAGTTCACCTCGTGAATTAGAGTCACGAAGAACAAACACAACCCTCTGGCCACGTCCACTGAAATAATTCGCGAGGCTCCGTCTGGAAACACGGAGTTCGGCGTGAAGAAGTTCCTGACTGTTTGGTGGCCTTTTTTCAGGCATCCTTTCGCGCTGGCGAGTTTCTAGCTCATTTAATGAGAAGTGGTTATTAGTGTTTACAGTTAATGTAATTTTATGGCCCCGGACATAAAATTGATGTGTGAGTAATTTAGTATGTTTTCATAAATAATATTAGTTGGGGTCTTTATAATACAAAGCTCACTGATTATCGTCGAACTCTTCCTCCTTCTTAGGTTTAATAAGTTATGAGTGCTCGAAGACTACTTGGCCTTCATGACAATTAAACTCAGAATTCTCTATGCTTCAACGAAAGTAACATATAGTTCAAGACTAATCGATATTCTAATATGTTCCTTCCAACTCTACTCACTACAGTCATTCAATGAAGTTTACAAAAGTTTATAAATACTCTGAAATTCAAGATAAAATTTCGTACCCTGAATTTCAGTATTTTATATTAATTATCAACTTTAAGGGCAATGTAACAAATTCTTAATTTTTTAACGAAAAGTTTTTAACACATTTTTGGCATTTAAATCAATCTAGCTTGGAATGTAATTTTAGTCAAAAGTATTAACAATTAGTAAAATATTAGGAGATACATGCTGAATGGTCAAATTTCTATAGAAATATAATTGGATGATCATTATTTAGATAGATTAGTTATACCAATTTACTATTCAAAATCAAGAGGAAACAAAATCAAGAGTACAAATGATATATATTTAATGAAAGTATTAATAGGCTAATAAGAAGTATTTAAGATTTGTTTATATTTTTTGAAAAATAGTATATCTATAAATATTGAATCAAATCTTTATAAACCAAAAGTTACAAATACAAGTTGTGCAAAGTGTACCAGCAGTTATAATTACTTTCGAGAACTATAGATATAATATTTGAAATCTATATACTTGAATTTCATTCATTAAACGGGTGCTATAGAAGCATAGCAGCGGTGGGTCTCTAAAGCCAATCAATTCTCATCATTTATCTCAAATAATCAGAAAATAGTAGCTCTTCGTCAGATAAATTGTTTATTTCATCAAACAGCCAGAATTCAAATACGTTATTTTCTGGAATGATTAAATAATCTTGTTCGTAAGCACATAATCCAGCTGTGATATATTTTTAAGCTGCTCGTCCACTAAGTATTAATTCGGTGCTAAATGGGCCGAAGAACGAAGTCATTCTCGACATCATGGTTCCAACTGAGTGGTTGGGGAACAGAACTTTTTAAGTGAGCATTTCAGCCAGAACTCCACCTATTGACCATATATCAGCTCTTTGGTCGTAACAGCATCCTAGCATTATTTCGGGGGCTCTATACGATCTTGATTGTATGTACTGGTGTATTTTATCAAAAATGAAGCTGGATGAGCCCAAATCGATTAAAGTTGATTTCGGAGCCGTTAATCCGCCAACGAAGCCTTTTTGTGTAAGTATATTCTCTGGTTTGATGTCTAGGTGCACAATGGCCAGTGAGTGGAGGAAGTTCAGCGCGTTGAGTTGTTATTTTGATATTTCTTTGATAACTTGCAGTGAGTAGTCATTTGGCAGTTTTTATTGCGCTCTGTTGTGCTGGTGTGTGTACAGATCTTCTCCAAGTAGTGGGAATACGATCATGAGGTGTTCTCTGTAGTAGAATGCGTCAACAATGGTGATCATGTTGAATTATTCGCCTCCCATTTCTTTTACGAATTATAGCAGTCTTATTTCATCTAGTGCTTGGTCCAAGAATTCTTTCTCGTTTTTGATCACTTTCAGGCATACTTCTTTTCCGTTACTTTTTTCTTTGACTGCGTAGCAGGAGCTGAAAGTTGCGTTTCCGCAGTTTCTGAGTACCTGGTACTTCCCGAGTACTTCCTCTCCAATAACGAAGATGTTCTCGTCCTCGTCCACGTCTTCGTTTTCTTCGACTTAAACAACCTGTACCCCGCCCGTTCTGATTCCGTCGGTGTAGACTTTGAGGTTGTTCGTTATGAGCGTTTGCTCCTTTAGGAGTGAAAGGAGTGGTTCGGAATCGCAGGTGGACGGAACTATTTACGTTAAGCAGGAATCGTTCGTTTCGTCGTAAAGTTGCTCCAAAAACTGTTTATTTTATAATCTTTAAAGTTTGCTCTGAATGGTTTTAACAGTGTCGTTTGATTGGACCTTAAGGTCGCAGGGGAGGGAGGAGAAGTCAACGTAGGACAGAACGGGAAGGAGTGGAACGGTGGCTAAGGTTTTCTGCTCGCTGAACTTAATTTGGATTAAATAACCGGAGGGAGCGGACTCTACTTGCGCGAGCACGTTCTAAACGAACATCTCGCCAGAAAGCTGGACAATCTCAGTCTCGTTCTTCTCCTCGAAGAATTAAGGCTCGTCCACTGAAGATAAGCTGCTGTGCTCGTACTCAGGCTGAGAGTTGCGCAACTGATCCAACTCGGACTAATTCATCTTTTGCATGTACACCTGCTTCAAAAACTCTTTTTCTTCTTCAGTAGCGTTCGGGAAGTAGTCGTCAATGTTCTTCAGAGAATCCTCAACTGCCTTCTACAATTCCTGATCAATTGAGTTCATCAGCTCGTTAGCATTTTCCTAATTGTCTGGAGAATCTACAAGCTGTGAACCATCCTCGGGCTGAGAGAGGTTCTAATTCACTTATGGGATGATCACTGGCTCTGGAGGCTACGAGAGGGTTAATGGAACAGTTTGAACCTGCTTCATAAGCACCTCTAGATTTTATGGGGTTAACTATGCAGCAGAGAGGATTACTTGGCCTAAATCAAGCGTGAAGCCGGTTTACGTACTCGTTATGAATGTGTTGAAGGGCTAGAAGGCTGCTTTCGTATCCTACTCGTTCATTGACAGCGCGTTCAAACAAATACGCTTAATCAACAAAAACACTTTTAACTACGTTTTACTCCACTTTTTATTCAGAGATTCGAATGGGGCAGAGAAAATCTCGAAATCCTTTGGTGTAATATCACTTAGAGGAGTGGTGTGTATTTACCTTCGCGTCCAGCCAGACTCCTACACAGCATAGTCGCTATGTGGATGCTCCATTCTTTACCAAGCGTAATACAAACTATTCTTAGATAAAGACTCAATCCTTTTAGCGTTTGGAATTGATTGCTTATTATAGTGTGGGTCAAACCTATTGTTTTGCAGCACAGAGAAAGATAAAGAAGGATCAACAAGCGAAATAATCTACATAGACAAACATTTAGAATCATTACAAATATTAATCTTGTATTTTGGTACTGTAAAGCGTCCACGTTTGTAAATAACTGGAAATAGATTGATCATATTTTATTAATTCTATTATTATTCTTATTAAAGAGGTTTTCGTATCCTATTTTATATTAATTAATCACCTCCAGCAATTTTAGATAACTGAAGAAGAACTTCCAAATCTGAGTCAGTTGTTTTAAGTTCTGTTTGTTACAATAATTTAACTATATCATCTCTATTTTAATTAGTAAAGTATTAGATCAATAATAATTTTAGTTGTTCTTAGTTATTAATACTATCCATTTCTGAGACACGGAGTGGGATAAATTTTGATTTTTATTATTTACTTTGTAATTATATGATTAAATGAATAAATTCCATTTCATTAATAATTGACTGAAACATGTTATTAAAATAATATTAAATACGTGGTCAATCACTTATTAGTTAATAATTCTTCGTCCACGCTGTGTGCTATTGCTGTATATATAGGATTTTCAACAGTAGTTGAATTTTATTTTAGAAGTTGGTCATTACTTTATATATTCTTCTTCTTACCCTCAGCACATTGTGTTGCATAATAATCTGCATTATGGTCATATGCCTCAATTAATTACTCATCTAGGAGTTAGTAATAGAAAAAGATAATATATAAAAATATTAACATAAAGTAGATTGTTGATTCCTAAATAGTTAAAGCGAAATATATTCCTAAAAATATGAACACAATTTAGAGTATATCTTCAACTAAATACTAAATTTATCTTTTAATTTCTTAACTAGATTTTTGGGTTATAGATTCACCATCAGAAGCAAAACCGTTGTTATTCATGTACTTAGCCACAGTTGCCAATATAATTCCGAAACCTGGGATGACGCCGTATCCAGTAAATATAAATCCAACAAGAAAGTCTTCGTAATAGGCGGCTTCGTGTTTGTAATCTCCTCTTACATTTAGTAAAGATTTGTGGTATTCGCATTCTGCTTTTGTTAATTCGTTTTAGAGCTCAATTGTTTTGTACTACAAACTGAATGGCTATATCTTATAACTGTTTGATAACGTTTTAGATTCGATTTGTTTCGATTCTTACTCAATATTTTTAGTTTCAACGTCAGGTAAGGAATTTGCTATATCCTTTTACTCAATAGCTAAACTTTCTTAATTTAGCTATTTAACACCATTTTCATGTAATATTTCGTTATCTATTTATTTTTGCTCTATTTTATCGTTTTATACTTATATATCTACTGGATGTGTTATATTCATTTGTTTTTACATTATATAGCTGCCGAGAGTATTTTTGCAAACATATGGCGTGATTAAAGCAACTACACCAAAGAGTATTGCTTACCACTAATCTAGAAAATCAGTTGAAATTGTTTAATTTTTAGAAAACAATAATCCAAAGAAAATACAAATTCCCCACACTTCTAATGAACTTAAGATACTTTGTAAAAATTAATCGTAATTCGTAGTTAATAAAATACTTGTTTACTTGGCGAACTCATTTTAATGATCACAGATTCCAAATACCTAGAGTAAGAAGGGACACAGCTTGGTTAGTTCTTAAAACATTAAAGAAGTAGGTAGGAATATAGTTACTATTGGATCTAAAACTAACATAAGAGTATAGTAAATCAATTGCAAAATAGATAACAGTAATAGCTTTATTTATACAGTTAAAGCTTGGCTTTATAATTGACAAATGTATTTTAATATTTTCAATATTGCTGCAATAATCAATATAATGTCAGTTAGTATCTGTACAAGATGTGAGAATATTTTAATTATTGCTTTATTTATTTGTTGGTAATATTCTAATATTAGCTAAAATTTCGAGATAGAATAGATTGTTCCAGACAGATATATTTTTACAACAACTTGAACATTGTATTTTATTACTTCATTATTGATGAAATCAAAACTTAGCTTAGTATCAGTGAAGGCAAAAAACACGTTATAAACGAAACCTTGGAAATATCCGAAAACCTGGAGGAGCATCTTTATCAAAAAGGTTTTGTTGTCGAGCGGATCTGAAGATGGTACAATGCTATTTTTGAACCATTCTTGTTTCATGATCTCTTGATTGATTAAACTGAAACCTAACAGTATAATAGGATATGCAGTGCTTTTAGCTAGATATTCAGCTGCGTATAGAATCTTTTCGCTGGGATAAATTAGATAAAATAATTTATTAACTCTATTCGAATAGTATTGAATCTATAAGTACTGCAAAATCTACATAATATCAGTTACTGTTTAGATGATATCTAATACTTTTAGTATTGCCTAAATTATGTATTGAGTCCAAAATGTAATTCTCTTCTAACGTATTTGCTACTTAGTTTGTTCAACCTTTGGAGTGTTTGAAACATCAATAATTTATTCAACTCCATTGTCATAAGTAACATAATAACATAAACCTCTTACTACTATAAATAAAAATCCAACACCAAATATTATTGAAAATAGAAGTTTAACAGAAGATGAGCTAATAAACACAATTATTATAGTTATTAAGGTAGCTCCAGTAAATAAATAATCTAAAAGCATATATTTCTTATTTTATTATTATTTTTTAGACTGACCTATTAGTTTTATTAATAAATTGGTTCCAATAAGCGTAATAAGTATAATATTTAAATATTTGCTTAAGTTGAATATGAATTCATCCGAAAAATAAGCTTTTAAACAAATATCTTGGAGACTTTATATCAAACTACGCGTATATAAAATAGATTTCTGATTTTCATCAGCATTATTTGTTAAGTAACCCCACGAGCCATCTGCAACACTGTCTTCAAAAGAACTATTGATATTTGTTAAATTAGTAAATATTTTCTTTAATGCTGGATCTTCCCATGTGTAAAACATAGCCGGCATGAATGTAAAATTGTCTACACAAATGTATGGACTATAAAAATATTAATAAAAGCCTTCTTATTATTATTTATTTACTTCTGTTCTAATGTTGAATACAATCCCCGAATTTAGAGGGTATTCGATATCTCTTGGGCTATTTGCGTAGAACTGAACACATTTGTTAATTATTGAGATGTTTTCAAATCCATCTTATCTTTCTCCATACGGAGCTCCGACTAAAATTTATTCTAAGTTATAACTTTCTAAATATTCATAATGTTCACCAAACATAATTGATTCAGATAGCAAAATTTTGTCTCCTTTTTAAAGTGGGTTACACGGTGCCTAAATCAGCCATTGATGAGTTAAATTCTAAATTCGTATTTATGGATACAGAAAGTTTCCATAATCTTTTTCATACAGCGATAGGTTCTTATTGTAAACTGGGTACATCACATCACGCTAGTTCGCAATAATAATTCCAGTTTTTGGTTAAATATCGACAAAGACTCTTATATTACATTGTACGGGATCAAATTTAAATTTTGACCAGTCACGTGTTTTTCCTTCGTAAAGTGTCAATAGTTGGCCATGACTGTTAGAGGCGATATAAATATAATCAACATATGTGTTACCCAAATTAAAATAAGAAAACGTACAAAACTCGTATTTTTAATCAATAAACGTTACATATTGGTGTTATGTTAATGTTTTTTCAAAATTAGAGATATTTGTTACTTATGAAACCGAATTCATCAATTTTATATTATCGGCTTCACTAGTACAAATTCTCCAAATCTACCCATAAATAGGCACGTTTATTTGTGGTGACTCGGCAGTCACAGATGTGTATATGTACTTTAAATAGTAATTTGGATAATTTAGGTTTGTGTAATAAATTTTGTATGCTAGATATGCGAAATCTACCTATTCTAGCTATTGTAATGTAATTATCGGATTACTCTACTCATTGTCAACATAGTCGATGCACGAGTCTGTAAATATTGTGTATGTAAGTAAAATCATTTAGTGAGTGGAAAGATTGACTTTTAATTTAATGTTATAGTAATATTGTAATTATTATATATTCTATCAACAATAGTTAAATTATTCTAAGATTGCTTTAAGGTTTCTCCGATTATTATATTAGCGAATATAATTGAATTAAATTTATAATAATAGCATATGTATATTAAAATGGCATAAAAATTAAAAGATACATGCATACTTGATTCGATGATGTTAATGTTCAGTATTTTAATATACAAGTACAATAAAAGTATTTTAGTAATATAAAGAAAATGAGAATTTTCAGAATCAATCAAGCATTTTAATATTTCATAATAAAATGACTCACTTAAATGTAACCTTACTATCAGTACTAAGGCTGATATATAATGACAATCCACAAATCAAAGCCTAATACACAAAAACGCTATCACAAACTTAGATACGCACAAACCACATAGATAGACAAAATATATAATATCAAAATATTAATATAAATTATAATAATATATTATACCTCATCTTCACTGATTGGCTCTGAATAGACAACAATATTTCATAATATAGAATGTTTTGTTCAAGAAAATGATGCTTTAAGCTCTAATTTGAAATAGAGCCATTATTATGATTTGTAGCTTCGTTAAATCACGTTATATTTAACAAATGTGAACGATTATTTTATTGAATGAATAAAAGTTAATTTGAAGTATATTCGTTATTAAAGTATTTTTAATGGAACTGCTCTAAGAATTTCATGGAATCGCAGTTTATTTAATTTGCCCAAAAGATTTTTGGAACTTTCAACCGTTTTCTATTTAGGAACAAAAGAAATAGTTTTTGAGTTTCGTTTTGTTTTCAGTTTAAAAAGTTGAATTTATACCTGATTTATATGAGTATAAATAATCTTTTTATAAGAGAAACAATAACTTTAAAGAAGTTGTTCTAACTTTCCTAAACATTATTATAACATCATAAACGAATATTTATCAAATTTGCCTCATTAATCTGCGTCAGAGTTCTGAATGAACTGCGCCCATATTTCAATCTTCATGTTCATAACCTGTATCTGCTCGTTTATTTATAATTTGATTTATTCTCTATGGCGAGTCATCGACTCTCGGAACTTTGTTCTCAGCTTAGATTTATTTAGATTTATTTAGATTTAGCTGATCTACTATGAGAACTGTGAACCTTCAGTATTTTTTGAGTAACTATTATAATATATCAATATATTTATATTTATTTGATTAATTTAGGGTAGGTAGGTAAGTTACACTACGGGGTAGGTAGGTGAGTAGGTAGTTTCCACTCCGGATCTAAAACGACCCCATTGCCATATTTATTATGTTATATACAATATAATAGATTAATTAACGAATATAAGCTGTTCGGATCACTATTGAGCACCATTTTTGATTAAGTTACAGTTCTCCCCAAGTTATTAAAAAATAATAATATTCTGTTCACATTTAAAGTTCAACCAATTATGGATTAATTCTGGGCAGCAATATGTGTGGTATTTTGAATATTTAGAATTCGAAATTAATTGGACTCAGACTAAAATATATTCTGAATTATTACTTTCCAAATATTCATAATGTTCGCTAAACATAATTGATTCTGATAGCAAAAATAGATCTTCTTTCTAAAGTGGGTTACATGTCTAAATTAGCCATTGATGAGTTAAACTTGCAACTCGTATTTATGGATATAGAAAGTTTCCATAATATATTTCTTACAATGAAAGGTCTCGGTATTTGCAGAGTAAACTTACAAATACAATAAGTATAAATACGGAAGTTAGTAAACATGAGGTTCTTCAGAAGAATTGATAACAATTTGCATAATTTATAATTGTATTGGAAATCATTCTCTCAAAAATTGTAAATATAATTCAAATTTGTGAGTTATAAATACTTTCAAGAAATATTCGCCCTAGTTCATGAGTCGCGTGAAATGCATCAAGATTATTATCTAAGTGCTGTCGCTTACACAAAACCGTAAACTAGGACGAAGATCGTAATTTGTAAACTCTATTTAGTTATTGATAGCAATTTACATCACAATTGCTAATATTTATATATATTCCACTGCGTCAAAGCTCCATTTGCATTATTATTTTACTTGTGTATCTATTACACGATGCCATTCTGCATTATGAGCTGTTTAAGAGACGAGTCTAACTTGAATGAATTTACTCAAAAGAATTGTGTTAGTACAGTTACCAGGTATAGTGATTGCTATGTCTAATACGAGCTATGTGCTAGCTTATAATTAAATCGCATCTGGTATTGTTTACAAAATGAAAACATACACGCATTTCAAATAACGGTCTAATGTAGGTACCAACGTGTGAATGCCAAGAAACCCTCATGACACTAGTCTACAGAGTTAGTTAACTTAGTGCGACAGAATAATACTTGCTGCAAGCGCAAATCACCATAATTTAGGAATTTACAGGATGGCCGACACAGATATTAATTTACAAAGTAGTTCGTAAAATACAGATAAATTGAATATATTAGGCGAGATTGGCTTTATATATCTCCTCAGATAACAATATTTAATAACAATATACACATGTAGTAGCTCGTACAATTGTTGGGCTTCGTGTAAATTAATTACACTAAATTACTTCTGAGTTAAAAACAATAGCGCACATAATAAATCACTTAGGAACTTATTTTTGTATCGCAAGACACCATTTAAAACTACAGGGTATTACAAAACTCGCTGCATGTCTTGGTATTTGCAGAGTAAACTTACAAATACAATAAGTATAAATACGGAAGTTAGTAAACATGAGGTTCTTCAGAAGAATTGATAACAATTTGCATAATTTATAATTGTATTGGAAATCATTCTCTCAAAAATTGTAAATATAATTCAAATTTGTGAGTTATAAATACTTTCAAGAAATATTCGCCCTAGTTCATGAGTCGCGTGAAATGCATCAAGATTATTATCTAAGTGCTGTCGCTTACACAAAACCGTAAACTAGGACGAAGATCGTAATTTGTAAACTCTATTTAGTTATTGATAGCAATTTACATCACAATTGCTAATATTTATATATATTCCACTGCGTCAAAGCTCCATTTGCCATTATTATTTTACTTGTGTATCTATTACACGATGCCATTCTGCATTATGAGCTGTTTAAGAGACGAGTCTAACTTGAATGAATTTACTCAAAAGAATTGTGTTAGTACAGTTACCAGGTATAGTGATTGCTATGTCTAATACGAGCTATGTGCTAGCTTATAATTAAATCGCATCTGGTATTGTTTACAAAATGAAAACATACACGCATTTCAAATAACGGTCTAATGTAGGTACCAACGTGTGAATGCCAAGAAACCCTCATGACACTAGTCTACAGAGTTAGTTAACTTAGTGCGACAGAATAATACTTGCTGCAAGCGCAAATCACCATAATTTAGGAATTTACAGGATGGCCGACACAGATATTAATTTACAAAGTAGTTCGTAAAATACAGATAAATTGAATATATTAGGCGAGATTGGCTTTATATATCTCCTCAGATAACAATATTTAATAACAATATACACATGTAGTAGCTCGTACAATTGTTGGGCTTCGTGTAAATTAATTACACTAAATTACTTCTGAGTTAAAAACAATAGCGCACATAATAAATCACTTAGGAACTTATTTTTGTATCGCAAGACACCATTTAAAACTACAGGGTATTACAAAACTCGCTGTCTTGGTATTTGCAGAGTAAACTTACAAATACAATAAGTATAAATACGGAAGTTAGTAAACATGAGGTTCTTCAGAAGAATTGATAACAATTTGCATAATTTATAATTGTATTGGAAATCATTCTCTCAAAAATTGTAAATATAATTCAAATTTGTGAGTTATAAATACTTTCAAGAAATATTCGCCCTAGTTCATGAGTCGCGTGAAATGCATCAAGATTATTATCTAAGTGCTGTCGCTTACACAAAACCGTAAACTAGGACGAAGATCGTAATTTGTAAACTCTATTTAGTTATTGATAGCAATTTACATCACAATTGCTAATATTTATATATATTCCACTGCGTCAAAGCTCCATTTGCATTATTATTTTACTTGTGTATCTATTACACGATGCCATTCTGCATTATGAGCTGTTTAAGAGACGAGTCTAACTTGAATGAATTTACTCAAAAGAATTGTGTTAGTACAGTTACCAGGTATAGTGATTGCTATGTCTAATACGAGCTATGTGCTAGCTTATAATTAAATCGCATCTGGTATTGTTTACAAAATGAAAACATACACGCATTTCAAATAACGGTCTAATGTAGGTACCAACGTGTGAATGCCAAGAAACCCTCATGACACTAGTCTACAGAGTTAGTTAACTTAGTGCGACAGAATAATACTTGCTGCAAGCGCAAATCACCATAATTTAGGAATTTACAGGATGGCCGACACAGATATTAATTTACAAAGTAGTTCGTAAAATACAGATAAATTGAATATATTAGGCGAGATTGGCTTTATATATCTCCTCAGATAACAATATTTAATAACAATATACACATGTAGTAGCTCGTACAATTGTTGGGCTTCGTGTAAATTAATTACACTAAATTACTTCTGAGTTAAAAACAATAGCGCACATAATAAATCACTTAGGAACTTATTTTTGTATCGCAAGACACCATTTAAAACTACAGGGTATTACAAAACTCGCTGCATGTCTTGGTATTTGCAGAGTAAACTTACAAATACAATAAGTATAAATACGGAAGTTAGTAAACATGAGGTTCTTCAGAAGAATTGATAACAATTTGCATAATTTATAATTGTATTGGAAATCATTCTCTCAAAAATTGTAAATATAATTCAAATTTGTGAGTTATAAATACTTTCAAGAAATATTCGCCCTAGTTCATGAGTCGCGTGAAATGCATCAAGATTATTATCTAAGTGCTGTCGCTTACACAAAACCGTAAACTAGGACGAAGATCGTAATTTGTAAACTCTATTTAGTTATTGATAGCAATTTACATCACAATTGCTAATATTTATATATATTCCACTGCGTCAAAGCTCCATTTGCATTATTATTTTACTTGTGTATCTATTACACGATGCCATTCTGCTACTAATGTGGTAACAAACTAACGCATAATCAATTATAATCACTAATTATGCAACATAAATTATGTTTGTTGAAGAATGGAACGAGTGATTATTTTATGTTATGGTGCTCATAATCTTTAATTATTTTAATAACTCAGTATAAGATCAATTGAGACATCAGTATAGATAATAATCAAAACTTTCACTTCTTAGACAACTTTTTATTATATTTTTGAATATATCTGTATATATGTTCAGGAAACACATCTCTAAAAACAAAATAATTTTCGACAAGCCATTCTACTTATTTTTTCAAACGAAGTTCCTTATTATTTGCCAAATATTACTGTATGTATTGCTACACAATACATATGTACGTTAGATCATCTCCGCAACTAACGGGTCGTAAAAACGCGTTCAGGTGCGTAACGCGGCTGTTTCGTGCAAGTTGATCTATTCTGGAATCGACCTGCGTTTCTAAGGAAGCAATGGAGCGGTTCCTATTTTCCAGCTGTGATGGCACGTCCTGGGCCATTTAGGTCTTTGACAGATCAGCGCTTTGAATCGGGGGATTTTACCGAACTGATTAACTTAATCAGTGAATATCCGGACCGGGTTATATATACTATAATATAATTGATGTGGGAAACTAATATTTAAAATATTAACCTAATCAGTTACTTTTTGGATGATATCTAATACTTTTAGTATAGCCTAAATTATGTATTGAATCCAAAATGTAATTCTCTTCAAACACAAAATATAATCGAGAATAGAAGTTTTACAGAAGACGAGTTAATAAACACAATTATTATAGTTATTATAGGTAGATATAGCTATATATTGCACCATTTAAAACCGTAACGATAATATAAATACATTTTGCAATTAACCACCATCAACTATCTAGTTTAATAATAAATATGATATCTTCTATTATAATGATATTTAAATAATTATCTTAAAATAATTAATATTGTCACCATAACATCTTATTAAATAACAATTAATATAATTATTGTAAGAAGACAAATGCACTTAATAGTATTAAAGTAAGTAACACATTATTTTTAACATCTAATATTATTAATTTGTTTATATACACGAATACAACGTAATAGTCACAGATAGAAGTCTAAATAAATAATGCTCAAGTAAATACTTTTGCTCTTTTCGGATTTAGTAAAATTAGTTAAATTGTTACAAATTCAAAAATTAATATTACATTAGAATTCTAAGTATTAATAGGATCGTTATTGTGCACGATTTGTGATTTCGAAATATTTAGATGTGATCTTATTTTTATTGCATCTGGATAAAAGATTTCAGGAATCATAATCGAACCAAAAATTAAATTAATAATTCAAGAATCATTTGTTTAAAATAGAATTAGCAGTTTAAATTCATCAGGTTTAGTTAACATTATTAATTAGACTTCAATAATATTTTATATTAATTTATGTAAGTAAACTGGAAGTAATTTAATCTAAAGCAGTAATAACGGATATATATCATCTTCTGTATATGTTAGCATTTTGATAAACATCACATAGTACAACGTTTGTGTCGATTCGACTCAACGATTTGGTAGCGAAAGCATTTAATTTTATACTGTTGGATACGAAATTATATAGTGCGATATTTGTGATGAATAAATTATAGTTTACGGATTGTGTTCAAAATCTTTATTATATAGTGATTTTGTAAATGGAACATATCAATGTGTATACCCATTTGAATATATAAATAATAAGTGTATTTGTGCATATGGATTCTTATTAAACGGATCAAAATGCAGCAATATTCTAGATTCTATATCAAATATGTAAAATATTGTAAATAGTAATTAATGGTAACAAATTTAATTGAAAATCGATACGATATAGTAAGTTTAGCAAATTCAAGATTAAAATATATAAAATAACTTAATGAATATTTACAATTTAATATCTGACAATTATAGCAAATTAGAACATAGTATTGTTTCAAATTATTCGAAATATGATTAACAGTTGTAGTCTAATACAACTGTATTGGATTGGAGAATATTTTACAACATATCGTCTATTTAATTATTAGTATCGGGTTTAAATACAACAATAGCAGACTTGAATTAAATAATTAAATAATAATCTAATTTTATCAAAAATCTCACACAATTCGTTGATTGCACAAGTAATTATGGTTATTCTGTAATTAATGGTTCGTGTGTTTAGGTTTAGTGCACAGTTTCAGGTTAACAAAGTATAAACGGGATCTGTTAGTGTACGAATATTAATTCTATTGTAGAGAACGGTTACTGTGTTTGTCCTGCAAATTCTGTTTTGGTAGGAAGTGCTTGCATTTGTACTAATATCGGTTAAACTATTCAAAATGGAGTATGCTAGTGTTATACTTTAGGAGCATTTGTAAGTAATAATGTGTGTACTTGTGGTGTAAATGGTTTGAATGTTTCGAATAGTTGTAAGTGCCCTACCGGAGCAATGTTGATTGCAGAAGTTTGCACATGTACTAATATATATGCTATTATTTAAGATAATTAATGTATTTGTCCAACTAATTCTTCATTAATTGGAAATACCTGTGTTTGTAATATAGTTATCGGTTAAAATATGGTAAATGGAACTTGCCAGTGCCCTATAAATCAATCAGCTTTCGGAAATTCTTGTTAAACTAGTTATACGATTAATAATTCAGAAACTTCATTTGTTTGTACTTAACAAATATATATTTAAAAATTTGATATATAAAGTATAACTGATTAAATTATTAACCCCAGTAATTTTAGCAGTGGTTTTGTTTTTAATACGGGAACAACTATTTAGGACGCATATATTACTGTAGCTGATAATGTATATTCTACTATGTATCCACTGTTTGAAAGTTAGTATTAATTCAATAATATAAAACTAATATTCGGAGCACAAACGATGACTAGTGGTTCTATACTTTCAAATAATAACTAAATTACCATAAATCAATTTAATATGTTATCAAAATCAAGTTGTTTTATAACAACAAATATATATTTGAATATATTATAACCATCATCCAACTCTACAAATATACAGAATTTATTGATAAACCTCTCATTTATATTATCAAATGGAAATATTACACTAATAAATTATATGAAAGGAGTTATAAATATAATAAATTATTAAATATTAGGAGTATATTAAAGTTATAACTGTATAGCGCTAATTTCGTTGATTACAAACACTGCAACTATAAATGTAACTAATATTAATTTTATGCCGGATACTTTCCATGCGGGAAACTTTTCGTCGTACTTATTCAGCTCAGTTTCTCGCAGTATTGTACAATGTAATAATTTAGCTGTAATGCATGGAAATAATTCAAAATATTAAAATTTAATATCTTAAAGTTCATCAAATTCATATTAAATATATTTTGGTGGTTTAATTACCAATTAAAATATAACTAAAGTAAATATTAATCAATTAATTTTAAGTTGTTACCAGAACTACAGCACTTAATATATATAATTTTCAGGATTTTTAATAGGACGTGCGATAGGCAAAGAAAATAGTATTACTATTACCAACGTTTGCTTTTAATAAATAATATCTTCAAATGGACAATAATAATATTATTTAGGCACTGTTGGCTTCAATGACGGAAATCTTACTTTATTACAATCCCAATTTTAGATTACTGGTTACTTAACTAACATTAACATATTTGGCGTTATTGGATACGTATCTAATTAATCAGTGTCAGAATTTAATAATATTATTGTGACATTAAATACTAGTTCTATCAGACTTGGTTAAACAGGGGCTATTTGTGGTTTTAATTCTGCATTAACCACATTATTTAAAAATATTCTTGTAAATAGTAGTAATATTCAATCAAATGCAGATAACGGTGGACTTGTTGGTGTATTGTAAAATACAGGTGCTTTAGTTTAAAATGTTACCGTACAATATACAAACTTAACTTGTTTCGATTTTGGTGCAGGAGGCCTCTTTGGTTATTTAAAAGGTTCTTCATTAGCGATTATAAATACAACTATTAATTCAATTAGAGTATCGAGTTCAAGAAATTATGGTGTTATAATTGGTATGTATGTAAGCGGAATATCTTTGAATATCTAAAATTCGAAGTCTATTGGAAACAATTATATAAATAATGTTCAGTAAGTTAACTGTGACAGTTTTACCAATATAATAGATTCAGTAACGTAATGTTGAATGAGTATATTTTAATATTAAGAGTTATATATATATATATATATATATATATATATATATATATATATATATATATATATATATATATATATATATATATATCACTTCCTCGAGACGGCACAAACAGACTTCATTGAGACTTTCGAAAGTAAAACATAGGCTCTCGCACGCCAGTGTTTCCACTTTCAAAACGGGCTCAACCCGTCATTTATGCCCACTCAGTAAAGACCCAACAGGGTCCTCACGGAGTCGTCAGCGGACCAGTTTTACTTGATTCGCTAACTTTATTTCCAGAAACTGGTTCTCGCGTCTCAGTTTCTCTTTGCTCGTTATTTCCTTCGGCTTGCACGGGAGGTTGTTCCGTTGTATTGGCATTGCTTGGTGATGGTTGCCTTTGATGCATTGTGTCATTAACTTGATTAGGTACCTGGGGTCCTTCTTAGTTTATTTGATTTTGCAAATTCCTAATTTCGGGGTATATTGCCGGTGGTAGTAGATTAGCTATTTCCTAGGGTTTAGACGCTTTGATATCTTCCTTACAGGTAAGAATCAAAACAATATTTATATAAATATTGTAAAAAAATAAATAAATATATATAATTATATATATTATATTTATATAAATAAATATATTTATATAAATATTTATATATATTCCACTGCGTCAAAGCTCCATTTGCATTATTATTTTACTTGTGTATCTATTACACGATGCCATTCTGCATTATGAGCTGTTTAAGAGACGAGTCTAACTTGAATGAATTTACTCAAAAGAATTGTGTTAGTACAGTTACCAGGTATAGTGATTGCTATGTCTAATACGAGCTATGTGCTAGCTTATAATTAAATCGCATCTGGTATTGTTTACAAAATGAAAACATACACGCATTTCAAATAACGGTCTAATGTAGGTACCAACGTGTGAATGCCAAGAAACCCTCATGACACTAGTCTACAGAGTTAGTTAACTTAGTGCGACAGAATAATACTTGCTGCAAGCGCAAATCACCATAATTTAGGAATTTACAGGATGGCCGACACAGATATTAATTTACAAAGTAGTTCGTAAAATACAGATAAATTGAATATATTAGGCGAGATTGGCTTTATATATCTCCTCAGATAACAATATTTAATAACAATATACACATGTAGTAGCTCGTACAATTGTTGGGCTTCGTGTAAATTAATTACACTAAATTACTTCTGAGTTAAAAACAATAGCGCACATAATAAATCACTTAGGAACTTATTTTTGTATCGCAAGACACCATTTAAAACTACAGGGTATTACAAAACTCGCTGCATGTCTTGGTATTTGCAGAGTAAACTTACAAATACAATAAGTATAAATACGGAAGTTAGTAAACATGAGGTTCTTCAGAAGAATTGATAACAATTTGCATAATTTATAATTGTATTGGAAATCATTCTCTCAAAAATTGTAAATATAATTCAAATTTGTGAGTTATAAATACTTTCAAGAAATATTCGCCCTAGTTCATGAGTCGCGTGAAATGCATCAAGATTATTATCTAAGTGCTGTCGCTTACACAAAACCGTAAACTAGGACGAAGATCGTAATTTGTAAACTCTATTTAGTTATTGATAGCAATTTACATCACAATTGCTAATATTTATATATATTCCACTGCGTCAAAGCTCCATTTGCATTATTATTTTACTTGTGTATCTATTACACGATGCCATTCTGCATTATGAGCTGTTTAAGAGACGAGTCTAACTTGAATGAATTTACTCAAAAGAATTGTGTTAGTACAGTTACCAGGTATAGTGATTGCTATGTCTAATACGAGCTATGTGCTAGCTTATAATTAAATCGCATCTGGTATTGTTTACAAAATGAAAACATACACGCATTTCAAATAACGGTCTAATGTAGGTACCAACGTGTGAATGCCAAGAAACCCTCATGACACTAGTCTACAGAGTTAGTTAACTTAGTGCGACAGAATAATACTTGCTGCAAGCGCAAATCACCATAATTTAGGAATTTACAGGATGGCCGACACAGATATTAATTTACAAAGTAGTTCGTAAAATACAGATAAATTGAATATATTAGGCGAGATTGGCTTTATATATCTCCTCAGATAACAATATTTAATAACAATATACACATGTAGTAGCTCGTACAATTGTTGGGCTTCGTGTAAATTAATTACACTAAATTACTTCTGAGTTAAAAACAATAGCGCACATAATAAATCACTTAGGAACTTATTTTTGTATCGCAAGACACCATTTAAAACTACAGGGTATTACAAAACTCGCTGCATGTCTTGGTATTTGCAGAGTAAACTTACAAATACAATAAGTATAAATACGGAAGTTAGTAAACATGAGGTTCTTCAGAAGAATTGATAACAATTTGCATAATTTATAATTGTATTGGAAATCATTCTCTCAAAAATTGTAAATATAATTCAAATTTGTGAGTTATAAATACTTTCAAGAAATATTCGCCCTAGTTCATGAGTCGCGTGAAATGCATCAAGATTATTATCTAAGTGCTGTCGCTTACACAAAACCGTAAACTAGGACGAAGATCGTAATTTGTAAACTCTATTTAGTTATTGATAGCAATTTACATCACAATTGCTAATATTTATATATATTCCACTGCGTCAAAGCTCCATTTGCATTATTATTTTACTTGTGTATCTATTACACGATGCCATTCTGCTACTAATGTGGTAACAAACTAACGCATAATCAATTATAATCACTAATTATGCAACATAAATTATGTTTGTTGAAGAATGGAACGAGTGATTATTTTATGTTATGGTGCTCATAATCTTTAATTATTTTAATAACTCAGTATAAGATCAATTGAGACATCAGTATAGATAATAATCAAAACTTTCACTTCTTTGACAACTTTTTATTATATTTTTGAATATATCTGTATATATGTTCAGGAAACACATCTCTAAAAACAAAATAATTTTCGACAAGCCATTCTACTAATTTTTTCAAACGAAGTTCCTTATTATTTGCCAAATATTAATGTATGTATTGCTACACAATACATATGTACGTTAGATCATCTCCGCAACTAACGGGTCGTAAAAACGCGTTCAGGTGCGTAACGCGGCTGTTTCGTGCAAGTTGATCTATTCTGGAATCGACCTGCGTTTCTAAGGAAGCAATGGAGCGGTTCCTATTTTCCAGCTGTGATGGCACGTCCTGGGCCATTTAGGTCTTTGACAGATCAGCGCTTTGAATCGGGGGATTTTACCGAACTGATTAACTTAATCAGTGAATATCCGGACCGGGTTATATATACTATAATATAATTGATGTGGGAAACTAATATTTAAAATATTAACCTAATCAGTTACTTTTTGGATGATATCTAATACTTTTAGTATAGCCTAAATTATGTATTGAATCCAAAATGTAATTCTCTTCAAACACAAAATATAATCGAGAATAGAAGTTTTACAGAAGACGAGTTAATAAACACAATTATTATAGTTATTATAGGTAGATATAGCTATATATTGCACCATTTAAAACCGTAACGATAATATAAATACATTTTGCAATTAACCACCATCAACTTTCTAGTTTAATAATAAATATGATCCATTTAAATAGATTTGGAACCAGAAGTTCAGTTCTCGTTCAGCGATCTTCAACATTTAACCGTTTTTTGAAAGTGTTCGGACATTTTCTGAATCAGTTTGAATAAGTTGAAGGGACATTCGTTTTTTGGAACTGAGGATCGTTTTGAACTGGTGGTTAGATGTTTTAATAATATTTGCAGCTCTTTTAGTCGTTTGACTTCTACTTGCAAATTATTGATAATTCTCCTTTTATTGGACAAGAATGTGATCTTTTAATTAAAACAATAACCTCCTTGCACTTATCTATAGCTATTCAATCTCAATTAGTACTAGTCGCTTGACTTCTTCTTGCATATTGATAATAATAAAGTGGGCAAGAATGTGATTTATATACCGCTTTTATTTTTCACCCTCTTCTAGTAAGTTATTAATAATCCTCCTTTACTGGGTAAGCGATGATTTTATAATCATTCCTTGTATTTATCGAGGGTTTTCACTCTCTATTAGTACTATTATTAAGTTCTTAGAGTTAAATCTTTTAATTTTTATTTGCTTCTTCATTTTCTTATTAACTATTATTCACTCATTTAAAGTGGATAAACAAAAATTCAAACTCTCCAATAATAATACGACGTATTTTCAATTAAAGTTTCACATCATATATGAGTGATGAATCAGTTGGTTAGGAAGTAAACACACTGCTTCAAAAAGAATATGAAAATACTCTGAATATGCTGGATAAATAATAAAACGAAAAAGGGTAAGAACAAACCTATTTGAATAACAGCTAAACTGAGTTCAAGCTGTTAAATGAAAACGACAAGAAGTTTATCATCGAATATATAAAGATACATCCATAATTAACACCAGCGTAGTGTATTGTTTACATAATGAAATCCGGTTTCAGAAGTAGAGAAACGCTTAAAGATGAGGTTCTGCAGTTCACAACTCATTTCAAAGAGAGATTGATAGTAGTCAATTAATAGAATCAAGAACACGAATAATACAAAGCTGATGAATAATATGTATAAAATTACATTGAACAACACAAATAGCTTCCAATTACTTAAATCGTCTTGAATCTTCTTTATACGTATTTTAAAGGTAGACTTGTTATTTCAGAATAAATACTTAACTTTCTTAAAATTAAGTTACAAACGCCGTAATAAAATGAAAACCAATCAGCATAGAGCGAAGAATCTACCAAATAAAATAAAAATTTATATTTTGCCAACTTCACTTAAATTTTCACAGATGCGCTTAAAAAGTTGAAGAAGTGCGACTAGAACCCCAAGACCCCGAAGGAACTTTGCGTTATCATTTCAAAACTAACTAAAACTATGTAACCAAAGTTTTGGAATCTTGTGGAGCAACATGAAAAATATAATTCTACAGATATATAATCTACACCATTAGAATATTTTGATAACACATACATGCTCATTGCAAATTAAAATGAAGAACCTTCTGAATCTATTGAATAAACAGGTACTGTAAGAACATAAAATTTAAAATTATTAGTATAATAAACAAGTTATAATTAATATACAGAACTGTATAAAGCTGGATTATTATAGATTTATAATTAATCTTATGAAGATAAAACACCTAAAGAATTACGCAATGAAATAAACAAATTAAATATTGAGTAACAACAATAATTTTGGGATTATATAAAAGAAAATTCCTAACCAAAACGACAAATATTTTAATTAAAGTAATATTTTAGAAGTGCATACTGTGCTCCTACTTACTCAGATAAAATTAATGACGAAGATAAATAATATATTATCAATTATATTGTGAAAAATAGTAAACAACCTTTATAATAATAAACCAAATGGATCATGGAAAACTATTTTTAAAATAGAGATATACATTTGTACTCTGTACACTAATATATATCTGCAATAATTAAAACCAAAGCAGTGTAAAACCTAATTTTAACCGAATATAATAAGAAATAATAGAATTTAATTTAAGAAAATGATAATAGTGAACAAAATAGTGAAAATTAAGATAATGTTATTAATGAGCAAAGTACAAGTGTCTAATCAACCACAATTGATTTGAGTGGATTGAAGAAAAATTAGGACAAACTAACATTTGCGAAATCAACACAAGTTTATAAGAATGGCCTAGAAATTATATTTTAAACGGATTGTTCACAAAAAACTCCAAAAGAGCTATGCGAGTGCATCAATAAATTAGAAGCCGACTAGCTGAAATAGTTCTGGAGCTATGTTGTATCTAACTTTACACCTCAGAAAACTTTACAGCACCTTAGGACTTACTACAAGCGTAGTTACGAATGTGTTTTATATGATGATAAGTTGAATGATGAAGACCGCACTGTAATTCATCAGTATCTAGATAATGAGGCGAATTCTCTGACTACGACATAATAAATTCATTACTTGATGAAGACTCATTTTAAAAATCGAAATATATTCCCACAAATAGTTATTGGTTTTATAGCTAATCAAAAATAAAAATTAAAAAAGTCAAATGTTAAAAAATTGTAAAAGCTAACAAGATCTACTGATCAAATAAAACCATTACTCAGTCAAAACCTTTAATAAGAAAAATAAAACACTTCACTAAGAGATTTTTACTCAGAATATTATAAACAATCTTTGAGTTACGTATTAAAAAACGATTTTTCTGAAATGCAAAAACCAGAAATATTTAAAACCGTTTAGAATTTAAACGAGCAATAACAATAATTGTTTTGGAATCGTTTGTCGTTTTTATTCAATGATGAGAAACCTCTTACCGATCTTAAACAATATTTTAAATAATATTATTCAGTAGTTATGTATTCAGATAGTTCAAGGATGATAGAATCTACATTAATAATATGATTACTTAATAGTCATAATTGACTAGAAAATAGCTATTCAAATATATAATGGAACAACATTTTCGTGACCGAAACATTCATTAAGTATCAGTCAGATTGTATTTTAGTAAATAGTATCTGTAACATTAAAGATAGCTATTACAAAAACACGAAAATGATAATAAATAAACTGAATTAGACTTTGATGTATAAATTTAAGAATAACTAAATAAAAATGATCTTTCTAAATAAGACTTCTACACAAAATTATATTAATTTGGACTTGAAAAAATATATGGGGAAAGCTTTGATAACATCGAACAGAAACAGATAGCATTGGAAATTAATAAATTGAATCCGATATAATAAAAATAGTTTTGGGATTTTGTGAAAGTTTATGATTAAAACAGTGCTGGATATTCTTAAAATGGATAATAATATTTTAAGAGGTCCTATTGTAGAACTATATTTACTGATAAAATTAACGATATTGATAAAGAATATATTCAATAATATTTGGCAAATAATAAGGAACTTCCTTTGAAAAAATAAGTAGAATGGCTTGTTGAAAATTACTTTGTTTTTAGAGACGTTTTTCCTGAATAGATATACAGATATATTTAAACATATAATAAAAAGTTGTCTAAGAAGTGAAACAGTTATTGCATTATCATTAATTTACAAGTAAACGTTGATATAATTCAGAGCCCACGCGTTAGCGATTTTAAAACCTCAATGATATTAGTTTTTGTTCTTGACATTTGTTCAACTTTTTCATTATCTGATATAAGCTCTTCCAAGTTTACTAGGTTGTTATTGAAAATAGCTAAAATAATCATAAATATAGCTTATATATCCTCACTTAACTTTCGTTTATACTATTTCAGTTTTCTGTACAAGAAACTGTAAATATTACTATTAAAATTCACTATATAAATTAGTGTTGACAGTTTATTTTACTTCTAGTAGAATTTTATAGTCTGATAATTTATTCCAGCTTAGACATCTTTCATTTGTATCTGTAGTATTTAAGTAATTCAAACAATTATTTATCTTTTAAAGTATTTATTGCTGGTTTAATTTTAATTTGATATTACTATGCAGTGTTTTAAGGTGGATGAGGACATTTATGTTTGTTATATTTAATATCTAGTAGCTCATCTACTAACTATTTTCTCGTAGGACTTTTAGGTTTTTATTCTATCTCAACAATGTCTATAATATTGCGGATGTGACGATATTTAGGTGATAACGTTCTTGGATTCATATTTTGAAGTGAATTATAACATAAATATAGTGTTAATTGAATATAAAATCAAATTTGTTTTCATATTAATGTAAACAAATTTGAATTAAACAGTGATTTTTTGAATTAAACATTAGTTAAAGTTTTCGCTCGGTTATACGCACATGTAAATATTAATTAGTTTAGTTTAGTACCACTCTAAGACAATATATGACAAAAAGAGAAAAAGAACCCTATAATGCCGTGAATGATGCAGCAATCATTCGTGGAGCGATATAACAAGAGAAAATAGCTATGCACGGGTAAGGAAAACAGGTGTTTACACAAGTACAAACGGACTAGCAAAACTGGAGACCACAGAAGAAAATGTTCCCAGGAATAGATTGCTACGCGCTTCCAACATACCCCAGGAAGCCTAGAACCGTGTAGAAGTGATACTCAAGTTTAATGTCGTTTTCAAACTGTGTATTTAAATAATCGTTCAAATTATTAATTATTGAGCAGAATCAATAATTAAACAGTTTAACAAGTCTTATTTAATTTTATCGGCAATTATAAGCAACAATAAATCTAATTAATTTCAAACATACCTTATAATTTTACAATGCTTATTTTTCGTTGATACTTAGTACTTTCTATAATTTTAATATATACTCAGGTCTTGCCTGAGGTTCATTCAACATACAATGGGGATATTCAGAGCTATGATGAAATTGAGATTGCTGTAACAATTTAATTATAAAATACAACGAAATATATTAATCATTGATCGCCATAGCATTCTGTGCTCTTCAACATAACTGCGTAGCTCAAAAAATTCGAAAAGTTACGTTGAACGGTTTCCAGTGCCTTTTAGACACTCGCTTTGTAGTTATTTTTCTACATCTCTTTAAGTCTCTGTGATATGAGAATGCTTCTCTTCTTTGAGTTCATGTATGCCAAGTATTTCCCTTAATAGTATAATTAACTGAACTGATCTTTATTTACATTCTTGGTGCAACTAAACATGAGGTGTGTGGAAAGTGATTGACTTTTTATTAATTTGAATCTAAATACAGCCAAGGTAAACAGCCTACCCACTTCACAAACTAATATCAAAATGATGCATTTCGACTCTTTCAATTTAATAGCAGAACACTAAAATTTGAGTTAAACTTGTATTAAAATTTATAAATCGTATTTTAAGTCACTCTGTTTATTTAATATAAATGTATTACCAGTACTTTTCCTGATTTTTATCATTATTATTAGATTGGTAACACTTAATGAATAACTGAACATATTTACTTTGACCAAAGGTCTTTAAAAACATTATCCGCAGCTGACGCCCAGTTTATTATTGTATTAGAAAAATTAATATTATTCAACTTTGTTTGAATAATATGCTCAACTGGCTTCACAAAAAATAAATTCTTCAATTATTCTATTTATTTAATCTTCTTGAGCATCAATCTCGCTTCAACCACAACTTTGCGTTATTATTTTCTATCATTATAAGATATTTGGTAACCTGTTTGTTTACTTTACCATGTTCATAGTCATTGAACTATATTTTATGTTCATTTGCTATCTAAGATCAATTCTCAGCCAGAAAGTATTATTGAAAATATTATCATAACGTAATTGCTGAAGTTTGGGCAAATATTTCCTTTATTATTTCATTAATGTATTATTCAAGATCAGTATTTCATTTTCAATTTGAGATGTGGAAAGCTGTTTACATATTTACTTCTCAAAAGTATTCTCGTTGCACCAAGAATGTAAATAAAGATCAGTTCAGTTAATCATCATCTAACTCATATTGGTAATCGTAATATTTTTCATTTGTATATTAATACGCATGATTTTTGGCTGAAACAGATACTCCATTCATCCAAATTGGACCACACGAGCAACCATATTATTTCTTCTTCAGATTATTCTGAAATGGAGTAAAATCATCAATGTTATTATGGGTCAAATAAAGCTCTCTAATGTCTTTTTAATCTTTAAGCGCGTCAATATTGATAATGTCGTTACTTCGTAAATTCAGATAAATAAGCGTATTTAACATTAAGCTATATATAAGCTATATTAAGCTATATATAATTTAATATTTTATTTTATAATCATTAAACTATAAAATACTGTATCCTTTTCACTCGTTCATGTCGATTATCACGTCCTCAACGCCCTCGATAATGACTTTGTCAGCGTCCCTCCATGCTCCGAATCCCTCTTTGAATTTTGCAGCTCCTTTGAAGTCAAGCTCAGCTTCTACTACCTCGCCCACAACCGCTTCGCCCATATAATTAATCACCTGGCTGCTTGCTTCGTACACTAGTCCCTGGTCAGTTCCAACTCGGTTGCACCCGATGACGAAGCACTAGTTCTCAATCGCCCTTGCTTTCAAGAGGGTGTTCCAAGCAGTTATTCTCTGAACTGGCCAGTTAGCTACCCAGATAATCATGTCCGGGTACGTGTGCGTGAACGCTGGAAAACGGAGGTCGTAGCAGATTTGGAGGAGGATTTTTGTGTTTTTGTAGGTTACGAACACGCGCTAGTGCGGTTTGGACAGCTTCAGGTGCTCGTTTCCGGGCGAAAATAAATGACGCTTGTCATAGGAGGCAACTTTGTGCTTATTTACGAAGACAAAACGGTTAAAAATGTTGTTGTCCTCTTTAATAATTAATGTCCCGCAAATGGCAGCGTTAATTTATTACGATAAGTTTTTCAAAAAGGCAACTGTAGCACCCTCCATCGTCTCAAAACAAGAAGTTGGATCAGAGACGAAACCAGTGGTCATGTATTCCGGCAACACATACAAATCGAAACCTGGACGCTCCAATATTTTTTACTTGATTAACTGCCTGTTGTGCTCAGGCTCGTTCAAAAGCATATCAATCGATATTACACACACTTTCATATATCCTATAAATGGATTGGAAATTAGATGACCTGATAATTAAACACAATAAATATAATATACAATAAATAATTAAAACCACCTCCCAATATGCGCAATAGTCAATTTGGAGTCAAACCGAAGATCCCCGGCGTTTTGTACGCTATATCTCCAAAATTATCCAAATCCAAACTAACAGAAACTAGCCCAATGAGTGTTAAATTGGTTTAACCCAGAAGAGAGTCGCAACTGTCCAATATTGAACCTGTACTTTCCTTTACGGAGGATGTAACCGAACAACAAGAAAAAGACCCATTAATTTTCAAGCAGTATTAAATATTGTCCGAAGATGCCAGATGCGACTTGCATTTTGTTTTGGAAAACATTACAGGCTTTGATCATATAGCCTGTCGTGGGTACCGTCAGTTGATTTCTCAGCTTGGGTGCGAGAAGGGGCTTTGCCTGTTCGTCAGATAGTAGTCCATTTGGCAGCATTTGCTTCCAATAGCTGCAGTGTGCAAACAATTTGATATTCCGCTGGATATAGTGCTGGACCGCACGCAGCCCTCACTGTAAATTTCATAATTGTACTTTTTATACGGTGCTTTGCAGTTGAAGGCGCGCGTAGTGCCTGAGTCAAAGTACAAGCAGATTCAGGCCATTTCTAACACAGATTTGAGTAAATCTTTGGACCATCTTGTTAAGGATTTCCTGCACAAACTGTAGATTTGCTTTAATAATCACTAAATGCAGCCTGATTACATAGTGGTGCCCCACGAGACGACTATCTTCACGCGCAACGACTTTGTGCATGCTCTATCCAAAATTACCAAGTATAAGATAGTTTCAACAATTGAAACGTAATCAGATGATAATCCAGCTCTGGTGTCTTGGATCCAGTCCATGAACTAGAACATCTCCTTCGGCTCTTTCTTCTTCAACATTGACCGTAAACACACGGGAACAGTCTCTTTAGACGGATTAAAGTATTATTTCGACTCACTGCCTAACAACCTTTTACAAGTTGAATTCAGTTCATACGACCACATGCATTCCGTTTTGTTCAAGGAGATTAATAATATGTTCACAGTTACTTAAAATCAACAAGAAATTGAACCGGTTAAATGCCCAAGGAAAGAAAATATTCAGAGTTTTAAGCAGTTTTTAAACGCAACGCACACACTGGCTACTGGGATGTTCATCACCCCACTGTGCGCTGTAATGAACTACAAATTCATGTTCAAACCAACGGACAAAATAATCTGTTTAGTAACTGGCGCGATTATCACCAGCGATAAAAACCAAGATTAGTGCGGATACGTTGACGACTACTTGTTTTAATGTTTAGAGGAAACATACGAGCTCGTTAACGTAACAGTGCACTACAACACGACCAGAATGACAGATACCACCATGCTCATGCAAATCATCAAAGATAACGCAATATCCGCACACCACTTCAAATTTATAGCAGATGGAGTTGTAGTACAGTGCAAATCATGCAGCTACGACTAAATTGTTAACTTGAAAGAATAATTCGCTAAAGCAATAAAATGTACAGTTGAAGTAAACTTTGAATCAAATATTCCACACATCAACAAACCTAAAACTGTAAGTTTCTAAAACGAAAAAGCTGACACGTCAGATCTAAAATATGAATCTATTACCAAGGGATTCTCAGATATTACCATTGAAAGCGTTAAAAATGCAAGTAATTTATTAAAGAAAAGCAAAGCAACCGACGACACGATAATTATAGAAGATAAGTCTTACTCAGATCAATTAGGGCTGAAAATAATATTGTAAATGGAAAACTTGTAATAAACTGGTTCATTTAAAATCCGTGGTGCCTCCAACATGCTGCTAAAAGCATATAATTAGTTCAAAGAAAATAATTAAACTATAAAAGGAGTCGTAGCTTGCTCAGCTGGTAATCATGCATAAGGTGTCGCAAAAACTGCTAAACTTCTTGGAATTAAATGCACAATCGTTTGCCCGGAAACAGCTCCTCTGACAAAATTATACAATACTTTACGCTATGGAGCTGAGGTTATAAAATATGGAGCAGTATTTGATATTTCAAATACTTATGCTATGATTTTAGCTGCCGAAAGAGGATGGGTATTTGTTCCACCTTACAATCACTTAGATGTAATTGAGGGTTAAGCTACAATAGCTCATGAATTAATGCAATAAATAAAAGATATCGATTATATTTTAGTAAATGTTGGAGGAGGTGGCATGATAAGCGGTATATATTCATATGCTAAATTACTAAATCCAAATATCAAAATCATTGGTATTTAAGCATCTCGTGTCTTCCCATTAGAAGATTATAACAAAAATAATTAACTCAAAGAAGTTAATAAAACTGCTGCAACGATTGCAGATGGATGTAATGTAAAATAACCTGGAGGAATACATAATTCTATTTTATAACAAATTGATTAATATGTATCTGTTGACGAAAATGAAATTGCAGCAACAATTATCAATGTACTTTTAACAACAAAGACTCTATGTGAAGGAGCTGGAGTTATGGGTCTCACAGCTCTTATGTACAAAAAGCTAGAAATAGAAAAAGACAAACAAGTAGCAATTGTGATGTGTGGTGGCAATATAGATATTGCTCGCTTACAACTCATTTATAAATTAGGGTCAGTTTCCTTAGGAAAGAAAATCAGTATTAAGCTGTGTATTTAGAATAATAGTTCTGCTATGCATCAATTAAGTGCAGATATTTAAAGATTTGCAGGTCGTATTGATGATATAAAAATTGAGAGAGAAGTAGTTGATTGGGATTAAGCTTTTGTAACGATTTAAGCTAGAATGCCATGTATAGAGGCTACAAACGAATTAAAAGAATAGCTATCATAAAAATATCCAGAAATAATATATCAATGTGAAAATTTGATAGTTAAATGATGAATAATTGTGAAAAAGAGTTAATTTTACATCTGTTTATTAATTATTATATTATAATATATTTTATTTATAGTTCACCACTCCACTGTAAAATGTCAAAATTTGAAATTATTGATGACGTGTTGAACAATTATTTGTCAAAGTACGGTGCTAAAATACCGACCTTTGAGGATGATACGAAATTGGACCCTCCCTCGAGTTTTAAAGCCCCGGATAAAGTTTCGCAGAGCCCGGAGGTGGAGGCGCGGTAGTTGTTCACGAACACGCGCATTGACGCTGAGAACACGATGCCGCTCAAACCCGCCGATTTGAAGCAGCACTACTAATAGCTAATGAGCCCAAAGTAAATCAACGACCTACTGAATTCCGTTTCATCAGTAATGTCCGAGTCAAATAACCCCAGCGTTCAGTCAAACGCCAGACAGCTAACGAAGGAGCTCATGGCCGAGCAATTATTAGCAAAAGCTTTAATCGCCCGAACGCTGAAAACGAACAAACCAAATGTTCCAGAGGACCCGAAGGTTCCAATTAGGGAGGTGTACTCAATGCAAGTTCAAATTAAGAAACTGAAAGCGAATCTGCAATAAAAAGATTTAACAATTAAAACGCTTGAGACAGAAAACGCGAAACTGAAGCAAATGATAAAACAAAAAGATTACGCGAAATAAAAAAGTGGAGTGTTAGAAACGGAACTCAAAGAAGCACTCCTAGAAGTTCAAATCCTAAAAGAAGAAAAGAGGAAAATGGAAGTCGTCTTCCAAAAGATTCTCAAGTGAAATATTTTCGATACATATTAAACCAATATAAAATATTATCAATAAGTAATCAATAATTTAATTAATCTATCGTGAAGGAAAGATATATTTTAACTGTCAAACGAAGGGGATGAAGGACAACACAGGCATCGATGATGTAGCAATAAAAGAAACCCAATACAATACTCGAGGACTCTAACTACTTGGAACATAAGCGAGAGAAAACAAATTAAAACAAATTAAAAATTGTTGAAAAATGATGAATGAGTGGGAAAATATTAAACTGAATATTTAAATAACATTCAATAATATACCACTTCAAAATTATATGAGATTCTAAAAACAGAAAATTAAAAGGACGAGATTAACGTCGGACCTACAAAAGAAATATATAGCAAATCTAAGATACAAATCAGCTCTAAAACCTAAAAAAGTAAGGACGCATTTCTCTAATAACTGGTGATATAGCAAAATTATTAGATGACAGTCTAAGATGCGATGCTATATAAATAGAAGGAAACAAGTAGGTGATGTTGTAAAAGCAAATTTAAGAGAAATTTGATATTAAAATCAGTGCTACAACAATATTTACGTATTTATACACGAGAAAAAGAAACATTTTGTTTTATGATTACTAAGAATAAGCTCAGCTTTCAGTCTGCAATGTTTGGTTGTAGTATTTAAGATCTTGGACTTATACTTGGTGACACTCGCACTTTTAATGGAACTCGTCTTCCAAAAGATTCTTAAGTGAAATATATTTGAAAAATATTAATAATAAAATAATATAATTGGAACATGAGCGAGTACCTGTGAAAAATTTGATCACTATAGCACGAAAGCACTACTGAGAAGGAAAGGCTATGTTTACTGTATTATTCAGGCTAATGTGCCATAAATGGTAAATCCAGTTAAAGTGGCCATAATTCGCTTTCTAGACACATATTTCAAAAGCTTGCCAAAGGGGGGGGGTAAAACCAATAAATTATATAGGGACTATAATTTTTAACAGTACATTTTTGTAGAAAAAGAAACATCTTTATGATTGCTGATGTAGAGTTGTTGGGTTAATATGAAAAAGATATATTTATATATAATATTTTTTAAATATTCAACGAAATATTAATCATTGATCGCCATAGCATTCTGTGCTCTTCAACATAACTGCGTAGCTCAAAAAATTCGAAAAGTTACGTTGAACGGTTTCCAGTGCCTTTAAGGCACTCGCTTAGTAGTTAGTTTTCTATATCTATTTAAGTCTCTGTGACATGAAAATGCATTTATTCTTAGAGTTCATGTATGCCAAATATTTCTTTTGGTAGTATAACTATTCATCATTTAACTCATATTAATCATCGTAAACATCTATTTTGTATTAATATGCATGATTTTTTGCTGAATGATTATAATTTCTAAACTAACTATTTTTCTTCTTCAGATTATTCTGAAATGGAGTAAAATCCTCAATGTTATTGTTGGCTAAATAAAGCTCTGTTATGTCTTTTTAATCTTTAAGCGCGTCTATATTGATAATGTCGTTATTTCGTAACTCCAGTATCTCAAGCTTGAAAGGTAGTTATTTAGTTTCCGGATTCAATCCAAGCGGGGATATATCGACAATATGATTAAAGCTCAAATCTAAAATACTTAAATTGTTGTCAAACTTTCTTAGCTCTGAAATATCAGAAATATTATTTTCCGAAAGATCTAATTCAAATAAACTCATCTAAGATATTCCCTTTATATTTTTTAAGCTACATTCGTTTATTTTCAATTCTCTTATAGAATATGGAACTCTTCTGAAACTAACATTTGGACACTTTAAAATTTTGAGAAACGGAATGTTACCGTCATTATATTCTTCAATTACTTTATCAACGAACACAAATGTTTTCATACGAGGATCATTATTCACAAACACCATATATGTATCTTTTAGATTATAATCTGGTTCATATTCATATTCAATATAATTTTCTTCGTCTTGTTCACTTGAGTCTGGTTACTATTCTTCTTCATTAGTTTCTTCATAAATATCCAAGTCGAGTGATTCCTTAAATTCGCTTGATTCTGACATTTGAAGTGGTTAAACGAAATCAATAATTAAATATTTGATATTTATACTGCTTCGAGTATAGAGAGTATAACACTTAGTAAATCAAGTCCTTTTAAGTTAAATTTAATGATTTTCTCAATTTAACAATTTACGATTGAAAATAAAAACCTGTGTAAAAAATTGAATTCAATTTAACAGTGTAAACTAATCATTGCTGTATTACATTAGCATGCATGTAATACATTAGCATGTAATATATTATTTGATTTCAACAAGAGTGTTACAACACTGTAACTTGGGAATGTGCAAAATGTTTTGAGAATGAACGATTCCCAGAATCACAAGTATAAACGGGCTCATAAGCAACTTAAAAGCGTGAACTGTTCAAAGGCAGAAATCGCTGCACTGTCTGAGATAAACGGAGCGTTTTGGCGTTATTGTTAAATTCAGGAATACGAATTGGTACAAGTTTGAAATTAGCTTGTAATAATTTTTATAATTTAGTTGTACTAATTTTAAATTATATTAATTATGCCATTTAACAGTTATGGTATTGTGTTAACCTCTCACTTCAGCACTCCAAATATGTAATGTGCACTCCAAATATCTATCTGCACTTGCTCTTCAACCAAATCCTATGTTTTACAAAAATCTGTACAGTTCTGTACTGTTATATTAAATTTAAGAATTGATAAAATAACTCACTTAACGGTAACTTTATCTTCAGCACTAAGCTCAATTTAATCATTCCATCTTTATCATTTAAGAATTACTACAGTACCTTGTTTATAGAGACCGTCACTTTTTCCGTTATAGAGACCGTCGCTGTTTACTTATAGAGCCCGCGAAAAAAAGCATTTCCTGAAATCAATTCAAATTTTTTAATATGGTCTCTATGGCTAAGTTAGACCGTAATTTGGCTTCTATAACTAAGATAGCCCTCCATTGGATCTGATTCATATTTTCTGATATAATTGAAAATTCATACCACCTCCATCCTTTTTTAATTAATGGAATATTCAGTCGACCCAAGCATTCTCTAAGAATAATCGTTTCTTCATGACTATTCAGAGATATCAAGTTGTCCAAACACTGCAGCAGTAGTAGCTCCTGCTCCAGCACCATTTCCTGTTGGTTGCCGTTGTCATGGTACAAAGGCCTGATGTTGTAAGCAGGTAAAGATCCAAGTTTCCCCTTGCTTTTAAACAGAATGTAATTTAAAAGTACCATCTGTTCTAAGAAAAATCCTGATCTAGCCAGAGAGGTAACTTTAAAGTACTTTCTCCAAGCATTTCTGTCTTAAGAGGGTAAAATAATGCAACACGTTTTTCGCGTTAAAACAGACGTTACACTTTTATTTATTTTGTGGGGATTGACGTATTATAGTATTATACAAGTAATAATGTTACTGTTTTCCACTTCATTTAAAATATTTGAAATTATTATAAATATACTGCATGCCTAAAAATGATGTCAATGAGTAATTGAAACATTTAATATACAATATTTTGCTCAGAGCACTGAAATATAACGTAGAAAGATAATATATAGTTGTAAAACAAGTATAATAATATATTATATTATATCGTTTTTACAAGCGTTTAAAGCTTTAATTGAATGAATTTATCCATTTAAATTAGTTTTATTACTATAATACGATATAATATAACTGTAAAGTTGATTTATATTGTTTATTAAAATATAGTGTAAATAATCATTAAATTTCTAACGTCATGTACGTTAGAGACTTTTCTAACGTATTTGTCTTTTCTAACGCGTTATAACGTCTTTCTCAGTTTTCTAACGCTTATTGGTTGACTTTATACTGTAGTAATATTGAATATAAATGATAGTGTCTACATTTAACATTACATTAGCTAGCAATATAGTTTGATAAGTAATTTGCAATGTTTCAAATGTTTCTTAATATTAAGACACTTAGTGACACTAAGTCATCACTTAAATTCACTTTTGTCTGGAAACTTCACTGATACCAATAAATATAATGTTATTCAGCGTTCCAGATTTAAAGTGAATTTAGCTAGATTTAGCGAATCGATTTCAACACTGAATAAGTGATATTATGATTAGTGTTAGAATATAATGAAATTAATCAATTTAATGCATTTTAACACATTTTACCACACCAATTAGAAAATGCCTTGGAACTTCTAACTGGAAATTGTGGATTGCATGAAGTGTATGTACGTTTATCACACTCACTAGCAAGTAAATAACAGTTATCAAGTTAGTACCGTTGGTGTCATTCACGTCTTGGTCCAAGGCTTCGATTTTGAGCCGTTCGACCTGAGCTCGCTTGATTTCAGTCCGAGGTCTGTGAAGTTAGTAAACTGCACTGTAGATCTGCACAGTATCAGAAGAGACTTCGACACGCTGGAGCTGCTTGACTGCTAAGTGCTGAACTAAGTGCAAGCACCTTTCGTTCGGAGGCTAGTTCTGCGTTCATTCATAAATATATCGCAGTTGTACAACATGGAATGTGAAGAACTGGTGATTTCGTGCCGGCTGAACTCTTAATTGTAATCTGAGCAAATTCATTTCGGCGCATTGTACAAAATTCGCAAAATAACATTCGAGAATTTAATAATTGACGTTTCAACTCTTGAAGAGGTGTAAAACTTCATTGAGTTCAAAAACTGCACTGTTTTTAGTTCTTTCAACGAACAATTCTAAGCGGTAACTCGTTTTCAAAACTGTTTGGTTGACCTCCAGAGCGTTTAGTCGGTTCGTTATGCGGAATACGAAGGCTGCAGAATAATTAATTAATTTTAAAACGACTTGGAACCGGAACATAACTAACATACCTACCTAGAGCCGAACTAGATAAATGAGTATGATGTGATATTAAAATGATTGAGTTTAAATTGACCGGGTTAGAGAAATATAATTTAAAGTTCATTCACCAATTTAAATGAAAATAGTAACTATTAAATTCTATACATAATATTAAATATTATATATCTTTGATTTTTTCTCAGTGAGGGGTGAAACTGGTCCGCTGACGACTCAGTGAGGGCCCTGTTGGGTCTTTACTGAGTGGGCATAAATGACGGGTTGAGCCCGTTTTGAAAGTGGAAACACTGGCGTGCGAGAGCCTATGTTTTGCTTTCGAAAGTCTCAATGAAGTCTGTTTTTGCCGTCTCGAGGAAGATATATATATATATATATATATTGTACAAACAATATAACGTGATATAAATATTTGCTTTATACTAAATATAAAAATTGGAGACTTGGAACATGAGCGAGTGAGAAAAATAGAGTAAAATATAGTACAATTAATACATCCATACAAACCATTAAATAGTTGTGTAAACCTCAAAAGAAGTTAGAAATACATTTTATGTATTTGAATATTTTGCATTTACAAATGTATAATGTAATATTTCTTCACCAAATAAAAAATATTGTTGAAGTGAATGATATCTTTTACGTTAGCGCAATTTAATAATAATGTCAAAATAAATAATTCTTTAATTTTCTTTTATTTAATAGTATATAAATATTTGCCTGGTATGCAAATTAAAGTACAATTAAAGAAACCATTAAATAAATAATGTGTAAACGTCTCAAGTAGAGGTGCTACACCAATGTTGAAATAATTATAATATTTTAACTAAATAACGGATTATTTAAAGCCTCACTTCAGCACTTCAGTTATTAATATTTTCTAACTTCTAATTCATTACAGATAAACGTATTTCTATATGAAAATGTAGTTTTAGTAACTCATTTCGAAGTGTAAATATGTAAAATAGTAAATTGATCAAAAATATATGCTATAATTATTAATTACATTTGTAATGTCTCATTTGCTTTAAACACAGTAAGTTCAATTAATACATACCATTTAACAGTTATACTCGTGTTAACCTCTCACTTCAGCACTGCGCGCACTCCAAAAGCTGCACGATGCTCTGGTCTGCGTGCAGAGCGAGCGCGATGTCTCTCGCGGTCATGTTCTAGTTATTTACTTCGTTTAGTTCGTATTTCGCGAGTTCTTTCACAGCAGCGTCCGCGTCATTTAGTACCGCGTACATGAGCGCGGTGCTTCCGTAAGCGTCTTTCCTCACATTCTATTCAATGAATATTCTCACGAGCTTAGCGTTGTTATTTTAAGCTGCTATCATGAGCGGGGTGACCCCTTCCCGTTCATATTTGTAATTCTGCGTTAAAAACGCCGCTAATTTTTAATGATTGTCACCGGCAGAATAAAGAAACAAATCATCTGCTTCTGTTTAAGTAAGTTAATGTGGGCTCGAGGCCCCGAATTGGAAGACGTTTTCATTAGTTGGTTTAAATCCGAGAACGGGATTCTGTTTTCGCAGTCGAAGAGTGAGTGCTATTACTCCCGGCTGAAAATAGGAACAGGTCGTTCGCCTCGTTTTGACTTAATATTTCAAGGTGAGAAGTTCTGAAACGGGAAATGTTTTCACTCAACTGTTTTTAATCGGAGAACGGAACCGAGTCTGTTTTCATTTTTGGTTCGCAGGCTCGCAAAAAATGGTTGAAATCGAGATATTGAATTAAAAAATGAATAATAACTTCTTTGGTAATAAAATTACTCACTTAACTGTAACATTATCATCATAAGTGAACGTATAATATTTATATAATTTCACTACATTCCAAAATAGTTTAAATATATTACAGAACGGTTGACATGCTTATTTTGGCATTAATAACGAGAATTAATGTGTGCTTTTCTGTATAATTTTGAAATATCGTATAAAACACATTTTTTCACATCAGTTAGACAAAAAATAATTAAGCTTTAACCATATTGGACTTTGCAGCTTCAATTATAAACGCAAGTCTCTCTTGTAAGTAACTATTGTGAGTAGGCCCTAATACAATATTACTTGGACTTGGACCTTCATAAGCTACTTTGACTACAATATTTGAAATTTTGTTTTTTGAAAACTATTTCAGATCTACTATTTCAAATCTTTGAACACGTGCTGAGTAATATTTGGATCTTATATATTTATTACATTAGAGGGGTCAAGAATAAACTCTTCCACTAATCAAACTAGTTCATACAGCAGTGAACATTAACTTACTGTTGAACTCAGAGAATCATATCTCTGAAGTTCTTAAATTACTGTTATTAATACATTCAATATACCATTTAATAGCTATAGTTGTGTAAAAATCTTCAGCAGCATTGTGCTAACCATGTTTGTACTATATTTAATTATACATAGTATTATGTTTTTGAATCTCAAGTTGTTAAATGGAATATAATTTAGTAAATTTAAGCATAAGTGCTAACTAATTATATGTGATTAAAAAGCATGCAAACATAAATTCAACAGGTTTTCATGAGACTACCTGTAAGTATCTGTAGTCATAGTTTCATCACAGTGGTGTGGAAATTTTAAATAATAGTTGAATTATACAACAAAACGTGAGAAACTCAAAATAAATTTGAATAAAAAACATCCATTTAAACTTTTAAATAAATTTACAAACTGTTAGCTGATGCCAAATATTTAGTTATTAAACTCTTCCATGTTTAAATTTTATTTCATTTAAATGTTTCTTTTTATTTTGATATAATAATTTTATAACATTGGTTTTCACAAGAATCTGAGTAAATTATCATGATACTAAAGTTTAATTTTAATAATACAACATATGAAGTAGATTAGTAGATTATTAATGTTGTAATTTATTCATTTATAATGTATATCTATGTTGTAGTACTCACTTCACAAATGCAATTACTACTATTATTCATAGTTGCATCTACGTTGGACTCGGATGGTCGAGAGATTTTCACCTGTTACACATATAAGACGGTCGCTGAGTACAGACCCAACATTAAATAACTCCAAATTCTGCTCGATTCCAGCAACAATAGCGAATGCTCCATATTTCCAGCTGGGGTGAACATCAACGTCACCATCGGCTGCGTTAGTATCTCGGCGGTACCACCTGTTACTTTCCCTCCATATTCATTCACAATCAGCAACTTCGGTTATACGAACACGTCTGTCTTAGTAATAGAGGGCTTCTCTTTACCAGATGACGGAACAGGAACTGGAGACGAATTATCCATTGATTTCTTATTAATAGAGGTTTATTCGTATGCGGAGATTACCAGAATTGAGATTCTTGAAATGCAAACGATTATATCTTCTCTTTCTGAGTGCTTTAGTCTTGATATGCCAGTTACTCTCACTCAGACTCAAATCACGATAGGTATGACTTCTACCGGTTTGTGCAGAATCTAAATGTAATCACTTGATTCGCTTCATATCACTATTGACGGTAAAGAATATTCCTTCGATATGACAAATCCTCCTCTCCAAGACTTGGCTGCGAATTATGCACAATACCCGTTCTTTAGCATAAAGCTGGCACCTCCTGGAGTAACTCCACTTGCTTTCACTGCTTTGAAGCCTAATTGGGATGCTACTGGATATTTAATCACAAAATCTGGTGGAATTGAAACCAAAATCGATTTAAGATTTTCTTCAGTCAAGTATATCTCAATCAATGGCTTCTACAAGTAATCGTTTATGGCATTAAATGATGGCTGGTTTGCGTTCACTTTGATGCCAATCGCAGCAAAAGTAAAGTAGTTAGATGCTGTTTTGGCTTCGACTGGTCGCGTGTACAGCAACATGATATTCAGATTTCAGATCTCGATCAACGGTCAAAGCAGAACTTTTGACCACATGGCCGAAATCTACAACATGTTCATAACCAAATTCAATTTTTCGTGTTCATAAATGCCTTCGAACGAGAAAGATGGTTGCCTAAAATTCTACAAACTGGTTCAAGTTTCGGATGATGTTGATGTAACTGCATCCGTTATGTTTTACGTCAATCAAGACTTGATAGTAGCCCAACATGATACCATTTCATACAAAAGATAATAATGGGAAAGAACTTTCTTTGTTACTGAAGATGAAAATACCTGTCTACATTTTGAGAGCTCCAACAATTAGTTCGCTTTCGATCCATCCATTCAAACAACTTTCAACATCTCCATTTCAAAGAAAATCAACGCAACAGCCCATGGTGCCAACGGAACCTTTATATTTAACACCAATTATAACAACTCAGATAAAGTTTGCTTCTAAAACAAGACACTTCAAGATTTGATCAAATAGGATTACATCGCTACTTTGGTCGTAACTCACGGACCGAACAAGTTTTTGAACATATTCTGGGGAACAAAGACAGCAGACACGAATAAGGACATGCTCGCAGCCTACATTATTCTCGGAATTGGGTCCTTAGTGGCTGTTGTTTACTCACTGTCTAGCTTTGCTAGGTTCCAAAAATAGTTGAAAGCTATGAAGAAAAAGAAATATATGTGACATAAATATTCTACAATACTTATTAGTTCTACATTTATATGTTTAACATCTCTCAGTAAAACTTAAAAGAAATACAGTTTACCACAAACCTCACACTTAAACACTGCGTAGACGTAATTTAAGCAGTTATATCTAATAATAGCCGTAATTATGTATATAAGGTTATGTATATAATATAATATACATATGTATATAATATAATGATGAAAGGGCCATTTCCTCAATATAAAATATAGAAATGATATTTATATATCAATCACTTATTAGTTAATAATTCATCGTCGATGTGTGCAATTGCTGTATAAATAACATTAGTTTAATTTAATTTTAAAAGTTAGTCATTATTTTATATATTCTTCTTCTTACTCTCACATTATGTATAATAATCTGCATTATGGTCATATGCCTCAATTAATTATTCATCTAGGAGTTAGTAATAGAAAAAGACAATATATAAAAATATTAACATAAAATAGATTGTAGCGTCCTAAATAGTTAAAGCGAAATATATTCCTAAAAATATGAACACAATTTAGAGTATATCTTCAACTAAATACTAAATTTATCTTTTAATTTCTTAACTAGATTTCTGTGTTATAGATTCACCATCAGAAGCAAAACCGTTGTTATTCATGTACTTAGCCACAGTTGCCAATATAATTCCGAAACCTGGGATGACGCCGTATCCAGTGAATATAAATCCAACAAGAAAGTCTTCGTAATAGGCGGCTTCGTGTTTGTAATCTCCTCTTACATTTAGTAAAGATTTGTGGTATTCGCATTCTGCTTTTGTTAATTCGTTTTAGAGCTCAATCGTTTTGTACTACAAACTGAATGGCTATATCTTATAACTGTTTGATAACGTTTTAGATTCGATTTATTTCGATTCTTACTCAATATTTTTAGTTTCAACGTCCGGTAAGGAATTTGCTATATCCTTTTACTCAATAGCTAAACTTTCTTAATTTAGCTATTTAACACAATTTTCATGTAATATTTCGTTATCTATTTATTTTTGCTCTATATTATCGTTTTATACTTATATATCTGGATGTGTTATATTCATTTGCTTTTTCATTATATAGCTGCCGAGAGTATTTTTACAAACATATGGCGTGATTAAAGCAACTACACCAAAGAGTATTGCTTACCACTAATCTAGAAAATCAGTTGAAATTGTTTAATTTTTAGAAAACAATAATCCAAAGAAAATACAAATTCCCCACACTTCTAATGAACTTAAGATACGTTGTAATAGTTAATCGTAATTTGTAGTTAATAAAATACTAGTCTACTTAGCGAACTCATTTTAATGATCACAGATTCCAAATACCTAGAGCAAGAACGGACACAGCTTGGTTAGTTCTTAAAACATTAAAGAAGTAGGTAGGAATATAGTTACTATTGGATCTAAAACTAACATAAGAGTATAGTAAATCAATTGCAAAATAGATAACAGTAATAGCTTTATTTATACTGTTAAAGCTTGGCTTTATAATTGACAAATGTATTTTAATATTTTCAATATTGCTGCAACAATCAATATAATGTCAGTTAGTATCTGTACAAGATGTGAGAATATTTTAATTATTGCTTTATTTATTTGTTGGTAATATTCTAAGATTAGCTTAAATTTCGAGATAGAATAGATTGTTCCAGACAGATATATTTTTACAACAACTTGAACATTGTATTTTATTACTTCATTATTGATGAAATCAAAACTTAGCTTAGTATCAGTGAAGGCAAAAAACACGTTATAAACGAAACCTTGGAAATATCCGAAAACCTGGAGGAGCATCTTTATCAAAAAGGTTTTGTTGTCGAGCGGATCTGAAGCTGGTACAATGCTATTCTTGAACCATTCTTGTTTCATGATCTCTTGATTGATTAAACTGAAACCTAACAGTATAATAGGATATGCGGTACTTTTAGCTAGATATTCAGCTGCGTATAGAATCTTTTCGCTGGGATAAATTAGATAAAATAATTTATTAACTCTATTCGAATAGTATTGAATCTATAAGTACTGCAAAATCTACATAATATCAGTTACTGTTTAGATGATATCTAATACTTTTAGTATTGCCTAAATTATGTATTGAGTCCAAAATGTTATTCTCTTCTAACGTATTTGCTACTTAGTTTGTTCAACCTTTGGAGTGTTTGAAGCATCAATAATTTATTCCACTTCATTATCATAAGTAACATAATAACATAAGCCTCTTACTATTATAAACAAAAATCCAACACCAAATATAATTGAAAATAGAAGTTAAACAGAAGATGAGCTAATAAACACAATCATTATAATTAGTAATGTAGCTCCAGTAAATATTTAATCTAAAGACATATATTTCTAATTTTACTATTATTTTTTAAATTAACCTATTAGTTATATTAATAAATTGGTTCCAATAAGCGTAATAAGTATAATATTTAAATATTTGCATAAGTTGAATATGAATTCATCCGAAAAATAAGCTTTTAAACAAATATCTTGAAGACTTTATATCAAATTACGTGTATATTAAATAGATTTCTGATTTTCATCAGCATTGTTTGTTAAGTAACCCCACGAACCATCTGCCACACTATTTTCAAAAGCATTATTGATATTCGTTAAGTTGGAATATATTTTCTTTAATGCTGGATCTTCCCATGTGTAAAACATGGCCGGCATGAATGTAAAATTATCTACACAAATGTACGGACTATAAAAATATTAATAAAAGCCTTCTTCTTATTATTTATTTACTTCTGTTCTAATGTTGAATACAATCCCCGAATTTAGAGGGTATTCGATATCTCTTGGGCTATTTGCGTAGAACTGAACACATTTGTTAACTATTGAGACGTTTTCAAATCCATCTTATCTTTCCCCATACGGAGCTCCAACTAAAATTTATTCTAAGTTATTACTTTCTAAATATTCATAATGCTCACCAAACATAATTGATTCTGATAGCACAATTAGGTCACCTTTCTAAAGTGGGTTACACGGTGTCTAAATCAGCCATTGATGAGTTTAATTTACAACTCGTATTTATGAATATAAAAAGTTTCCATAATCTTTTTCATACAGCGATAGGTTCTTATTGTAAACTGGGTACATCACATCACGCTAGTTCGCAATAATAATTCCAGATTTAGGTTTAATATCGACAAAGACTCTTGTATTACATTGTAAGGGATCAAATTTAAATTTTGACCAGTCATGTGTTTTTCCTTCGTAAAGTGTCAATAGTTGGCCATGACTGTTAGAGGCGATATAAATATAATCAACATATGTGTTACCCGAATTAAAATAAGAAAACGTACAAAACTCGTATTTTTAATCAATAAACGTTACATATTGGTGTTATGTTAATGTTTTTTCAAAATTAGAGATATTTGTTACTTATGAAACCGAATTCATCAATTTAATATTGTCGGCTTCACTAGTACAAATTCGCCAAATCTACCCATAAATAGGCACGTTTATTTGAGGTGACTCGGCAGTCACAGATGTGTATATGTACTTTAAATAGCAATTTGGATAATTTAGGTTTGTGTAATAAATTTTGTATGCTAGATATGCGAAATCTACCAATTCTAGCTATTGTAATGTAATTATCGGATTACTCTACTCATTGTCAACATAGTCGATGCACGAGTCTGTAAATATTGTGTATGTAAGTAAAATCATTAAGTGAGTGGTAAGATTGACTTTTAATAATATAAGTATTGTAAATGCTATCAACAATGAAATATAATTATTCTAATAATGTTGGAGATAACGTAAAGATAACGTGTTGCGATTTTTTCGAATTACGTTATAATACATGTATCTAACATTGAATCAAAATTTTTAAATACATTTGAAAGATACAAATACTTAATTCAATAACGATTCGAATTTGAGAATCAAATTTTGCGATACATTTTTAAATAATAGTATAGTTTTATGTTCAAAATTTATAAATAGTACTATTTTTAGTATTTGTAAATTATGTATTTACAAAAATATATTGTTGAAGAGAATAATATATATGTTAGCGCAATTTAATAATGTCAAAATAAATCTAGAAAAAAATGAAATGGAATCATTAATGGAATCATTAAATGTTGCATACAAAATTCGCAAAATAACATTCGAGAATTTAATAATTGACGTTTCAACTCTTGAAGAGGTGTAAAACTTCATTGAGTTCAAAAACTGCACCGTTTTTAGTTCTTTCAACGAACAATTCTAAGCGGTAACTCGTTTTCAAAACTGTTTGGTTGACCTCCAGAGCGTTTAGTCGGTTCGTTATGCGGAATACGAAGGCTGCAGAATAATTAATTAATTTTAAAACGACTTGGAACGACTTGAACCGGAACAGAACTAGAGCCGAACCAGATAAATGAGTATGATGTGAGCTGAATATTAAAATGATTGAGTTTAAATTGACCGGGTTAGAGAAATATGATTTAAAGTTCACCAATTTAAATGAAAATAGTAACTATTAAATTCTATACATAATGTTAAATATTATATATCTTTGATTTTTTATAAATCGTTGATGCGACTTCTTTCAGTTAGTTTGCCGATGTTTGCCGTAAGTATTGAATGATTACCCAATTGTGTTTAATGTCAAAACAATATTAGTTATTGGACGCCCAATAAATTCAATTAATTATTAAGTTGTTCGATTGATAAATTATATGTTTTACAGTTTGTACTCATTTACTTTAAACACAGTAAGTTCAATTAATACATACCCTTTAACAGTTATACTCGTGTTAACCTCTCACTTCAGCACTGTGCGCACTCCAAAAGCTGCACGATGCTCTGGTCTGCGTGCAGAGCGAGCGCGATGTCTCTCGCGGTCATGTTCTAGTTATTTACTTCGTTTAGTTCGTATTTCGCGAGTTCTTTCACAGCAGCGTCCGCGTCATTTAGTACCGCGTACATGAGCGCGGTGCTTCCGTAAGCGTCTTTCCTCACATTCTATTCAATGAATATTCTCACGAGCTCAGCGTTGTTATTTTAAGCTGCTATCATGAGCGGGGTGACCCCTTCCCGTTCATATTTGTAATTCTGCGTTAAAAACGCCGCTAATTTTTAATGATTGTCACCGGCAGAATAAAGAAACAAATCATCTGCTTCTGTTTAAGTAAGTTAATGTGGGCTCGAGGCCCCGAATTGGAAGACGTTTTCATTAGTTGGTTTAAATCCGTGAACGGGATTCTGTTTTCGCAGTCGAAATCAGAGGGCGAGTTCATACGTTTGGTTCGCAGGTTCGTTCTATTTTGGTAATGATTTTGATAAATAATTTACTTGTTTATAAGGGGGGTCTGTTAAAAATTTGAATGTAATTAATATCACTTAACTAGTATCAGTACTGTATTATCTCAGCTAACTTTACATCATTCCATTGAAGAAAAATTGCAAAAACCCATTTATTTGTACTACATAACCTCTTAATTAAAAAACTACTAAAAAGTAAAACTGTATCAACAATACAATTACAATCATTTCAATCAATTTACAAATACTCACATAACCTCGAATTGAGACACCCCCTTTCACTTACAGACACCCGAAGTGCTCAGATACAGACACCTTCGATTTTTTATAGTAAAGGTATAATTGAACTACAAAAGGGGTTGTAAGTGAATTTAACTTTATGTGAATCTCTTTTGTATTTATTAATTTTTTGAGCTTTGTATGACCATAAATTTAATGCTATTTAATCAGATTTGCTCTCACTTATAGACACTGGCTATTTTTGAAAACTGCTCGGGTGTCTGTATTCGAGGTTATGTAGTATATTTTAAAATAGTTATTAAAAAGATAATAAATCACACATAGAACTAAATACATTAAAGCTGTTACATAAATGAGGAAGCAGAATCACTTAGATTGGAAAAATGATGAAAACCATTTTAATAATCTGGAAATTCACTAACCACAAGAATTATTAAAATATATATTATTTTTACTTGGCTTTAGTAAAATAACAAGTATATATTAATTTATTGCGTTTGGATGTATTGTTGGATTGTTGCTGTTGAGTGAGTCATGTTATTATTTATTTGTATCAAAATCAATGATCTAATTACACTTTTTAAAAGTGAAAAGTTAATGACAATTATTGTCTTATTGTCAATTATATATCCCACTCACTTAACTTTCGTTTATACTAGTTCGGTCTTCTGTACAGGAACTGTAAGTTCACGCGAATGATCATTAGTTTTAGACACACCTATGTACGTTACTTATTGTCAATTATTGTCAAAAGTAAGCTATTATCAATAGTTGGAATGACTCACTTCTGTAACCTTATCATCAGTACTAAGGTTCAATTCCATCATTCCATCTTCATCTTATAAATCACTAATTAATTTTGATAAGTCCCTTTGTGGAATCTGGTCTAACTACAAAATTCAATTATAATATAACTCAATATAACACAAGACCTGACAAAAAATTGTAATATATTCCATTTTTGAAAATTTTGTTGATTTCAGCTTAAGTTTGGTTTAAGCTGCAAAGTCTTTCGTTACATGTTTAACTTCTTTCTCAAGGGGTTACCACTTTCAACCACACCATTGTTAGCGAGTTGACCTACCTAGTAAGAAGCGAAAATGATTTATCTTTTGAGGTAATGTAGTAACAAGAAATATATATTATTGAGTTTGAATTTCGGATAATATGATATCAATATATTCAATTTTTGTTCCACTCCACACCTTCAAAAAATGACAAATTTTGAAAACTCTTTTAAGATCACCAACATAACAGAGCTTATAGGTCTAGAAATAAAAAAATAGGAGAAAATTTGGATCGAAAACATACTACACACGAAGTTGGACTTAGTTCCGGTGAATGTTAAGCACCTTACAATAAGATCTTGTAATCTCTTGAGTCTAAAAGGCCTTGAAAACATTATTAGTATCGAATACTTGGATGTGAGCGGAAATACGGTGTACAGTTTGCACGACATCGTGATTCACAAATAGTTGAAAACTTTGATTATCTAGAATACTCAGATAATTGAAGTGTCATAAGTATTGCAACTTCCAAACTTGACGAAGTTTAATGCGGCTAATAGCTATATTGTGGATTCGTTGCCTCTAATCAATCACCCAAATTTTGAAGTCAAGTGGCTCACTCCACAAAAGATTGCGTCATTGACTCACTTTTAGTTGTATTTGCATTTATTAAACGACTCTGTGGAAGCTGAATAGATGATGTAAGAGTAACTAGCTAATAAATAAGAAAGTGACTATATGATCAAGATGGTAAAACGATATGCATCTCAAGTCGAAAATGGGAAGTTAGAGGTAGATGATGATCATGATGTAACTCATTTCAGGTTTATGGATTGCATTAAAGCAACATCAGTTATTTTTAACAAGTGCTACAACATTAACTTTGAATCAACTCCAAAACAGTTGAAAGAGCTTGCGATCACGAACTCGAAACTGACATCAATCGATGGTGTTTAGAAAATAACAAATTTAGAGCGTGTTGATTTCTCGAATAATAATATAATTTTCATAGATCCAATCAAGACTCTTACCGGCTTAAAATAAGTGTTTGTTGATGGTAACCATATTCATGATTTGCAAATTATATTAGATTTACCTCACTTTTAAGGTAATGCGTTTCAGATGCAAACAGCTCCGACTGACGAAGTTTATAAAAAGTGTCTCGGTTCTTCATATTCTTATGCTAAAGTAAAAGAACTCAAGACATTATTTCAGAAATACCTTGATTCCGACACAGTATTAGCTCTTTTATCATAATTTTAACAATCTATACAAAACAAAACATTAAAAATTGTTGAACATAGTTTATAAAGTATTTAGTTTTTTGATCGGTTAGAAATCGACGAATTAAACTTATAGTTATGTAAAAATTTGAATCTTTAAGTAACTCCAAAGAAAGTAAAACGACTAATCATTAATAATTGTTTCCTAACAACTGTTAAAATAAATGGTTTGGAAATAATGACTTAACTTACTGAATTGAATTTAGGGCAAAATTTACTTACAGATGATAGTTTAGAGTTCATTGGAAACTTGAAGAATCTGAAAATTTTAGATTTATCTCTAAATAAATTGGAGAACGTAGATAAATTGAAAACTCTTACGAACCTTAAATCACTTGATCTCAACCAGAATTACATTAAAACAATAGATGGTCTTGAAACTTTGATTGAACTTGAAAACCTAGATATTAGTTACAATTAAGTAACCTAAATCAACTAGTTGAACAACATGATTAACATTAAAATTTTGAACATAAGCCATAATAAAATAAGTACAATTATGAGCTTATAAAACATGACTGCAATAGTTTGTCTGGATATTTCGTTTAATTTAATTCTTTCGGTTGAGATTTGTAAAGACTTCAAAAAGCTTGTAGATCTTAGAACACAGAAAAACAAAATACAAGATTTTTCTACTATCATGAGCCATTCGAACTGTAAACGATCTTGGCAAAGTGAGCAGAATGAAATATCTGATAAAGATTATGTTAACGCTGGACTGATCACAAGATAAATAACAAATTTGAAAATGAGTCAAAAATATCACCAAAATAACGACGCAATGCTAAAGAAATATCAATACAAAATATTTAACAACGAAGTCATAATAAATAATGATAATGAAGTCATGAATTTACTTTTTGCAGATGTTTATAAGGCAAAAAAGATAACAATTGAGGGCTGCCAAAATATAATCTTCGACATGGTTCCTATTTACGTTTAGATATTAATTGTGAGGAACTCAAACTTGAAACACATCTCCAATATTTACCAGATGGAGTAGATAACCGACCTAATCCTTAGTGGAAATGAAATTCATAGTATATTCGAATTAGGAGCACTTATAAATTTAAAGAGGCTGAACCTTTCATCGAATGATATTTATAATATTGAGAGTTTGAAAGATCTGGCAAACCTTTAATATTTGGATATATCAAATAACAAGATATTATTCTGTGAGCCATTAAAAGATCTGAATATTATAGAATTAATAATAAACACTAACTTAATTTATGATTTAGAGTATATTACAAAAATGAAATTCTTTTAATTCAAACTTACCACTTATCCAAAATTAATAGAACCTTCACTATCTGATTTCTAAAAATATCTTGGTGAAAACTTAGGAACTGCTGAGGCAGCTCAATAATTAATTGATTTGAACAAAGAAAATCATAGAAAAATGCTCAAAATTGTTGATAATATTCATATTTTTATAAGACTTTTAATAGATGGAAGCATAAACGAACTTACTATAGAGAATGAACCCAATCTTACAAGTATTTAATTTGTTGATGAATAAAACATTGCTAAAGTATCAATAAAATAATGTAATAACTTGAGGTTTGATAGTGTACCGAGAAATGTAACAGAGTTAATTGTTAATGACTGTTAATTATATTATATAAATGGAATTGAGCAGATGACTTAACTTAAAGTTTTAAATTTGAATAATAACAATCTATTATTTATTTAAACTGTTTCCGCGCTCATTAATTTAGAATAATTTTCAGCTGCTTCGAACTTAATAACTGATTTTACATCCATTAAATCTCTCCCAAATTTTAAATATAGATTCATATCTCCTCAACGTACTCCATAAAATTCAGATTACGAATTATATCTGTCTTCTACTAACTCACGTTTAGCTTTAAACGAACTTTAAATATAAATCTAAACAAATGAAAGAACTAACTTAGAGTTTATAAAGCAGGCATCACTTTTAAATGAATACGATATTAAAATGACGAAGAAGTATTAGAAAGAACAAAAAGAATAAAAAGGAATTCTAAAAATCAAAAAAGATCCTGAACTTTGCGATTTATTTTTCGCTGACAGTTATAACATTGACATACTTGAGATTAATAAAAGTATAAACGTTAATTTTTTCAGAACGCCTGTAAATGTGGTGAAACTAACAATAAATAAATGCGAATTAACTGAAATTGATGGAATTGAAAAAATGACTCAACTAACCTATTTGAGCTTAGCAATCAATTAAATTTCGAATATTGAACCACTCAGAACACTAACCAATCTAACAGAGCTCTATTTAGACGAAAATAAAATTACTAAAATTAACGTAATTGAGCCAATGATGCAGCTAACTAAGTTGAGTCTATTCTAAAATTCTATTTCTGATTTGGAACCGCTAAGAACTATGAGAAATATTAAAGAACTTGTTCTAGCAACTAACAAAATATATAATATCGAGCCTTTGCGAGGTTTACACGGTATAATTTACTTGAATCTAATGAATAATTATATTTAGGACAAATTAACTCCCAAATAGACATGAAATAGACTCAACATTCTTTCTTATATTTTAATAAGTTCCAACTATGCAGTTAATCGCATAATGGGAATCCCAGTGAATGTGTTTTAGTCATTTGTCGTATATATAGTGGTTAAATAATTATATATAATTAGTAATTATATATAATTGTGGTAATTATAATAATTACCACTTTTATAAACTATATCAAATACAAATTCGCCTTAATTTTAGACTGAACTGTCAACAAATACAATTTAGGAACTTGAAACTATACTAAATTAAAAGACTCATAAAGCACTTTTTGATTTTGACTCAATTAAGGACAACTCAGATTTCTATTTTTTGATAGAGCACTGATACATAATTATTCATATATAATTACCACTTTTATTACTTCTTTTGTCTTTTATTTTTTATCAATTAAATTTCAAAGACTATACTAAAAGACTCATAAAGCACACGTGAACAGATGTTTATCTCCTACTGGTGGTTGTATACTAATGATACTGGTCAAAACTGATGTTTAAATTGTATTTATATAAACAGTATGTTAAGTTAGAATTCAAATCAATTGACAGATTATACTGGATAACTCAAATAACTATTAAAAGTCAATATTATTATTTTTATTTTTTTATATAATGTTCATCAATTTGAATTGAAATATCTCCCAACACTATTCATAAATAAATGTGTTGCTGTTCGTTTGTTAAAGATATTTCAACTTGGACACAATGTTAGAATTTTGATTTTGACTCAGATTTCTATTTTTTGATAGAGCTACATAATAGTTCATAAAGCCAATAAGATAATTCATAATATTTAAGATATCCCATCAAACAAATCCAAACTAAATCGTACACCTCTAAGCTCACTTTTTGTGATTTTGGATGCACAAAGCAGAAAAGAATAACTATTCGTACATCTATATGTACGAACATACATACATACATCTATATATGTTATAACAGTAACACAGAAAATATTTAGTTAAACACTTATATTTTGCATTAATTATTGTAAAAATGTTGTGAATACTAGTAGATGATATAATATATAATATAAATAGTTGTTCTATTTATAGAATTTAAACATAGATGTTCTTGATTGCTGCTCCCTAACAAGCAAAGTTATGAAGTATATTTTCTATAAAACTATAATGAAAACAAATTCTTTAAATAGAAAACGGCCGATTCTAAAACATTTTCAGGGCAATGATTGAAAAATAATATTAAATATCTTGCTATTATTATTACTGATTCGTTGAAAGAAGTATACTACATAATATTCGTAATACTACTTTATAAATATTTGATTTTGCTATTATTTTTTGGTTTTGCTAAAAAATGTAAGATAAAATTAATGATATCATTTCACTTTTTTATTTTTATCTCACTCGCTCATGTTCCATGTCTTCAGTTGTAACTTTTTATTTTATTCTTAAATATATCTGTATACCTATTCCGGAAATACGTCTCTAAAAACAAAATAATTTTCAACAAGCCATTCTAATTATTTTTTCAGAGGTAATTCTTTGTTATCAGCAATATACTTTAATATATATAATCGATCAACATCGTTAATATTATCTGTATAGATAATTTTGCAGTAAGTTCTTCTAAAATATTCTTAAACACTTTATGTTTTCTGTTAATCATAAGATTACACGAAATTCCAGAAGATTTTTTATTATATTGGAGTTAATTTATTTATTTCTAAAATAATCTGTTTCTGCTCAATGTTATCAAAGCTTTTTCCATATATTTTTTCAAGTCCAAATTTATATAATTTTGTATAGAAGTCTTATTTTGATAAGTTTTGTAATTAAGCTATAATTGTAGTATCATTGCCTAACATATCCTATGAACTCATATTTGTGTCATTATTTAACTATTATCTATAATATATACAGTATTAATTATCTAAGTACTGTTTTACTTATTCGCCATAAATATTTCGATTCTTAAACTGTTTTTCCATTATATATTCTAATAGTTCTTTTCTAGTCATTTAAGATTACTCTCTTATTAAATTTTTGATGTATGTTCTATCATTCTACAGTTATGGGAGGTGGAATTGCTTTTTCTTGTTTACTATGTGAGTAATTATATATTAAAATATTTTGCCACTTCTAATGCGGATGACAAATTCCAATATATAATCTCAAGTTGGAGATTATTCATGAACTACTCATTAACACAAGAGGGCCAAAAATATGATTTCGATCGTATTAGACCATAATCGACTATTCAAAGTCGGTATTTAATATTCCAAAAAGGAAAAATAGAAATTACCACATGCATTAAAAGGACGGCAATGACAAAAATAAACGCGGTAGAAGATGTTTAGGGAAGGTCAACTAATTCACTTAACAAACTTAGGCAGTTCTGAAGCGTTTATATTCTCTTCATTTTTGGGTCCAACGGAAGAATTCATAAAATATTGTACCAATCTGAACTAGTTATATCACTCGTTTAAGATGTCCCTGTAATTTCTAAGTTTTAGTCAACAAAGCTAACATATGAAAGATTTTATCTCGAAAATATATGGTAGTTAAGCCTGATTGGAGAAAAGAATAAGAGGATCCAACAATTGGTGTACGGACGCAATATGTAATTTATAACTAGTAGCGCAAGCACTGGATCCGCAGAGGACCTCGGTGTTCATCTTTAACTGGGTCAATCTAAACGATTTTAGGTATTTCTTAATCACGAAAAACAATGGAGGACTTTTTCTTTCAATCTCAACCGGGAGCTCAAGATGAAGTTTGGGTACATCGCTTAATTAGAATTATAATTCAGGTAGTTACAGTCGCTTTCATTCTCAAAATACAAATAATGAATGCCTTTTTGTTTCTTGAAGAATGGAATCAAGTGGGTTAGTCGGGCCCAGCATTAAATAATATATTGATGCTACTCTAAAACAACAGTTATTTTACTTATGATCTTCCACTTCCATATCATAATGAGAAATCAATTTTCTTGATTGTTAAATTATACAACGTTGGGTAAAGTTGAAACTTATTATTGAAGTATATACAGAGTTATATACTTTAATTATTGTATCACAGCTATCCAAGGCTCAACCAGGCCTTGATGTGATTGAAGCACTTTACAAATCAATAGTAAATAGAGTCATGGAGTGTATTGATGAGGAGGGAGAACACACTCATTATTGAGCCGGATAGTGATATAAGTAAGATTCAAATAATAAACTTCATTCTTCTTCCTAATTCAAAAAAGCATTTCGAGGGCCCACCACTGTAGTTTAAGCATTCAGAATACATCACGACTTAGTATCTAAGACTAAAATAATATTTAAGGTCTTTGACTGTTTTTTCAGGAATGACAATTGATTACAAGTGGTTCCAAAACTATTCACTTTGATCATCGTTTAAATTCTGAACAGTTTTTAATATTTCCGGGTCTTGCATTTCTGAACAATCCTACGCTAAAACATTACTTAATGATTATTTATAATAAGCTGAGTAAAAATCTTTTAATCCTTAAACATCCGTCGGGCGTTTTCGGGCTTTGCGTTTTTCGATACCCTAATATTTCATAAAACTTCTTCTTATAGTCGGACAGGGACAACTGGATATTTTAAATATTGTTACCACCTCTTTAACAGAAAATGAGAAATATTCAACTTGATGATTGAAACAAATAAAAGTTAAAACATTAATTGGATCTAGCCAAATACATGCACTTTAGGCATTTAGTATAATATAATTAGTCTTTAATATGTAGTTTACGACGAGTTTTATAAAAAATAATATATTTTGGATTAAAAATTAAATACCATGTGAAAACTAAATTCAATATGTAAAGAAATACGATGATTATTGCAATACTGTGACATAGATAATTTCTTCACTGTACTTGCAAGAATAGTAAATTTTATGATAATTTATTCTTCATAAAAGTTTGTTAGTAATGGTAGTAAATTATAACAGCAATTAACATTAGAACAAAAATATTATACCAGAAAATCTCATATTTTATAAAGCTGAAAGAAAAAATGATAACAAATATGAAATCATTAAAGAAAAAATAGCTAATTAGATTGAGCAAATGCATTATGATACTAACTAAAATAGTGTTACTAGTATTATGTTACTATTGAAACTTAAGGTGTTAACAGTGCGTTGAAAGAATTATTGTGATTCAAATTTTTACTATTTAATGACTAATATAACATTATTAAAAATTAATAAATTATAATATGCTAGTATAATATCTAATATTTATAAAATTGTAATAGGTCCACTTCACAACCTAATTTAAGTCATAACTTGAGTTTATCAAAATATTTTAGGTAAGGAAATTAACTCATACAAAAATTTGGTGTTAGAACTTGGTCACAAGTTACTTTCCCCAATTATTATATAATACGGATGATGTATATTTTTTCGATTTTTTCGAGTTATGAATCTTGACCAATATAGTATAAATACAATAAAATATATTACATATGTTATTCTAAATTAGTACGTATTAATTTAACCATTTGAATTCCTCTTGTAATTATATGGTGAAAACTCGAGTAAAGAAAATGAAAATTACAAATACGAAGACAGTATCAATATGGTGCTAAAGAAAATATAGTTATATATTATGTCAATATAATAAACAATATATTTTCAATTAACTTTTTCTAGAATCGAAATATCTATATAAATATATTTTGAATTTTTCTGAAATGTAAGTCAGGGATAAATACTATAATAATTTTGATACAAGTTATCAACTTATATTAACATTATTATTTAATGCATGGATGTAATCAAGAAGTCAAGAAATCGTGTGTTCCTATTTTCGTATCTGGGTTGAATGGATATGGAGTGAAATTAAAAAGTGAACCATATACAACCTCTCACTAGTACATAAATTATATTGGTTTGCCTCTATATTATATTTTTATTTTTCGAAAAACCTCTGTGGGTGTTTAAGGATTAAAGAATGTTTTTGTTTTAAATATGAATAATTTTGTTGATTCATTATGTGGATGTCATCCTAAGGATTGGGTATATTTTATATTTTTAATTACTTTACCTTAATATTTTTCGAGTATGCTTTTTGATTAATTATAAACTGTTATATTGCTTGAGGGAATATGTCTCGTTTTTTAAAATGATTCTTCAGTAAGTAATTTACCTGTTAGGTCGTAGTTTAAGTGTTGGATTTATCAATATACTGATGGATTAACGTACGGTCTTCATCATTCAATTTATCACTGTACAAAACACATTCGTAACTACGCTTGTAGTAAGTCCTAAGGTGCTGTAAAGTTTTCTGAGGTGTAAAGTTAGATACAACATAGCTCCAGAACTATTTCAGTTAGTCGGCTTCTAATTTGTTGATGCACTCGCATAGCTCTTTTGGAGTTTTTTGTGAACAATCCTTTTAAAGAATAATTTCTAGGCTATTCTTATACACTTGTGTGGATTTTGCAAATGTTAGTTTGTCCTAATTTTTCTTCAACACACTCAAATCAACAGTTGTCGTGCTTTACTCATTCATATCGTTATCTACATTTTAACTATGCTCAATATTATCATTATCTTATATTTAATTCTGTCGTTTTGTATCATTTTAGGTTTAAATTAAGTTTTTAACTGTTTTTCTTTTCTTAATTATTTCGACATAATTATACACAGCCCGTTACAAGATATCTCGGCTTTTAAAATAGTTATTCATCAGCTCTTCAGTTAATTAAATAACACGCAATGTATTATTTTTTACTACATAATTGATGATATATTCTTTATCCTCATCATTGATTTTATCTGAGTAAGTAGGAGCACAGTACGTGTCATTAAAATATTACTTTAAAAACGAAATAGGGCGTTTAGGCTATTTATTTGCTTATACGTAACCCCAAAATAATTTCTGATGCTCAATATTCAGTTTGTTAATTTCATCTCGCAATTCTTTCGGAGTTTTATCTACATACGATTAACTATAAATATATTATAATCCAGATTTATAAAGCTCTGTGTGCTAATTGTAATTTGTTTATGAAACTATTTATTATAGTTTTAATGTTCGCACACATGTTTATTCAGATTATTCCTTAGGTTTGATTTGACTTTTATTAGCGAGCTTGTATGTGTTATCAAAATATTCTAATGGTGTAGATTATATATCTGTAGAATTATATTTTTCATGTTGCTCTACAAGACTCCAAAACTTTGGTTTCATATTCTTAGTTAGTTTTGAAATGATATCGCAAAGTTCCTTCGGAGTCTTGGGGTTCTAGTCGCACTTCTTCAACTTTTTAAGCGCATCTGTGTAAATTTAAGTGAAACTGGCGAAATTTTGGTCTTATCTATCAGCTTCGTCACTCTAAGTTAGTGGGTTTCCACTTTATTGTAATTTACTTTGCAAAAAGTTAAGTATTTATTCTGAAATAACGAGTCTACCTTTAAAATATGTGTGCAGCAAATTCTAAATTGCTTTAGCTATTGGAATATTTTAATGCTTTTCTATGTACTTAGTAACATATTATTCGTCTGTTTAGTTTTAATTTTATTCTTTTTATTATTGTTAATTTCTTAATAGTATCGGATTTTCATTTAAATGAGTTATGAACTGCAACACATCTTCTTTCAAAGCTTCTCTGCCTTTAAAACCGGACTTCATTATATGAACAATACACTGTGTGGGTGTTAGTTTCGGGTGTATCTTTATATACTCAAGTATAAACTTCTTGTCGTTTTCATTTAACTGCTTGAATTCAGTTTCATAATTGTTAAGAACGTTTTCGTTTTATTGGTTATTTCGAGATTATATAATTTTCTCGTATTCTTTTTGAAGTAAAGCATTCACTTTTAATCGTATTAGTTCATCACTCATGATGTGAAACTATAATTCGATATTAATTATAGTTTTGAAATGACATTTTTGTTTATTCACTTTAAATGAGCGAAGAAAATTAGTAAGAAATTGAGGAAGCACAAATTAAACGAAGTTATTTCCAAAATCTACGCTAGGTGTAACTCCAAAAAACACAATAATAGTACTAATTGAGATTGAAAAGCTTCGATAAATGCAAGGAAGGATTATAAGATCATCGGCTTGCCCAGTAAAGGAGAATTATCAATAGCTTGCAAGAAGAGGTCAAGCGACTAAAAGAGCTTAAAGTAACCGCAGTTACAAACATCTAACCACCAGTTCAAAACATTCCTCCAGTTCCAGAAAAAAAATTTGAATGCCCCTTCGGTGACATATTCAAACTGATTCAGAAAAGGTCCGAACACTTCCAAAAGACTCGTCAGAAGTTGAAGTTCACTGAACGAGAACTGAACTTCTGGTTCCAAATCAGACACGGAGACCCGCGGAACTACAAACTTATGATTGAGCAGTTTGGAGCCCCGTCAAAGAAACTTCTTTACAGTCTTAATCGTAGTTAGATATAACAAGGAATGATGGCGTAATTAAGTGGACTACATGAACTGATAGACGAATAACATATTAAATACCTTGAGCATATCACGGACTACATCACAAAACGGAAAGTCATAGACTAAATGACTAATAAACCAAACAGCGGACACGAGTAAAAGATATTGCTTAACTTCCACATCGATGTTATAAATGAGTTATCGCAGTGGAAACTCGAATGGTGAACCCAAATGCAAAAGAGAAGGAATACTTAGGTTGTAATAGTATTGCTAAAGATCGCAAAGAACAAGAATGATATTATATTTTAATAATATTTTAAAAAATCATTCAAAAAACAAGACTATCATAGCTATAACTAAAGGTACTCAGTTATCCGAATATTTGTTAGTCGTTTTCTACATTAGTGTAGTTGCTTATGTTGTCTCTACACTTTATACTTACATTATTTTCGATCTAAATATAATTGGGCTGGTATTTTAGTAGTATTTAATGTTAAGATAGTTTTATCTTTTATTTTTAGATGGTTTTCTCGTGATGCTAATTAGATTTTATACAACATTTTAGCATATATGGAGCGGAAGTTAATACGCTTTAATTTCGTGTAATATCATATTTTTGATGAGAAAAACACTATTTTCAATCTGAAAACAAGCAATTTTAGATTTAATATTTAAATTAATAATCAGATATCTTTTGAAATATTTATTGCATGTTAATTTACTAAAAGAACAAATGTTATTAAATTTAATATAAAAAGACTTCACTTAATAAAAGACTTCATTGAATGATGTAACTAAGATCAATATGAAACAGCCTTTCATCTCCTTTCTAACCAAGATCAATAATATATACAGTGGTGGGCCCTCGAAATGCTTTTTTGAATTAGGAAGAAGAATGAAGTTTATTATTTGAATCTTACTTATATCACTGCCCGGCTCAATAATGAGTGTGTTCTCCCTCCTCATCAATACACTCATTAACTCTATTTACTATTGATTTGTAAAGTGCTTCAATCACATCAAGGCCTGGTTGAGCCTTGGATAGCTGTGTACAATAATTAACGTATATAACTCTGTATATACTTCAATAATAAGTTTCAACTTTACCTAACGTTGTATAATTTAACAATCAAGAAAATTGATTTCTCATTATGAAATGGAAGTGGAAGATCATAAGTAAAATAACTGTTGTTTTAGAGTAGCATCAATATATTATTTAATGCTGGGCCCGACTAACCCACTTGATTCCATTCTTCAAGAAACAAAAATGCATTCATTATTTGAATATTGAGAATGAAAGCGACTGTAACTACCTGAATTATAATTCTAATTAAGCGAAGTACCAATACTTCATCTTGAGCTCCCGGTTGAGATTGAAAGAAAAAGTCCTCCATTGTTTTTCGTGATTAAGAAATACCTAAATCGTTCAGATTGACCCAGTTGAAGATGAACACCGAGGTCCTCTGCAGGTCCAGTGCTTGCGCTACTAGTTATAAATTACATATTGCGTCCGTATACCAATCATTGGATCCTCTTATTCTTTTCTCCAATCAGGCTTAACTACCATATATTTTCGAGATAAAATCTTTCATAAATTAGTTTTGTTGACTAAAACGTAGAAATTACACAGGGACATCTTAAACAAGTGATATAACTAGTTCAGATTGGTACAATATTTTATGAATTCATCCGTTGGACCCAGAAATGAAGAGAATACAAACGCTTCAGAACTGCCTAAGTTTGTTAAGTGAATTAGTTGACCTTCCCTAAACATCTTCTACCGCGTTTATTTTGTCATTGCCGTCCTTTTATTGCATGTGGTAATTTCTATTTTTCCTTTTTGGAATATTAAATACCGACTTTGAATAGTCGATTATGGTCTAATACGATCGAAATCATATTTTTGGCCCTCTTGTGTTAATGAGTAGTTCATGAATAATCTCCAACTTGAGATTATTTATTGGAATTTGTCATCCGCATTAGAAGTGGCAAAATATTTTAATATATAATTACTCACATAGTAAACAAGAAAAAGCAATTCCACCTCCCATAACTGTACAATCTTCTAGCAAATTATAGCGTACGCTCGTCAAACCACTTAATTAAATCTCTAATTCTTACAAAAAACGTTATTTTGTTAATAACACACAAAGCTTTTGGTTGTGAAGGGGACTTGTGCCAATGGCTTTCTTGTTGATATAAAGATATATAAAGTGAGAATTCCAATATTAATTATAATTAATATTATTTTATAATATTAATATACCGCTTTCCAATCATTGGGCCAATTCTTGTTGATGGTTTTACATTAAATTATGGATTTTACTTTACGCGGATGTTGACCTTTGAGATTAATCCTTGATATCAGTAGAATATGTAGATAGAATATGTTATTAAACATGGTGAAACATAGACCTATTATTTACCATGCATCAAGTAAAATCGATGCTCAAAGTTATTAATTTTTATAAATATTGTGTTTATCAATAAGATATACAATTTATATACAGTAATTTATACATAGACGACCCTTATAGCGCGTACAGTCAATTCTAGTATAACTAAATAATACTAAATAACTTAGAGGATTAAACAAGTTTTGAAATGATATAAACAACTAAAGTTGCTTAAACCAATTTAATAAAAATAATTATCAACATTAATCAATCCCACTTCACACTCATCAAACATGGCCGATTTACCAACCTTTGACATTGAAGAAGATTAAATGACTACAGCAATGCAACAACAATATATGTAACAAATAATGAGTGGAGCTATGGCCCCAACTAATTCATTATTACCTGTATCAATGGAATCCCAGTCCTATAAAAATAACCAGTTGAAATAACAATAAGGTGCTCAAGCTCCTAACTAAGACGATCTTATGCGAAAATTGAATGCATTTATCCCAGCTATTTAGGAATCTTCCATAGATATGGGACAAATATCTATGAAGATATAATATGCTAAAACCACTCAAGAAGTAGAAACAGCTCATTCATTGGCATGTGTTTCAATAAGAGGCGAATTGGAAAAGCAATACTTAGAACAAACTAAAGTAATTCGCCAGGCTATGTTCAAAAAACTTCTATAATTGAACCCAGAATATTTCTTCCAATTCTTCAATGAATTTGGAGTTATTTCTGAACAAGAAGAAAATTATGCTTTGGATGTCGTTTCTGTGAGCACAGAATATATCACTGGAGATATCGAATATTTAAAGGACGTTCTTCTTGAAAATTGTGAAGGTAACATATTATCCAATCACTTGCCTGGTTTTAAACTTATCATTGAGTTCGCTGACAAAACCACCTTAGAGATAATCTATAAATTTGATTTGTCATGGTAACTTTCTGACGTTAAAACAATAGCAATTACTGGTTGCGCCGCTGAATTGCTAGGCTTTGTTACCAAGAAAAGAAGCCAAAGCTTTTTCTCAGACCTGATCCCACTTACTGAGGGTGAAATGAAGGTCATGATGTTCACTAATAAGGCAGGTGTGCAACAACAATTGCAAAAAAGTTTGGAACTCGCTCAATCAATTAGAGTAAGACTGACAATGATAATGTGAGCACAATTAACAATATATTTATGAAATTTATTCATATATCTTAAAAATTAGATTCTTAAAACTCAACATATTTTGCAAAAATTCATAAACAGATCTATTTGCCATAGTTTGCCTTCTTTTTTGGTCTCTTTATATGTATGACGATGTGAGAGATTAGGTGTCTTCATTTATTTTTACTTATAATATAATCTCGCGATATCTGTTTAGTATAAGCTCCTTTTTAGTATTATTTCCGGCATTTAACCATTTTCCACTTCAGATAAATGTTTAGGCTGTGTAAATCGAAGCAGTCTTAGATTTGGTTTGACAGTATAATCAAGAATGATTTTCTGTACGTGAAGGCGCATGTGTCTGAGTTTAGGAACTACACTGAGCGTCGTGCGTCAACTCAGACCATTGTGACCGGTTTTGCTGGTGTGCACTACGCTGCTTTGTACGGCTACGAGGACATATTCCGTTTTTTGCTGCATCACGAGTCAGAGGCTCTCACCTCCGTTCAGTCAACGGTGAACGGGTACAGTCTGGCAGCTAATTCCTCTTTAGTTCAGGTTTTGGTATGTGCGAATTAGAAGCTTCTTATTTAATTAATTACCTCTTCTTTTGAGTCAGATTTTAAGATGCAGAAACTGGTTGGGGTGCAGAACGCGCTCGGGTAAAACGCCTCGCACATTGCTTGCGCGACCAACAATCTAATTAGAGACTGGGCCCTGAACCCCTTCGTTTGCTAAATGGAATGCTATTAATTAACGGATGACACGCTGTCCGTACCAATGATCGCCTGTCTATTCGGCCGAATTGAGTTCATAAACGATTTAAAAAAACAGTACTACGCAGCCAGAACTGCTAACGACTAATTTGAGATGCAAAGAATATTCAACATTCTGGAAATTAAGAACGAGGACGGATTCAGCGCAATAGACGCGGCAGAGGACGAGATGAAGGACTGCAGCGCACAGAACAAGAAAATGTGCAAATAAGCTGTAGTTGAAGTGTGCTAACAACACGAAAAATGGCTGGACGCGAAAGCGAAGAAGAAGCTCGAAGCACTCATCAAATAATAGAAACTGGACACGGAACTAATCGAACTCAAAAAATACGAAGACAAAATGGCAAGAGAGGCGAAGGAAAAGGAAAAACAAAAGAAACTGGAAGAAAAGAAGAAAATACAACTACAAAAATAAAAAGAAGCAGAAGAAAAAGAAAAAGCCGAAAAAGACAAACAACTCCAAAAAATGCAGTCAGTCAGCATCGTCGCCATGATGAACGACCAAAAAGACGATGCTATACTGAGCTAAATTTTACCAGAAAAACCAATGACCGCACGACTCATCAGCAGTCAAGAAACTCAACTCCGAAGCGGATTCATGTCAGAAATCAATGATATGGCAGATCAAATGGTAGAATGAGAATTAGCAAACAATACTTGTATATACTTGTATATTCTCACTTAACTTTCATCAACACTCGCGTCAATCTAATATTATATATTTATAAATATAATACACTTTACTAAAGCCTTAGTAAAGTGTAAATGTATAGTTTACTAAAGCCTAAGTATCACCACATATATCATCACCTACAATAAGCAAAATGTCACCACTTCAAATGAACGATAGTTTGAGTGTGAACGCCATACTGTTGAAGGAATTCGATAAAATTATGAATTAGAGAAATAAAAAAAATTAATCAGTAATGTGTGATAATAAAAACTAAATAGATTCTTTGAACGAAGAGCAAATAAATTCAACTTAAAATGAATAATCAAAAATCGCTTAAACAATTTCCGATGAATAATTCGCAATAAACTACTTTGAAGAACACAAAAATATGCCACTTGCACAAGTTATATAAAATCTATCGGAATTATATAAAGGAAAATCTGTTCCGTAATAAGTATTGCAAATAATAACAGAAAAATTACAGATTCTTAATCCAATTAAGACATAAAATAAACTTCAAACATACATTGATTAATCTAATCAAAATTCGTACTTAATTCATCCATTTATTGAAATACATGTATAAAATATAATATAAGCACTATTTGAAACATCTGTAGACTGTGTAGATATAAACTATGAATATAAAGTTAGGCAAACCCAATGTATTTCCTTAGATCTTCTTTAACAACATATCGGTGCTCTTATTGGACATCCACCTAAAATGACAGATATTATATACGTATTAAGTAAATATTATAATATCACAGAATTCGGTAAGGCTATGAAACTCAAATAAGTTATTTTAACCAAATATATCTAAATAGATGATATAGTTATAATGTCATCAAAATAAGTATGGAGAAAACTATTTGCCATGTACATATAAAAGACATATGATAAATAACAAATTCAAAAATTTTAACACTACTTAATAAACAGTAATACTTCCGATAATTGGCCTGATTTGTGATTGTGTTTCATATATAACTATTATACAAGTATATTGGTGTCTCTAAGATAGAGCCGAGACATTTTTTAGTCGTTCATTTAGTCGCTTTTTTAATCTTTTTAATTTTTTTAATTTTTTATCATAACGCTGCTCGGTTCTGAGATGCAATGTTACTATATGTGATACCCTATTATTGATAGGAATATATAATAGTATTTAATTAATATTAGTATTACCCATGAATAATTTATTTTCCCTTTCTCACTTCGCCATGAGTGCTTCCATGAGCTCGTCAACGTCCTTTTCCTCTGCGAATTCCACTTTGATTCTTCTGATTCTCCCGAATATGCCGGAGCTCTTGGTGCTCACCGCGTTCATATCCGCTCCGGATTTAACTAATTGTAGAAGGAATTCGATCGCGGCTTTCTGAACGACGTAGATTTAAAACTTGTCCATTACTTAACAGACCACCTCAAGACAGCTCGGAGAGGAGAACAGTTTATTGTTCTGTTATATTTTACAGAACTGAGTGAGAACAATGAAGAAGAGAACGGAGTCCCTTATAGTAGTTGAAATTCCTCCGAAGGTGAGGAGCGCGTTAAGGTCAATCACGTTAAGTTCGTCCTGGGAGCTGTTTGAGACCAAATCCGAGTGCTCGGAGTCCTCCTGCTTCCTGAAGAGCTCCAAACCGCGATTCACGATGTCGCAGCCCATTTACATACCGGCCTGGAACAAAGAAGCGGCATCGTGCTCGAACTTGCACAAGTCCTCAATGTTCACGTTCAGCACGCACGGACCCACACAACGCTGAATTATCTTCTTGCTGGTCACAGAACCGCCAGATTTGAAAGACAAACACACACGCGCATCGAACACGTACCTACCAGGCTGCGTTGTCTGAATACACCCGCTGAAACGAAGAGGACCGTTCAAAATCTACGCAGCCTCCACCCAGAACTCGAAATTCTTCTACGTGCCATCGGGCATAGAAACCTGAAGCCCAGCTGAAATTTCGCTGAACTAACGTAAATCCTTGCTGTCGGCCGGATTCTTGAACAAAATCAACTAAAAGTTTGATATCTCAACCGGCTACTGCTGCAAATAAAACTACTTCACCAGTAAATGAGGCACAATCTGGTTCTTGCTCGGTGCTACCTCCTACGCATCCTGCAACAAATTCAAAAAGATATTCTAACAAGATTACGAGACAAAATGAGGCTGATAGTGCAAAGTGCACTCGTTACTGAAAATCTAAGACTTTGGAATCTACAACGGCAAACTAGCATCCTCATTGGTCTTCAATCGGTAATCACACACGGCCATGTGCTCAAATAATTTAACTGGATCCGACGTAACAAACTAACATGTAGATTTATAGGGTGAAATAGATTCGTGGAACCTGCACAACAATATTTACTAAGCAATAAGCGATTAAATCTCGTCTTCGCGAGAACTTGGATAAACATCTTTGCGGCAAAAAGGACACAAAGTAACTGGTATAGCTGGGAGCTCTTAATATAGACAACGTCTACAAATTATGCATCCACATGCAGCTCTTTCCAGTTGAAGAGAAAACTCGGAACATATTACACACACAGGTGTATTTTATTGCGGAACGCAGAATATTCTATCTTAATGATTTGATATTATCTCTAGTTTTTTCTGTTGCTCCAAAGTAGGTGCTGTTGTATTTAACAATTAAGCTAATTGTTGAAGGTCCATTGAGGTGGAACAAGAATATCATTTATAAATATTGAATCGAAATATTAAATGTCAAAGCATCATGCATTTAAAAATATTAAAAATATATAAATACTTTCTCTTCACTTCTCCATGGTACTAACACATTTCTTTTACTTGTTGGTAACTGATTCGTATGCGTATTACTTCTACATGTTGTTTGAAAATCTATTGGTTTTTTCAACAAGGTTAACAAAAGCTTTTTCATGCTTTGTTGGCTATTTTAATATGTGAGATGCTACTTCAGCAACATTTTCTCCCTATTTGTCGAATAATGTAAGTTTAGCTTAATCGGTAAATACTATTTCAAATTTCATATTTCCATCAGTGGAATCTAAATATATTTCTACACCTTCTAAAAACCCAGCTTAATCATTAGTAGGTTCTCCATCTACAAGTTATTATAAAACTTTAGCTTATTCATCTGTAAGTTCAAGAACATGATAAGAAGGTTTTGACATTATAAGAGGAGTGGTTTCAAATATTATCTTTTAAATTAAATATTATTGTATACACACCTCAAATGGATTCATTCAGTGAATATTAAAAATAAGTGCCACATTACACAATACCTCAATCCAATCTCGAAACATATTTCAAATAGATGAAATACAAACCTAAATCGGCACTTGAATTATTGGAAAGTCAATATGAAACCAATGAAGATAATATAACATCTGAGTTAAATTTATTTAGCTGCATCGCATTTAGTGACTGTAAGATAGGGGATCAGAGATGCACCATTTGTAACAGTAATACTTGGGGCGAATCTCTGTATTCATGTAAATATTGTGGAGCCAAATATTGTAAGTCTAGCTGTTTTGACAAACACAGTTTAAAGTGCATGTTTAAGGGGAAATGATTTTTTGTTAATATAAACTGTCATTCTTTGATTTTTCTATAATAATGCTAAATATATAAAAAAATGCTTGATAACAACTTCAATGGCTCTACACCATACTTAAATATTCAGGGTTTAATAGTAAACTTCAGAACATGTAGTTCCAAAAATTAATTATGTACAGTATGCTAAATGATATTCGTACTGATGAAGTTAAAGTTAATCTTCACTAGTGTGGCAAGCCGTACTAATTTTAAGGCCCTTTTATAAAAGTTCGTTTTTTAAAGCGAGATCTAATTAAAGCCTTTTCATATTTATAGAAGCTCATACTTTTTCAAAATTCATACGATGGTTAATATTCGATGTTTGACTACATTTAGAGGAATGGAATAGAGATGACATTCGTATTTTTGTGTATTATGACATTTTTAAAAAGTGTTTATATTAGATTTGAATTAGTTTGAAATGGAATTAATTAAATATCATTATTATAGTGCAATATTATTATTTGTATCATTTCCACTTCTAACCATCTAAATTCAAAATACTTTGCATTTAGTATGATAATTTCACCATAAAAGTTAAAAACATCGATATTAATATGAAATAAATCAAATCAATAATATTACCACCGGCAGTTCTTTATTTTAATCATTCAGTAAAATCTATAAAACTTTGTTCTATTTTCGAAGGAGAACCAAAGGAAACTATTATAAAGTATTAATTGTTAATCTTCTGTAAGTATATGTGTTTAAAAAGTAGTTATACAATATTATATTTTTAAATTCTTATTTTAATATAAAAATTATCCGCATCAAATGAATAACTAGTAAAATTAAGACTAGATTGAATACGATAAACAAATGAAAGCTCAATACTTTACTAAAATTTAAAACAGAAATATATTTATTATTAATAATTAGCAGCTTAAAAGCATAAAATTCATGAATGACTTTGATATTACTCAACTTAAAATTAGTTAATGCCATTATTTAAAGACTGATCTTCACAATAATCAAATTAAATAATTAATAATAAACGAATGTAATTTAAACAATGTCGTTGGTTTTTAATTAGATAATTTACAGATAATAGATTTAAGTAAAAACAAGTTATTATCAGTTGAAAGTCTTCTATAAATACCTCTTTTAACCATAGTCAATATAAGTTGGAATTAAGTAGCTGATATTAGCAGCTTAAGATATTTGAATCACTTAAGACATTTGAATATTTCAGGAAATGTAGCTTTCAATATGGTTTAGTTAAAAGAAATAAGTCAGATTACAACACTTATTTTGAATGATGCTAATATATCAGATGTGTCATCACTATCTTCACAAACTAATTTAAGAGAGTTAGATCTATCACTCAACGACGATCTTGATTATAAATCTCTTTAAAATTTTAGTTTTCTCACTAAACTTATTTTATAATATAACAATATTGAAAATCTGTAGTTTATGAAGTATTTAATCAGTTTAAACGAATTAGATATATCACACAACAAAAATGATAATGTATCTCCTTAATTTTTAGATCCGTTGAAAAATAATGACGTTTTGTCTTCACTTTATATAAATAACTGCAAAATTCTAGATATTTCAGTTTTAGCAACATTACCAAACCTAAAGTGTTTAGAGATATCTTAAAATGAAAACCTTGATGCTTCCCCGTTGAATTAACTGACTAAGCTGAACAAAATTAAAATTTAATGGTTGAAGTTGACAAATATATCAATGTTACGTTCACTTATAGATTTGTAGGAAGTGCATATCTCTGGTTTCGCTGAGCTAGATTTAGAACCATTATTTAACATGAACTAATTAAAATATTTTTTCTTTCCTTACAACAAAGGTATAAACACAACATAGCTTATAAATTTCAAAGCATTGTTACGACTCGATCTAAGCTCTTGTGATCTACGTGATATATCTGTTTTGCGATATTTTAGTTTTTTGGAAGAACTTAATCTCGCTTTCAATCGGATTATTTACATTAATCCGTTAAAATCTCTAAAGAAGCTTCACTATCTTAATTTAAAGTTCAACTGTATCTCTGATTTCTCAGCTTTAAGTGAACACCTAAACATTTAAATGTACAGCCTTTCACAGTAACAGAAACCAATATTTCAAGAAATAAATTACTCAAACTAATTGAAGCTTATCGATACTGCATTAATATTAATTATGGAAACAAATAAAAAACGCAAAAAAATAATAAGCTCAACTGCTAATTTAAGAATTTAAATCGCTGACTTCATATAATTAAACTTTGATAACTACGAATAACTTACTACAACTGTTGCAAAGTTGTTTTAAAGACAAGACTTTCCAGATTAGTGATTGATTTAAATAATAATTTCTCACACATCCATACTTCTATTGTTTTTGAAACAAATATAAGAAATCGAAGTTAATGTAAACTGTTTAGTTGAATAAATATTAAATTTATGGCTAAAGTGATGGAAACGGAATGACTCGCACATAGAGTTGTTTAAGCAATGATGTAGATATAAGTCTCGCTTATTTGTTTTATAGTCATCATTATATTAATTTATTTATTAACTGACCTTTGAAAACACAGAATAATTGAAAACACAATGATATTATCTACATTATTATCAACTGTGCAATATATTTAACCTGTAATACCACTCCAAAAAATGGCAGATGTGATAGAGGAGTTGAAAAATGAGCAGGCTTCGGATGTGTTTTTGAAGGACAACGGTGGAATTTGTTTTAATTCGCAGGTGATTCAGCAGGCCTAGCGTGATTTGGGTATTGAGTTGGTGAAGAAGGCTGGCAAGAGCATATTCAAGGGCAAGGGTATCATGCGTATGTCTTTGCCTCCGCGTGTGAATGTGTTTGACACGCGTTCGTAGCTTGAAACGGTTTCTTCCGATCACTTCTCCTTCAGCAATTTGATCAAGGCTGCTTATTAGCAGGGCGAGGAGCGCAGGGACTCCTGTTTGCGCTACTACTTCGACATCCTCCTCGAAACCGTCATGCACCAACTGAAGCCCTTCAACCCCCTTATGGGCGAGACCTTCTCTGACTCCCTCACCTTAACTCTTGAAAACGTAATTTACACTGTTATAGTTGAGGCCGAGCAGATAATGAACCATCCGCCAACATCGCTCTATAATATCAAAGTTAGTTCGGAGACGGAGCATTTGTTCACCTTGAACGGGTGCGCGAGCCTTGACGCAAGTTTGTTAATGAACCACAGTGACGTAAAACGAACCGGACTCAATAGAGTAGTTTTTGCAAAAAACTAACCACAGGTGTTCGAATTCGAGTAACCGGTTCTGAGAGTGTACGGATTATTTTACGGTCAGAGGTGGTGCCACTTCATGGGAAAGTCAAATATTGCTTTTTACTAAAATAACTGTAAAGTCTCGTGCGCATACATTAGGAACGAGGAGAAGAAAACGGTGCTTGGAGAGAGTGTTGAGTTCACATTCGCGAAATCGGAGTCCGCGTTCAAATCTGCGACCAAGGACCGCGTTTTTGGCACTTTGGGTAAATAAAAGATCAGCGGATCAATCATGGGAGAGATATACAAGGACCAAGTATTGATCTGGAACAACCAGAAAGCATCATAAACCATTTAAAGCTAAAATACCACACCGTGCTTCTCAGACTGCAGAAACAGACCAGACATCGTTCAATTCAAGCTCGGAAACGATGAAGACGCAGATAAGCACAAAAACATACTCGAAGAAAGACAAAGAGCTGACAGAAAACTCAGAGGATGCGAATGATGATTTCTTCGTTTATAAATATACATATAATAGATTATTATAATAGATTATTATAATAGTATAAATATGTATAATAAAAGTATAAATCGTATCAATTCACTCTACCTTGGTTCCTTGACAAGTTGTATCTGATATTTTATGCATCTTATAGCAATTAATTGAGCAATATCGCTGGCCACAACTACAAACGTATTAAGCAGTTTATGCTTTATCTTTCGGACAAAATTGGCATAACTAACCGTTTTAAGATACATTACACTACGCAACACATGTATACAAGTTTAAATCATTTTAAAATTTCTGATAGGAGTCTACCTAATTATACTACATTAAAAGGTAATCGAATATATTATTTTTATCGATTTTTTCTTATGCTTTCCTGGTAGGTTCCTTAAGTGTATATTAGGGATTCAGTTTAAGATATTGCTTCTTAACATCTTCAAGTTACATAATTGGAGTGAATAATCATTAAAACTCATAGTATATATTAATATTATGAATACCGCTTCAATGAATAGGAAGAATGTTATTTCGCCTATGGGCATGTCAAAAGAGCCCAATAGTTTGTCACCTCTTAAACGAAAAAATTTATAGTAATAAATGAAAATCCCACAACGTTTAGGCATTTCCAACCGAGTATCAACAATTCCACAAATTAGAGAGATTACGTAGAAAAAAGATAATGATGATTACTAAGATATAGATATGAATGTATAGATGTAATTTGAGTAAGCTGTAGATGAGTATCATAAAGACGATTTATTGTGATTATTTTTGTATACACTATTAATCTAACTAATACTAATTAACTAATAAAGCATCGATTAATTAATATTGCATGTATTGATTACATATATTTTAAATTAAACAAATTAATTAAATTATGTATTAGTTATATGTAATTAATTGAACAACTGTTTTAGTAAGTATGCGGTAGAAGATTAATTGAGTTGAGAGGTTTATTTTATGTTATTAATTTTGTTGAAACGAAATAATGTTAAGCTTGTCAGTATTTCCACTTCGCAAATAATTAACAAAATTCTCGAAAACGACTTCAACCATTTAATAGGTAAATTACTATTTTTGTGTTCAATATATATTAAAACATATTATTCGTATTTTAAATCACTTTATTCATTTTTTATAAATGTGTGTGTACCCTCTTATGTCATTTTATTCACTAATATGCGTTTTATAACACTCTGGACACAAATGATATCCTTTGCACGAACACACATATCTGCTATTACATTATTTGCAGCCGACACATTACGCACTTACTTTTGTATATACATGATAGTGTTTATATGCTTCTATTACTGGTCCTTTAATTGGGCTTACTACTGGTTGGTTACAACCTTCAATTTTTCGTGGTGTAGCTTTAATTTCATATTTTGTTAGATTTATTTTCATTTAATCAATTATGCTTTCAACATAATCCGTTATTTTAATTTCTTTATATTCTGGATGCAATAATTTCATCAAAGAAAACCCATTAACTAATATTACTTACATAAAATAAATAAACATCCTTGTGGTCCAACGAGTACATCGTCCTGGAAACTTAATATTTTTTGTAAGTTGGTCTACGTAATCAACTCCTTTATAATTATTATTGTAGTAACGAACTATTTCAGGTTGTTCTCTGGGAATACCACGAGAACTTACAAATTCTTACATTTAACAGGGTTACATTGTATTTCATATTACGTTGTATTTCACAAATTTTGATTTTGTATATATCATGGTTAAAGTTTTCTACTTTTTGCATTACCATTAATAATTAATTTTATGTAAGTAATATTAGTTAATGGGTTTTCTTTGATGAAATTATTGCATCCAGAATATAAAGAAATTAAAATAACGGATTATGTTGAAAGCATAATTGATTAAATGAAAATAAATCTAACAAAATATGAAATTAAAGCTACACCACGAAAAATTGAAGGTTGTAACCAACCAGTAGTAAGCCCAATTAAAGGACCAGTAATAGAAGCATATAAACACTATCATGTATATACAAAAGTAAGTGCGTAATGTGTCGGCTGCAAATAATGTAATAGCAGATATGTGTGTTCGTGCAAAGGATATCATTTGTGTCCAGAGTGTTATAAAACGCATATTAGTGAATAAAATGACATAAGAGGGTACACACACATTTATAAAAAATGAATAAAGTGATTTAAAATACGAATAATATGTTTTAATATATATTGAACACAAAAATAGTAATTTACCTATTAAATGGTTGAAGTCGTTTTCGAGAATTTTGTTAATTATTTGCGAAGTGGAAATACTGACAAGCTTAACATTATTTCGTTTCAACAAAATTAATAACATAAAATAAACCTCTCAACTCAATTAATCTTCTACCGCATACTTACTAAAACAGTTGTTCAATTAATTGAAGTTTAGATTATTTAGTACAAAAGTGCTGTTCTAGACTACTATTTGATGAAAATATCATTTTTAGGGATAATAAATGCACCAAACCATTTTTTGAAATATTTAAACACAAAAATACCTATGTGCTATGGACAATAGAATAATACTGTTCATAATACAATCTTTTTGATAATAAGGTAGTGGAAATATGTTCTTTTATAGGTAAATATATAAATATCTGTTCCCTTATTAGTGACACACAGATATGAATGTTCAGATATGAATACTTAAGACATGATACTGTTCAATTATTAATAAAAATTATATCGTAATACAAATTATAGTAAAGAATACTCCACTCCTACAATGCAACTTAATTCAGATTCTGAAAACTATAATAATGCTAGAGTCAACAATAAAGAAATACAGGAGATACTTTTAGAATCTGATAATGCATTAATGGAGATGTATCAGAGCCAGATTAAAGATGAAACACTAACAATCTACAGTAATAAAGATTTAAAAAGTTTAGATTTTATATGTAAACTAAAAATAAATAAATTAGGGCTCTGGACTTGTTATAATATAATTCCAAAGCTGGAGAGTTAGACAATTAGATAAATAGAAATAATGGACTGCTATATATAAAGCATTAAAGACTTTTAACTTGAAAATCTCGAAATTTTAGTTATATAAAATCATTTTAGAAAAGAATCGGATACTTTAGTGAAGGAAATAGTTACGTTTTCAAAACTAAAAGAACTAACTCTAGGAAAATGGACAATTGACATAAGCCCACTTTCATAGATTGCGGGTTTAAACAAATTATATTTGATTAAGTGTGAACTACGTAGTATTGAAACTCTAAGATTTCTTATTAACTTAGAACACTTACGCTTTTGTCGAATCAATATTGACCTAATTTAAATATAGAACTTAATTTAACTTACAAATTTATAGTTAGATGATTGTAGTTTGGATAACATCAATGCCTTAAAACCATTAGTTAACTTAATTGATTTAAATATTGATTGTAACCCGGATATCGATATAACGTCTATTTAGTTCTTAACCAAACTTATTCAATTGAGCATGTTTAAGTGTTGTTTGGTAAACTTAGATCCTTTACGTCTTCTTTATAAATTAGAAGAACTACGAATCTATAATAATTAAATAGTATATATTTAACCTTTATATGAATTGAAATAGTTGTCCAAGCTATATGCACATTCTAACTAATTAGTGGATATTTAATCACTGGCTTAACATCCATATTTCAATGTTTTCTCGTTAGATTATCAAAATTAACCGACACAAGATGAATTAAAAGCAGCTAACGTAATGAGAGACATAGACAACTAAATTACTTCCCTAAAATATATAAGTAGACAATATAATCGTTTAAAGTCTCAAAGTACAATATTCAGATAATATATAACCCAATAATTACAGAAGTAATACGATAATCAATTATAATTTTTATTCTTTACAAATACGAATGACGGTTTTCAGTGAAATATGTATGATACAATTAAAATTATTTTTGCATTCACACTTACACAATGACCTAAAAACAAGAAGTAGAAATATAATATTCTGTGTATCAATAAAATAGTATAGTTTAATCCAATTCTAAATCCTTTGAATGTAAATTCAATAAAATAATATCAGTACACGCCCACTTACCTAACCTGCTGCAGCAGCCCCGGCTGCAAAATAATCTCTTATTGGGGCTACTCCAAAACGGCAACGCTTGGTGGTCCACTTGGTGTCCAAATTTACCCGTTCGAGTTCACCGCCAAATTATTTTTATCATTTTGAACAAAATATTTCTTGGTGGGTTGGAACGAGGTGGGTTTGAGTTGGTTCCTTCTGAAGTGGTTCAGGACGTTTTCGAGAATTTCTGTGCAGTGTTCTTTGAGTTGTTTGGTCGTTTGTAGTTTTTCGTAGTTGATTTCGTCCTCGGCTGCGTCGAGGGCAGTTCTCCCGTTCTCGTCCTTGTGCCTGAGTGATTTGATTAGGGAGGCAACGTCCACCTGGTTCTCTTTGAGGGCCTTCACGTACATCTGCTCGAAGTACTCTACGTACTCGGCTCGGCCGAAGTAGCAGCCGATCATGAGCGAGTTCATGTTGTCGTCCGAAATCTGGTAGAACTCCTTCTGGAAGACGAGCTCGGACATCAGGTAGTGCGTGTGATTCATCATCAGGCCCACGTGCGTCGCGTTGCAGCCCATGGCGTTCTACTAACCTACTACTATTTAATAACGCACGTTATTGTTCAACTCGTTCAAAAAGTAGTCTATAATCTCCTTGTTCTCAGTTAACATCAGCACATGCGCAACCGAAGACTGAGACTGAAGCTCAAACCCATTCTTAACTATCGTCGTATCCGTCATCACGTTAAACTCATGCGGAAGCAAAAATTAAAACATCTCCAAATTGCCCTAGAACGCAGCATAGTGCAAAGCCGTAAAACCCTTGATTATCGGACCATTCGAGTCCCTAGGCTCGTGCTTGCCTCTGTATCGCCTCACATGACGCTTTATAACCGCAATATCGTTTGAGATCACAGCGTTAAACCAAATTGAAGGTTTGCATAATGGCATTAATTTTATTCTGTGGAGCGGATAAAATTAAGCTACTGTAATATATGTATATGCTAGATAAGTTTGATATCTGAGAATATGAAATATTCTGAGATTTCATGATTCAAATTATTAAACATTTTTATTATTCTATAAATACTAACAATGTATCAATTAAACATTGATGAAGTTTAAACTTTAAACTAAGTAATTAACAGTAAATCACTTTGTGAATCCATCTTTAATAACTTCAATTAGATTGGAGAAGGCTCCCTTGGAGTACCAGTTGTAACGATCAATTTCCTTGAGTGCTTTTTTGAGTTCTAATACCTGATATATTTAATCTTCATATTAAACTTTTTCAAGTTTGGCTTGATATTTTTGAACTAAGAAAGCTTTCTTTTCTTTCATAAGTTTGTTGAATTCTTTTTTGTCAACGCCCTCGACTTTGAAGAAGCTCCATTCGAGTCTCTTAAGTCCTTCTTTCAAGTAGTACTTCTTGGTTTTTTCGAGGGTTGTTTGATTTTGCAGGGCTTGGAATATATGAACAGTTCCGAATGGGATGAGCATTAAGCTGATGAGTAGGTGCATCAATCCGCTAGCGAATTGCAGTGGCATGGACGTGATGGCCCATTGAAGTACAATTTTGAGTTTGAAGACTTTCTTCTGGTAAAGCATGAACATATTCATCTCGGCTGAGGGGCTGCTGGTGAATATCTTGATTATGGTTGCGATATTGATTACGCCTGCGAAGAAGCACGCCCACGCTGTTGAATTCAGGAAAACGTTGAACCAGAACAGGTTGCGTCTTCCAACGCATTGGTTAATCCAGATGCAGTGGTGATCTCTCTTGTTAACGCATTTATTGCACTGCTCGCAGTGTGAGCAGCGTGCTGGGCGTTCTATTTTGCAGTCCTCGCAGGTCAAAGCTGAGTACAAAATCTCATCGAACTCGTCCTTGTTCTTCTCTCCGTTCGGGTCCCTTAAAGTTGCGGTTGTGAAACTGATCAGAGAGGAAACGTGACAGAGCATTGTAATGAGAACTATAAAACTGGGTACGAAGTTTATCGCAGCTTGCTTGGTCGGGTACTGAATCCACTCCAAACGGGCCTGTTCCTCGTTAACCCTCGGGAATATGATCGTAATCGGGGCCACGAGCGTGGCATACACGAAGAACAAGGAGCCGAAGTAGAGAATGTAGTAGAAAACGGTCACAAAGTACGTGCGACCGTTGTTCATCGCCCACATCTGCTTCTGTATCTTCGCCGGCACATCAATTCCACAGGGCTTGAAAGGAAGCGTAATTGGCAATAACATAAAACGATAGAACTTGTACAGAATAGACGTCTTCTTAACCGCTTTCGACTCACAAAACTAGCCAAATGTAGCTATAAGGAGTATATAAGCCATCAATAACGCTAATATTCCACCAATTCTCATTTGAAGGAAGGAGTGGAACGTTTAATATGGAAATTATTTATTATTTTATATATCATTCAGTAATTATCAAATGTTTAGAACTGATATCAAGATGCCTTCCCATATACAAAAAGATCTGAATCCTTTGACTAAATACTAATGTCAGGTTTTGTAAGGTCTTCCTACATGTAGTAGTTGTCTTTGTAAACTTTTCAGGTTCAAGTTCGCAAAACGATTATTTGAACTAACCTATTATGTTGATCTATTTGTGATATTTTTGGTCTTTATCTTTAATTTATATAATTATATATCTATCCGGGAAACATATCCCTAAAAACAAAGTAATTTTCTATGAGCAATTAGACTTATTGTTTTGAAGGCAATTCTTTGTTTTCAGTGATATACTTTTATATAAAATGACTCACTTAACTGTAACCTTATCATCAGTACTAAGGCTCAATTCAATCATTCCATCTTCATCTCATAAATCATGACAATCCACAAATCCAAACTCAGTTACACATAACGTTACCTCAAAACTAATCTCAACATCATACCTCATCTTCTAGGATTGTCACTCTAAATAGCCTCCTCAGACAACCTAAGTTAGTTCGGCACTTGAACTAACATTGTTGACCTCGGAAGTTATCTTTGTAACTATCTTTGGGATGGCTGGTATGAATCTTGGGACTAGCGTATCAGCGGCAACGCGTAGTGCTTCTAAGTTTAGAGCAGGGAACAATGTCATAACTCTTTAATCAGTTTCTTCCTGTTCATGCTCATTTACTCTTGAATTACCACTTTTATATATATTGTCAACATCGTTAAATAAGATTACAATAAAATTCAAACTATTATAACTTTTAGAGAAATCTCTAAGAACCTCACTAAAAGAGATATATAGGTAAATCATATCATATTCCATAAATAACATTCATACGTACGTTTATTAAATGCATAACATTTATATCACTCATAATGGTTAATTGTTAGTGTCTTTTTTAATAATATTGACACGCATTTTGACATGATTTTGAACATTCTAATAGCCCCTAAAAATCACAAAATTTAGCTGTTTAAGAGTATTAATTGTAGTTTAGTACTCAGTTGTTGCATTATTTTTCATTTATCTTGTTGTTATCAACGAATTGATGATTTAGTTGAATAATTTCTAAATATTTATTTTCATATTGCATTACTGTTATGGTCACTATTAAAATTATATTCTTTTTTGTGGAGTGGTGAGCTGTATATCATTTTTTGCCCCAATGTAATATTCATAAATATCATATTAGAACATTCTAAATCATGTCAAAATGCGTGTCAAGTATAAGACGCTAACAAGTAATACAATTAACCTTACTGCTGAAACTACAGAAATAATTAGAGTGATAGTTAATATTCAAAAATATGATTTGAGTCCGAAGAGTTCCAAAATAAATAATAAATGGACAAAACTGTTTCACTTCTAAGACAACTTTTATTTTTATCTTTAAATATATCTTTATATCTATATGGGAAATATATTCCTAAAAACGAAGTAATTTTCAACTAGCCATAGAGCATATTATTTAGGAGATAGTTCTTTGTGATCAGTCATATGCGTTAATATATATTGTCGATCAATATTGTTAATATTATCTGTATAGATAATTTTACTGTAATTTCTTCTAAAATATTCTTAAACTCTTTATATTTTCTGTTAATCATAAGATTACACGAAATTCCAGAAGATTTTTTATTGTATTGGAGTCAATTTATTTATTTCTAAAATAATCTGTTTCTGCTCGATGTTATCAAAGCTTTTCCCATATATTTTTTCAAGTCCAAATTTATATAATTTTGTATAGAAGTCTTATTTAGAGAGGTCTTGTAATTAAGCTTTAATTGTAGTATCGTTGCCTAACATATCCTGTGAACTTATATTTGTATCATTATTTAATTATTATCTATAATATAAGATGTATTAACCATCAAAGTACTGTTTTATTTCTTCGCCATAAATATTTCGATTCTTAAACTGTTTTTCCATTATATATTCTAATAGTTCTTTTCTATTCATTTAAGATTACTCTCTTATTAAATTTTTGATGTATGTTCTATCATTCTAGTTTAAGCATTCAGAATACAACACAACTTTGTATCTTAGTCTAAAATATTTCTTAAGATATTCAACAGTTTTCTCAGGAATAATAATTGATTACAAGTGGTTCCAAAACTGATCGCCTTGATCTTCGTTTAAATTCTGAACAGTTTTAAATATTTCCGGGTCTTGCATTTCTGAACAATCCTATGTTAAAACATAACTTAATGATTATTTGTAATAAGCTGAGTAAAAATCTTTTAAATTATGTTTTTGTTTTATAAAGGAATAATTATGCGTATTATCACTGTACATTTTTGGTATATTTTATATTTTTAATTACTTTACCTTAATATTTTTCGACTTTGCTTTTTGATTAATTATATACTGTTATATTGCTTGAGGGAATATGTCTCGTTTTTTAAAATGAGTCTTCAGTAAGTAATTTACCTGCTACGTCGTAGTTTAAGTGTTGGTTTTATTAATATGCTGATGGATTACAGCGCGGTCTTCATCATTCAATTTATCACTGTACAAAACACATTCGTAACTACGCTTGTAGTAAGTCCTAAGGTGCTGTAAAGTTTTCTGAGGTGTAAAGTTAGATACAACATAGCTCCAGAACTATTTCAGTTAGTCGGCTTCTAATTTATTGATGCACTCACATAGCTCTTTTGGAGTTTTTTGTGAACAATCCATTTAAAATATAATTTCTAGGCTATTCTTATACACTTGTGTGGATTTTGCAAATGTTAGTTTGTCCTAATTATTCTTCAACCCACTCAAATCAACAGTTGCCGTGCTTTTTTTCATATCGTTATCTATATTTTAACTTTATTGCTCACTATTACCATTATCTTATATTTAATTCTATCGTTAAATATTATTTTAGGTTAGTATTAAGTTTTATACTGCTTTTCTTTTCTTAATTATTTCGACATAATTATACACAGCCCGTTACAAGATATCTCGGTTTTTCAAATAGTTATTCATCAGCTCTTCAGTTAATTAAATTACTTGCAATGTATTATTTTTTACTACATAGTTGATGATATATTCTTTATCATCATCATTGATTTTATCTGAGTAAGTAGGAGCACAATACGTGTCATTAAAATATTACTTTAAAAACGAAACTAATCGTTTTGGCTAACTATTTGCTTATATATAACCCCAAAATAATTTCTGATGCTCAATATTCAGTTTGTTAATTTCATCTCGTAATTCTTTCGGTGTTTTATCTACATACGATTAACTATAAATATATTATAATCCAGATTTATAAAGCTCTGTGTGCTAATTATAATTTGTTTATGAAACTATTTATTAAAGTTTTAATGTTCGCACACATGTTTATTCAGATTATTCCTTAGGTTTGATTTGACTTTTATTAGCGAGCTTGTAGGTATTATCAAAATATTCTTGTGCTGTAGATTGTATATATGTAACATTTTCCTTTACTTGTTGGTCCACAAGATTCCAAAACTTTGGTTTCATATTCTTAGTAAGTTTTTAAATGATATCGCAAAGTTCTTTCGGGGTCTTCGGGTTTTAGTCGCACTTCTTCAACTTTTAAAGCGTATCTGTGTATATTTAAGTGAAACTTGCGAAATTTTGGTCTTATCTATCAGTTTCGTTGCTCAAAGTTAGTGGGTTTCCACTTTATTGTAATTTGCTTTGCAAAAAGTCAAGTGTTTATACTGAAATAATGAATCTACCTTTAAAATATGTGTGAAGTAAATTCTAAATTGCTTAAGCTATTGGAATATTTTAATGTTTTTCAATGTACTTAGTAACATATTATTCATCTATTTCATATTAATTTTGTTATTCTTATTGTTAATTACATAATAGTATTGGGTTTTCTTTTAAGTGAGTTATGAACTGCAACACATCTTCTTTCAAATTCTCTCTGCCTCTAAAACCTGATTTCATTATATGAACAATACACTGTGCGGGTGTTAGTTTCGGGTGTATCTTTATATACTCAAGTATAAACTTCTTGTCATTTTCATTTAACTGCTTGAACTCAGATTCAAAATTGTTCCCAAGATTATGTTCTGGAACGTTTTCGTTTTATTGTTTATTTCGAGATTTTATTATTTTCTCGTATTCTTTTTGAAGTAAAGCGTTCACTTTTAATCGTATTAGTTCATCACTCATTTATGATGTGAAACTTTAATTCGATATTAATTATAGTTTTGAAATGACATATTTGTTCATCCACTTTAAATGAGCGAAGAAAATAGGATGGAGATAGAAGAAGCAAATATACAAAGTTATTGTAAAAAGATGCGCTAAATTTAAATGCAATAAAATAAGGAAAAGCAGGAAAAGAAAAAGAATAGCATTAATATTTTACAAAATGGACAAAAAGATCATTTACTTTCCCAGTAAAGGGTAACAATCAATAATTTGAGAGAAGAGGTCAAGCGACTAAAAGAGCTGCAAAATACTATGGTTACAAACATTTAACCACCAGTTCAAAACATTCCTCCAGTTCCAGAAAACAAATTCGAGTGCCCCTTCGGCGACATATTCAAATTGATTCAGTAAAGGTCCGAACAATTCCAAAAGACTCGTCAGAAGTTGAAGTTCACCGAACGAGAACTGAACTTCTGGTTCCAAATCAGACACGGAGACCCGCGGAACTACAAACTTATGATTGAGCAGTTCGGAGCCCCTTCGAAGAAAGTACTTTACAGACTTAATCGTAGTTAGATATAACAAGGAATGATGGCACAATTAAGTGGACTACATGAATTGATAGACGAATAAAACATTAAATACCTTGAGCACATCACGGACTACATCACCAAACGGAAGGTAATAGACAAAATGACTAATAATCCAAGTGGGAACGATTAAAAGATATTGCTGAACTTCCACATTGATGTCATAAATGAGTTATCGTAGTGGAAACTCGAATGGTGAACCCAATAGAGAAAGAATACTTACTAATATTACCAAATGCAATAGAGAAGAAATACTTACTTAAAACATAGAATTTGAAAACTATAAATAGTTAGAAGTGCCCGAAGTTAAAATATCAATAAAATATAGTATTGTAACATAATAATTACTAAACTTTAAAACTTAAAAAGTAATAAAACAGAAAATTTTAATGCGTTTTAAATAAGTGTTAAATACAAGTCCAAAACACAAATACATTAAACGACGTCTAAATTTTTACACAACCAAGCACAGTTTAGTTTTAGTAAAGTAAGTTATTTGTGAAGCCAATAATATAGTATTGCAAATTGAATGTTATTCGTTACAACAACAATAAAATACAGTGACTTAATTGTATTACTTTGTTTTTAACAATATTTGGCTCAATTTTACGTACAGTGCTAACAAAAAATGATAACACTCAACAGCAAAAAAGTTAATTTAACAGCTTTATTCCTTTTATAATAGTAAGTAATACTCCATTCCTTTAAATTTCCTTCCTCGTCATTTTTGAAACAAAACGAATTTGAATTAAACTGCACGGTTACCAAGACATATAATAAAATACATTTACAAATTTATTTCACTCCAAATGAGCCCAAAATTATATCTGCAATTTAAATGTGAATTAAAAAAGTATATAAAAATTCTGTTTTTCAAGCATTCTATTGAAACTATATTGATCATATAATCACTAATATACTTCTTATTCATTTAACTATGAGAATTACTAAGCTACTATATTTGACAGGGATATAACTTTATCTTATAACTTTTTTATGCAAGAAACAATGGTTTCTACTGAAATTTACTTCTTAGACAAATAATTTTAACGTAAGGTATTTACATCTCTAACTACAAACTATCTGGATAAGTCCACAATTTTCATTTTCCAAGCAAAATGTATTTGTTTCTAGTTAGGTTGTCTATTAGTGTATCTTGATATATAACTTGTTTTATCCTCTACATTAAAGAACGTGAAATAGTCTGAAGATTCAATTATTAAATTATTTTCAATACTTATATCAGCATCTAAATCGATAATTGGATAAAAGTAAAATATATAATTCCAAGATATATCTAAATATTCCAAGTTAATCAAAGGTCTTAATACAGATATATCATATAGATCACACTCATTTAATGAAAGCTCGGTAAGTTATGTTAAATATTAGAGCGGTGTAATATCTATACCTCTATTTGTAGATAAGCATAATTTTTTCAAACATTTAAACTATTTGAGAATTGAAACATCTTTGATACTATTTTTGCTTAAATTTAAATCAGTTAATTTAACAAGATTCTGAAAGTGTTGAATATTAGTTATGTTATTTTCAGACAAATCAAGTACTTCCAAGTTTACCAATGTTTTCAAAGAAGAAATATCACTTACATTACATTATTTCATACGTAAATTAACTATATTTACTAAATTTTAGAGAGGACTTATAGATTCCAGATTATTATTAGATACTAAATCTAAAAATTCTAAGTTAATAAGTTCGCTTAAAAAAGATACATTATGTAAGTTGTTAAATCGCAAAGCTAGTCTTTAAAGTTGAACCATTTATTGTAGTGGTTGAAAGTCTTCTAAATTTGGATTGTTAGACAGATCCAGTTCCTTTAAATAATCGAGCTATAGTAATAATTCTATATTAAAAACCTTTATTTCAGATAAATCTATACTAATAAGATTACCTAATTAATTCAAAACGTTTATATCAACTATATCATTATGTGAAATGTCTAGCTCTTCTAATCGATTTAATGGTTGTAGAAAATCAATGTTATTTGTTTCTGTAAATAAGATTTTAAGATTTTTAAGATTTACTAAATATTAAAGTGAGGTCAAATCAATGTTTTCATTATATGACACATCTAATTCAACTAAATTAGTTAACAGTTCCAATGCTTTGATACTTTAAAGATTGCAACAAAGTAACTTTAGTTTTATAAGTTATTATATATGTTATAAAGGTTCAATATCAATGCATAAATTATCTGATAAATCGAGTTCTTCCAAGTTAATTAAGTTGGGAAGCGATGATATGTCACATATATAAATACTGCTTAAGTTTAATATTCTTAATTAAGCCAACTTAATAGTAAAATTAATATGTTAAGGTTAATATGTATTTGAGATATCAAGTTGTTTCAACTGTTTGAATCTTTCAAAGCTACAATTTTAGAACAACAATTGATTATTATTTGATAAATCGAGAATTTCTAAATTTTCAAGCTAAAAACCATCAATATTTTCAAGTAAAGATTCTTAAATAGTCATTTCTTTTATGGTGCTGCTTGTTAATTTAGGAATAATATTGTAGCATCTGCTAAGTTGAAGTTTGTGTATTTAGAAATCTTATAAGAATTCTAGATCTGTTAGATTACTACTTCTCTATATTTTTAACTCTCCATTTTGAATCTAATTTTTAAACTTTTAAGTCATATATGAATTGTATTCATCAAGTTCAGATTAATTCATTTAATGATTATATTTGGTGTGGGAGATTGATTCATATAATTATAGATAGCATAATGCACAATAATTTTGAATACTTCAGAAATTTAATCATTAAATATACAGTTTACAAGCAAGCTTTTTAACCGTTTTTCGGATTTTTTCATTTTTGAGCAAAAAGTACCGGGATTGAACCTGTATGACCATTCTAGACTAAAATATACTTATAAAATTGAATATAAAAAGATTTCATATTAAAACATGAAATATTTAAATCCATACTCAATAAATCCGTACTCAGTTATCCGAATATTTATTAGTCGTTTTCGACATTAGAATGTTGTTAATGTTGTCTCTACACTGTATATTTACTTTATTTTCTATCTAAATATAATTGGGTTGGTCTTTTAGTAGTATTTAATGTTAAGCTAGTTAAATCTTCTATTTTTTGAAGTTTTATCTTAACGCTAATTAGATTTATACATTAATATCGTATTTTTGATGAGAAAAACAATCTGAAAACAAGCAATTTTAGATTAAATAGTGATGTCTAGATATCTTTTGCAATATTTATTGCATATTTAATAACTAATTAAAAGAACTAGTGTTATGAAATTTAATATTAAAAGAACTTATTAAAAGACTTCATATTATATAACATGAACATACATGAACTATTTAAATCCGTGTCAGTAGAAACTCGATTGGTGAACATGGTAATGAATATGAAAAGCTTTTAGCGATATTTAGGTTTGCAATTGGATATTCTTATTATTGAACTAGAATTATATTGTGATATTAGCTTAAACATAACAGAATATAACATAAATCATTCATTTTTTAAAACTTTAGAATGCGTGGGTTTGTACAAGTAATTATTATTATTGAGCTAATTTAATCTGTTATTTCCTAATCATCTTAGTATCACAATGTTCAGAACGAATACAACTGTATTTAATAAATAAATATTAAATTTAATAACATTGTGATTTTGAAAGTAAAATATTATCATATTATGAACATTAATATTTTGAATCTCATAAACACATTTCTACTTTGTAATTACATTAAGTGTTTAGTGTTTTGATAAATGTTTATATATTAATTAAGTATCAAAAGTATAATCTCATTTTATTATATCCCTCCACACCTTTATGCTAACGTGTTGTTCTTAATTAAATATGAAAGAGAATACAATTAAGAAATAGAAGGTTAAATTAGCCCAACATAAAATATTAAATTAGTTTTAACCCATGTTTATTAAAACAACTAATAAACGGATTCAAATGTGTAGATCTAATTTCAGCAACTACACAAATGTAGAAAATGACTTATAAATATTTGGCTAATTAAGCAACTTTAGTTATAGTTACGATAGTCTTGTTTTTCGAATGAAATTTTATTGATATTTGTATTGATTACATTTTGATAATTATTCACTGAACTTCTTTATTTAACAAAATATTATTAAAGAACTATTCTGTAGGCACAGTATAAGAACTATATCATCTAGTAGTTTAAATCTTAATCGATTGTGGATGGTTAGTCTCCAACCAATATACAATCAATATACATTACATTAACACTGTAAAATTATATTTGCCTCCATTTTACTGCATTGCACTTAAGCTGTCCCAAAACACGCGGTTTCCGCGGTTTTAGGTACGCGGTTTTCCGCGGCACCACACGCGGCAGCTATTTCGGCCGAACCGCGGTTTTTAGCCGTATTTTTATCAAAAAACAGTAAAAAGTTGCATTGTCCGGGAGTCGAACCTACGACCATTTCCATGTAATACGTCAGATTTTGTCAGAATTGGAGTATATTCGTCATACCTAGTCAGCTATTCAAGCTACCGACTATTTGCGGCTCATGTTTGTTTCAAAATGAGTCATTTGATTGATTTACAAGCATTTACAAGCAATTCCACTCCCTTTGTAATGGTAAGAGCTCCACAAACTCCAAGAAGCCCAAAAAATAGGTTGAGAAATTCAAACTCCAGTCCAAGTCAAGCTGAAGCTGCTGCTAGCCCAAGAACTCCAAGAGAAATGACAACGGAAAAAGCTCCGAAAGTTCTCTTTGTTCCAACTACAGAAGAAAAACTTGCTCATGATCTCGCATTTGAGTATTACGATACTGATATTAAAGCATGTCGATTATGCTAAATCTAATTCAAGGTTGTTTTCACCTTGGTTAGACCAAAGGACCATCAGAAAATGGCATTTGGACTAATAATGAACATGTAAGAACCTTTTTACTTAAAGTTGAAGTTATGTCCATATCAAGCTGTGGAATTGAAAGAGTATTTTCATTTTTCCATCGTACTACCTCTCACTTTCTCAGGAAACAAATTTCGTCAACCACTTTGAGTGCACTGGCGTATGTCTACGTTGATAAAATATAACCTGAAATGCAATAATGGAAAGCTAGCAAAACAATAAATCCAGATAAATCATATGAAACTTGTTTAACGCTATATGAGTGCCCTACAACAGAACCAGATGAAAATAGTATAATGTAAGGTGATGAAGAAAGTGACAACATCTGATTTGTCGTGGTAATCACGGCACTAACTATTTATTATTTCATTTAATACATTATTGTTATGTAAATGGGACGCCTGATGCATAACGAAACTATTCATAACCGCGGAAATAACCGCGAAAATTAACGTTTTGATTTGATTGCCGCGTTATAATTTGGTTTTAGTGCCGCGTGCGTACGCGGTTATTTTCAAAAAGGGACAGCTTAATTGCACTATGTTATAACATTTCTATTTCTATTATTATAATTAAACATTTTCAAAATATAATTCGCTCCAAAATGTAGTGCTGTCTTAAAACACAGAATTCGAAAACTATAAATAGTTAGAAGAAAAAACAACCTTAAAATACAATATTATGTAATTATACTTAACTTTAGCACTTAAAAAGTAATAAAACTGAAAATTTTAATGTTTGTTAAATACAAGTTTAAAACACAAACATTATTAACGATGGATAAATATTTAGATAATTTAGCACCTTCAATCTCAGCTAAGAAAGTTATATGTGACATTAATAATTCCATTAACCAATTTGTGGTCAGAACTGAAATCTCCTTTCTAATCTTAATTTTTAAATATTAATATAAGATCAAATAATACTCTAAATATCATTTTCAAGTATTTTTGTGACAGTATTACATAACCTCAGAACTTCTGAGTCAGAAGGGGATTGCATTTTCGCTTACAAGTAGGAAGTTACCTTTTATACGATAAACAAAACAAATATAATGTGTTTTAACATTGCTGTTTGATATCATAAACCCTTCAAATTTATATATTTTCTTTATAAGTTAAAAATTGTAACTCTTTATAAGTGAAAAGCTTAAGAGTGAGGTAATTTAGGAGTTGTTTATTAACTTTATTGATGTTTTTGAAATCAAAAAAGAGCCTATATCTATAATGAATTACGTATATCTCTTATTATATCTCCTTTTTGATCATTATTCATCTAATTCCTATAATTAATCTAAATATTGCACGCATTCAATTAGATATTCCACTCCTTATCAAATGCAAATATCCATCACATCCAACCAACTAATCATAAACAACACAAAACTTCCAATTTACCGCCTTTTAAAAAACAAAAGCACTTTTTACGTCATCCATAACAACATTTTGTACCGGATAAACAACAACGCCCTCGTTTTCGTTATAAAAACTGAAAACGCCTTTTCGTTCCAAAATAACATTTTCTCCCTCCAGGAAAATGGAATATAGATCCTCCAAAACACCTTCAGAACGCAAAAGTGGCTCAGAAACGAACTGAACGGAATCATTTACCAATACTTTAACCGCGTTTTCAAAATATTGGACGGGAAAATACTCAAAGTGACCGACGAAATCGAAGAAATAATTGATATTGAAGGTGAGGTTGTTGAAACAGAACAAGAATAACACATAATCAAAATAATTACGAAAAAAGACAAATTTTAATTTAACATGATCACAGAGAAAATGATGGACGAAAAAGAAGTAACAGACTACAAAGAAGCAGAAAAATACGCAGGGGAATACCTGAGAAGCATGCAAAACGGTGATACAGATAAAAAAGATACATTGGATGATAAAAGACAGTGCTTTCTAAAATTAAACAATAAAAATGAGTATCTTAGCATACACAAAGGAGTAGTTTGCATTTACAACCAACAAATGCAGATAATTGAATACATAAACAAACAATACGACTTTTACCCAATCATTGAAGGATATGTAAACGGAGAAGAACTTGATATCATGCATAAGTAATACCATCAACTAGTATAATGTGGCGAAACAATATACATGCACTTCTACGACTACCTGTTCGAAATAGACTTACAACGCAAATAAATTAAACTGATCAGCAAAATATACAGACACGATTATGTCTATCACCAAAATTAATATCCTGGAGTTATGTTCACACTCGATAACAATCTATATCTAAATAATAAATTCTATCAGCTTTACGTGTTAAATAATGGCATTCTTAAATATGCCCAAGATGAATAATACCTTTAAAGCACATACTTTTAGTTTTGCGATTAAATAATAGTTTATGAAGATTTGGGATTCTATAAAGTAAACGAACACCTTTAAAGAACAAATATTTATTCGTATCATGAGTCGTTCGCACTATAATAGTTTTCCAGTGTTATTGTAGCTGTTGCAGAAAAACTTATTTTGATAATTGATATTTTGAGTGGATAGATGATAGAACGCTCTCATGATTAACGTTTTTCCCCACAAAATATCGATAATTTTATTATTTTAGGAGATTATGGAAAACAATTAACCAAAGAGTTACTGAAAGAACTATTTGGAGAAGATTATGAATAAAAAGCCTTCTAATAATATATTCATTATTGCTAAAAATCATCTCCAAAAACATTGCCAAAGTTACTTGATTGCCAGCTTATGTGCATTAGCAGTTACTTCCCAACTGTTAACGCTTTGATTTAACTTGATGGAAACGAAATCAATATAATTAAGCCTGACAGAACCATTATTCATTCATTTTAGTCTGATTTTAACTTTTTCTCAGGTGTTGTGTCTCCTGGAGAAAATGGAGTTGAAGATGTATAAATTTTAAATCCGTTAAATCATCATTTAATACAGTCGGCTTGTGGTAGTTACTTATAGCGTTTCAACAAGGTGTATTTATTGAAAGATTGGAAGGTTGAATTTGTCGATGTCATACCATCTCTTCCCATTCATGCCAACTTTTGTAATAATATATTCATCATGGATGGTATTCTTCATTCATATTACAATTAGAGTGTATACTCTTTAAATAAAAGCAACAAGTTTGTAAAAGCCAGGAGTTAGTTCTGTCTCTAAGAAACTTTTACTGAGTTCTACCAGTTTGGTGATTTGGTATTTGGGATTGCATTAACTAACATTTATTAAATTAGCAAAAGCACGCAAAAGATAATATTTCGCGCGAAAGGCTATATCAGATTACATTTCGCGCACTGTCTGGTGCTTATTTTCAGCGTAGGCCCTGAGTATTTCATTTTCAACTGCCTCACCTTCAAAGCGAAAACGATTCCTAAATTTGACCAGAATTGGGTTGAGCTCACCAAATTCGGGCTTTAATTGAAGCAAAAACTATTAATTGAGCACTTTGGACCCGAATTCTGCGAAAATGTGAGCGCATTTTACACTGAACTTGGAACCAATATCAAATAAAATGCGTTCAAAATGTTCAATTCTTGGCCTGAACTTTTTGTTGACGAACAATATAAGGGGATTTAAGCGCGAATTCGCAGAATTGATGGAGAAAAGGGGGAAATTGTTTAAAAGATGAGAGAATTGGTGCGAGAATTGGAGGAACGGGTGGAAACGGCTGCTCAAATGTTCAGCGGTGTTTTTAATGGTAACTTTGGGCAGTGAATATTGTTATTTAAATGTTGTTATTTAAATGAAATAGAACTCTCGGCTTCAAATGAGAAAATGGAATATACATAAAATCAGTTATAATATATTGTAATCACTAAAATTAAATAAATTTTACTAGACTTTTAGGCCTTGATACCTTTAGGCTCAAGGAAAGCACTTCTTAATCACAAAATATAACTTATTGTATTATTTGCATGTTATTGCATAATTAATTTTCCTTATTTTTTCTCTCAAAAAGAATAATAAGTATTTTGAACCAAGTAAAATATTCAGAATTTAAAACTCTCGTCAATTTGTTTAAATATTTCATTTTCTTGTGCACTATATTTGCCTCTAGAAAACAAGCGCTGTTTAGTTTGTGTGATTTATTCACTGAGAACAGTTTCTGCCTATATGATCGCAAAATAATTGATTATTAAAGTAGAGAAAATATTCTGCCATCGTAGGATGGTATTTTGTAGTATATGTGTAGAGGCACATGTTATGAGCTAAGATAGCTTTCAGTTACGCGTGTGGATACAATCTAATTTATTGGCTTATGCGTTTATTACTTTTATTGAATTTTAAATATTGTTTACAATTCAAGTTTTCGTCATTAATTCTATCTTTCTAAATAATTATATGATCAATGTGATAATTATATATAATTCTACTTTTGAATCAAACACACAGATGTCGAATGAGGTTACATCAATTCACGGTATATTTAACTTGTGTACGAATAACTTATGAATTTTCAATTTAATTATATCAAACTACTAATGTTGCACATCCTCAATTATCAGCGGTTGTTCCGAGCCAGCCGAATCTGTCGTCTACTCTGAGCGTTGCCTACCCCCACACTCTTGAGGCATGGTGTGGCGGTCTCTCTTCTAACCATGTTATATTGCGATTTATTATTATTTGCATGTTATTGCATAATTAATTTTTCCTATTTTTGTTTAAATTATTATAATTTGTTACAGAATATAAAGAAGAACAAATAAATTGATAGTTATTTATGACTTTATATTTATTTACATTTTGATTTGTTGTAATTTAAAAGATGAGTTAACTGAAATATTAATTAAAATGTTACACATTGTTACACTATTTACAATTTCATGTAATTACCAATCAATAATGGATAATCGTAATTTCAAGCAGATATTCCTGAAAAATTATTGGATTTAAGTATTAGGTTATTATTATATAGTAATTTTTTCACTTCACATAATGTTGAACAGATACAAAGTAAATCGAGTAGTTTATGAAATCGTAATGTACACCATATATAACATAATATAACTTTAATATACTTTGATATCCAACATACAAAACGCTTGTGTAAAATTACTCTATATAACTATGAAGTCAGTAAAGCTTATGTTAGTCACATTGGCGCTTTTCAATTATTGTTGTAACAATATAAAAACAGCGCAAATTAGATGGTAAATAATTACAACAGAATGTATTTCGCTACTTTTGCTTCCGTTCACTAACTAACATAAACGTTTAGAAACATCTGTTTTGGAGGCAGGTCAATTGTATATTACAGGATTATTCGCTGTTTAAACATCTCAGCAAGTAATTCCATTTTTACTGTTTGCGATACTTTATTCAATCATTTATTTCGTGAATAATCTGATTCAAACAAATTTAATCAATTATTCGATGTCAAGTATTGGGATGGTAGGAGTACTTTTATTTTATTTCTATTAGGAAAGGGACCAGAACTCCTGTATTGTTGAGTCAGATGTTCTCAAGTCAAACTAGAAGAAGTTTGAGAGCTTGTTCTAGAATCACTACTCTCAGCACATATCAGAGATAGAAAAACAGGAAGCCTAAATATTTTACACTCTTTGTGCATCAATCAGAATCAATTTTAACCCGAGTATTAATTAACTCGTTTAGTTTTCTAGGTTATTGGAATAACTGAGCAACGAGTATAAGGTGAAGATCGTCATAGCATCATCAACGTAATTCCAGTTTTTCATTTCTGAAGATGTAGAAACTGTCCAGAAGAAGTTCGATCAGACAATGTAGTTGTGTTCAGGTGCCCAGATAATAGCTTAGAATCTGAATATGACGGTAAGTGCGGGGGTTGCATTTGGGGAGATAAAACCAGTTAAGCAGATATTTGTGGACTTACAGTACAGGATATATAATGGAAACGTGCTTAAAATGACAGATTATTTATCGCAGCACTCATTCGATGAAATTTTAGTTGATGCTACAAGCTTGTATAAAGATTTGAAGCCATTGCATAACCTAGACCACAAATTCATGCATTTTTTGAAGCCTAACTTCAAATTTAAGGACATACGGGAAATTATGTACTACAAAGAGATAAGAATTATTGCAGTTGTAGAACCGATGAAGAATATGAATTATTAACTCCAGAAAATTCTTATGAATAACTTTTAAGTAACGGAAGCGACCACGGATTAAGAAGACCTCGATGTGTCATGTGATCACATAATAGACAAATCTATCAGCGACTCGCAGAGCGCTACTGTTTATGTTGAACAATCTACAAATCGGAGTACCCAACCTACAAATAATGAATCTACTAACTGCATTCACGTGATTAAAGAGAACACGATTTAAACTATTGGATTACATAATTAGGTCTCGTTCAAATAAATTCTCATTAAATAGATTAAAAAATTCGTTTTCACACACAAAACTGTAAATATTGAATATAACAACATTTTAGGAAATAGTTTGCTTTAGAGCTTATCACACATTGGTTCTTATTATTTAACTTGTTTAGTTTCGACATTGTTACTGTCTGCGTATTCTATTATATTTAACTAAATATTATGCAAAAGTTCAATAAATATTCATCACTAAATTACTTTGCAGAAGTGGCTTACTATTTAATATTATTCATCAACAATAGTCATAATTGTGCAGATTTTTTGTGCAGCCCCATATTTTATATTCCATTTGAGATCATCTAAAAAATAGAGCGCGTATAAAACAATGAAACGTATAGATTTAAGAATAAAGAAGCATTTATTTTTCATCACTACAATATGGTATATAGCTACACTGTATGGATTCCAATCCATACTAAATATTTCTAAAAATTACGGCCATTTGATGTAAGTAACCAAGTATGCTCATTCATTATCTTGGACTATTACAATATTTAGTGCACACAACTTTAATTAAATGATAAATGTGAATTCCCAGCACCCGCTCCAAATCTCACTCAACTTCAAGGTATTCATTACAATTGAGGTGATTCACTGGCTGATAGTGTTCCGAAATCACCATGTAATGGGGCTAGCGATGCTTTTCGTTCAGATATAGTAGCTCCCGGTCCAGATCTATAAGTATTTCGTGGCTGTTGAGAACATACACTAGCTCAACACCATCCGGTTGTACTTGAAGAAGCACGCCTCCATCCTGAGCCGTCATCGCCTCCCATTGTATGTTAACAGCTAGCTCATGCTCCTAACCGGTAGTCACTCGGTTCTCCAGTAAGAACTCGCAGGAAATATGATGGTAAAGTGCGAGAAACTACAGCCACTAAATAATGAAGAACATAACAAAGTTTTGATGACATATCTTCTATAGAAAACAAAGCATCAGATATCCGAAGTTCAGGTCACGCACATGAACAACTGTATAATTTTTCAAATGGAGTTCGATTTCGAGTCAGTTGATAAAACCAACGAGATCATGAACGACTTGTTCAAAATTTTCGGCGAACGCATTATGATGCTCAGAAGCGAAATGAACTCTGTGACCTGGATCAGCTACACGAACAATGATCTCTATATTCATGTCAAAGTTGTACTCAGGGGTCTGTTCCAATTTATTTAATAGCAACAAAATGTTGGAATAAAGATGGCTGCAGGTGATTTAAAAGGAATCGCGCTGTGCTACGATAATGTGTTCTGCGAGATGGTCGGATAGGCTGCGGACGATATCCAGCACATCAATAATAGTTGCGGAAAAGTGCGAGTGTCCAAGAAGTTCTGGTAGTGGTTCGTTTTGAAATAAAATTAGAGTGTACAACCGTTGATGTTCCAGAAGAACTACATTGACCACGGAATTCAAGTGGAACTGTGGAAGTGACGCATTTTAAACCGTTAATACAATCTAATTTATTGGCTTATGCGTTTATTACTTTTATTGAATTTTAAATATTGTTTACAATTCAAGTTTTCGTCATTAATTCTATCTTTCTAAATAATTATATGATCAATGTGATAATTATATATAATTCTACTTTTGAATCAAACACACAGATGTCGAATGAGGTTACATCAATTCACGGTATATTTAACTTGTGTACGAATAACTTATGAATTTTCAATTTAATTATATCAAACTACTAATGTTGCACATCCTCAATTATCAGCGGTTGTTCCGAGCCAGCCGAATCTGTCGTCTACTCTGAGCGTTGCCTACCCCCACACTCTTGAGGCATGGTGTGGCGGTCTCTCTTCTAACCATGTTATATTGCGATTTATTATTATTTGCATGTTATTGCATAATTAATTTTCCCTATTTTTGTTTAAATTATTATAATTTGTTACAGAATATAAAGAAGAACAAATAAATTGAAAGTTATTTATGACTTTATATTTATTTACATTTTGATTTGTTGTAATTTAAAAGATGAGTTAACTGAAATATTAATTAAAATGTTACACATTGTTACACTATTTACAATTTCATGTAATTACCAATCAATAATGGATAATCGTAATTTCAAGCAGATATTCCTGAAAAATTATTGGATTTAAGTATTAGGTTATTATTATATAGTAATTTTTTCACTTCACATAATGTTGAACAGATACAAAGTAAATCGAGTAGTTTATGAAATCGTAATGTACACCATATATAACATAATATAACTTTAATATACTTTGATATCCAACATACAAAACGCTTGTGTAAAATTACTCTATATAACTATGAAGTCAGTAAAGCTTATGTTAGTCACATTGGCGCTTTTCAATTATTGTTGTAACAATATAAAAACAGCGCAAATTAGATGGTAAATAATTACAACAGAATGTATTTCGCTACTTTTGCTTCCGTTCACTAACTAACATAAACGTTTAGAAACATCTGTTTTGGAGGCAGGTCAATTGTATATTACAGGATTATTCGCTGTTTAAACATCTCAGCAAGTAATTCCATTTTTACTGTTTGCAATACTTTATTCAATCATTTATTTCGTGAATAATCTGATTCAAACAAATTTAATCAATTATTCGATGTCAAGTATTGGGATGGTAGGAGTACTTTTATTTTATTTCTATTAGGAAAGGGACCAGAACTCCTGTATTGTTGAGTCAGATGTTCTCAAGTCAAACTAGAAGAAGTTTGAGAGCTTGTTCTAGAATCACTACTCTCAGCACATATCAGAGATAGAAAAACAGGAAGCCTAAATATTTTACACTCTTTGTGCATCAATCAGAATCAATTTTAACCCGAGTATTAATTAACTCGTTTAGTTTTCTAGGTTATTGGAATAACTGAGCAACGAGTATAAGGTGAAGATCGTCATAGCATCATCAACGTAATTCCAGTTTTTCATTTCTGAAGATGTAGAAACTGTCCAGAAGAAGTTCGATCAGACAATGTAGTTGTGTTCAGGTGCCCAGATAATAGCTTAGAATCTGAATATGACGGTAAGTGCGGGGGTTGCATTTGGGGCGATAAAACCAGTTAAGCAGATATTTGGGGACTTACAGTACAGGATATATAATGGAAACGTGCTTAAAATGACAGATTATTTATCGCAGCACTCATTCGATGAAATTTTAGTTGATGCTACAAGCTTGTATAAAGATTTGAAGCCATTGCATAACCTAGACCACAAATTCATGCATTTTTTGAAGCCTAACTTCAAATTTAAGGGCATACGGGAAATTATGTACTACAAAGAGATAAGAATTATTGCAGTTGTAGAACCGATGAAGAATATGAATTATTAACTCCAGAAAATTCTTATGAATAACTTTTAAGTAACGGAAGCGACCACGGATTAAGAAGACCTCGATGTGTCATGTGATCACATAATAGACAAATCTATCAGCGACTCGCAGAGCGCTACTGTTTATGTTGAACAATCTACAAATCGGAGTACCCAACCTACAAATAATGAATCTACTAACTGCATTCACGTGATTAAAAAGAACACGATATAAACTATTGGATTACATAATTAGGTCTCGTTCAAATAAATTCTCATTAAATAGATTAAAAAATTCGTTTTCACACACAAAACTGTAAATATTGAATATAACAACATTTTAGGAAATAGTTTGCTTTAGAGCTTATCACACATTGAATATTATGCAAAAGTTCAATAAATATTCATCACTAAATTACTTTGCAGAAGTGGCTTACTATTTAATATTATTCATCAACAATAGTCATAATTGTGCAGATTTTTTGTGCAGCCCCATATTTTATATTCCATTTGAGATCATCTAAAAAATAGAGCGCGTATAAAACAATGAAACGTATAGATTTAAGAATAAAGAAGCATTTATTTTTCATCACTACAATATGGTATATAGCTACACTGTATGGATTCCAATCCATACTAAATATTTCTAAAAATTACGGCCATTTGATGTAAGTAACCAAGTATGCTCATTCATTATCTTGGACTATTACAATATTTAGTGCACACAACTTTAATTAAATGATAAATGTGAATTCCCAGCACCCGCTCCAAATCTCACTCAACTTCAAGGTATTCATTACAATTGAGGTGATTCACTGGCTGATAGTGTTCCGAAATCACCATGTAATGGGGCTAGCGATGCTTTTCGTTCAGATATAGTAGCTCCCGGTCCAGATCTATAAGTATTTCGTGGCTGTTGAGAACATACACTAGCTCAACACCATCCGGTTGTACTTGAAGAAGCACGCCTCCATCCTGAGCCGTCATCGCCTCCCATTGTATGTTAACAGCTAGCTCATGCTCCTAACCGGTAGTCACTCGGTTCTCCAGTAAGAACTCGCAGGAAATATGATGGTAAAGTGCGAGAAACTACAGCCACTAAATAATGAAGAACATAACAAAGTTTTGATGACATATCTTCTATAGAAAACAAAGCATCAGATATCCGAAGTTCAGGTCACGCACATGAACAACTGTATAATTTTTCAAATGGAGTTCGATTTCGAGTCAGTTGATAAAACCAACGAGATCATGAACGACTTGTTCAAAATTTTCGGCGAACGCATTATGATGCTCAGAAGCGAAATAAACTCTGTGACCTGGATCAGCTACACGAACAATGATCTCTATATTCATGTCAAAGTTGTACTCAGGGGTCTGTTCCAATTTATTTAATAGCAACAAAATGTTGGAATAAAGATGGCTGCAGGTGATTTAAAAGGAATCGCGCTGTGCTACGATAATGTGTTCTGCGAGATGGTCGGATAGGCTGCGGACGATATCCAGCACATCAATAATAGTTGCGGAAAAGTGCGAGTGTCCAAGAAGTTCTGGTAGTGGTTCGTTTTGAAATAAAATTAGAGTGTACAACCGTTGATGTTCCAGAAGAACTAAATTGACCACGGAATTCAAGTGGAACTGTGGAAGTGACGCATTTTAAACCGTTAATACAATCTAATTTATTGGCTTATGCGTTTATTACTTTTATTGAATTTTAAATATTGTTTACAATTCAAGTTTTCGTCATTAATTCTATCTTTCTAAATAATTATATGATCAATGTGATAATTATATATAATTCTACTTTTGAATCAAACACACAGATGTCGAATGAGGTTACATCAATTCACGGTATATTTAACTTGTGTACGAATAACTTATGAATTTTCAATTTAATTATATCAAACTACTAATGTTGCACATCCTCAATTATCAGCGGTTGTTCCGAGCCAGCCGAATCTGTCGTCTACTCTGAGCGTTGCCTACCCCCACACTCTTGAGGCATGGTGTGGCGGTCTCTCTTCTAACCATGTTATATTGCGATTTATTATTATTTGCATGTTATTGCATAATTAATTTTCCCTATTTTTGTTTAAATTATTATAATTTGTTACAGAATATAAAGAAGAACAAATAAATTGAAAGTTATTTATGACTTTATATTTATTTACATTTTGATTTGTTGTAATTTAAAAGATGAGTTAACTGAAATATTAATTAAAATGTTACACATTGTTACACTATTTACAATTTCATGTAATTACCAATCAATAATGGATAATCGTAATTTCAAGCAGATATTCCTGAAAAATTATTGGATTTAAGTATTAGGTTATTATTATATAGTAATTTTTTCACTTCACATAATGTTGAACAGATACAAAGTAAATCGAGTAGTTTATGAAATCGTAATGTACACCATATATAACATAATATAACTTTAATATACTTTGATATCCAACATACAAAACGCTTGTGTAAAATTACTCTATATAACTATGAAGTCAGTAAAGCTTATGTTAGTCACATTGGCGCTTTTCAATTATTGTTGTAACAATATAAAAACAGCGCAAATTAGATGGTAAATAATTACAACAGAATGTATTTCGCTACTTTTGCTTCCGTTCACTAACTAACATAAACGTTTAGAAACATCTGTTTTGGAGGCAGGTCAATTGTATATTACAGGATTATTCGCTGTTTAAACATCTCAGCAAGTAATTCCATTTTTACTGTTTGCAATACTTTATTCAATCATTTATTTCGTGAATAATCTGATTCAAACAAATTTAATCAATTATTCGATGTCAAGTATTGGGATGGTAGGAGTACTTTTATTTTATTTCTATTAGGAAAGGGACCAGAACTCCTGTATTGTTGAGTCAGATGTTCTCAAGTCAAACTAGAAGAAGTTTGAGAGCTTGTTCTAGAATCACTACTCTCAGCACATATCAGAGATAGAAAAACAGGAAGCCTAAATATTTTACACTCTTTGTGCATCAATCAGAATCAATTTTAACCCGAGTATTAATTAACTCGTTTAGTTTTCTAGGTTATTGGAATAACTGAGCAACGAGTATAAGGTGAAGATCGTCATAGCATCATCAACGTAATTCCAGTTTTTCATTTCTGAAGATGTAGAAACTGTCCAGAAGAAGTTCGATCAGACAATGTAGTTGTGTTCAGGTGCCCAGATAATAGCTTAGAATCTGAATATGACGGTAAGTGCGGGGGTTGCATTTGGGGAGATAAAACCAGTTAAGCAGATATTTGGGGACTTACAGTACAGGATATATAATGGAAACGTGCTTAAAATGACAGATTATTTATCGCAGCACTCATTCGATGAAATTTTAGTTGATGCTACAAGCTTGTATAAAGATTTGAAGCCATTGCATAACCTAGACCACAAATTCATGCATTTTTTGAAGCCTAACTTCAAATTTAAGGGCATACGGGAAATTATGTACTACAAAGAGATAAGAATTATTGCAGTTGTAGAACCGATGAAGAATATGAATTATTAACTCCAGAAAATTCTTATGAATAACTTTTAAGTAACGGAAGCGACCACGGATTAAGAAGACCTCGATGTGTCATGTGATCACATAATAGACAAATCTATCAGCGACTCGCAGAGCGCTACTGTTTATGTTGAACAATCTACAAATCGGAGTACCCAACCTACAAATAATGAATCTACTAACTGCATTCACGTGATTAAAGAGAACACGATTTAAACTATTGGATTACATAATTAGGTCTCGTTCAAATAAATTCTCATTAAATAGATTAAAAAATTCGTTTTCACACACAAAACTGTAAATATTGAATATAACAACATTTTAGGAAATAGTTTGCTTTAGAGCTTATCACACATTGAATATTATGCAAAAGTTCAATAAATATTCATCACTAAATTACTTTGCAGAAGTGGCTTACTATTTAATATTATTCATCAACAATAGTCATAATTGTGCAGATTTTTTGTGCAGCCCCATATTTTATATTCCATTTGAGATCATCTAAAAAATAGAGCGCGTATAAAACAATGAAACGTATAGATTTAAGAATAAAGAAGCATTTATTTTTCATCACTACAATATGGTATATAGCTACACTGTATGGATTCCAATCCATACTAAATATTTCTAAGTTGCGTTTTACTAGGTTGCGTTTTAATATGATAATTTTACTTATTTTAGAATACTGCACAGCTTTAGAACTGTTCTAGATTAATAACCACCTCGCTAATCACTTGATTATTTTATAAGTTTTTAACAAAATTCGAAATAATTTCAAACTTACAAAAAATATAATAAATGTAGATGCAGAATCTGTTCTAAAAATTACTTATTTAGGTCCAATATAATTTCATAAAGTCTTACAAAAGCAATACGGTAAAATCTCTCAAAAAGACTCTTGGATACACTCGCATATAGAGCCAGGCAAAAAAGCGTTATTTAAACGTAAACTCATCAACCGATCCCAATGCGAGATACTCCTATAGAAAATTAAAAGCCTGTAAAAAGTCTAGAACATTGAAGATGTTCTGAAACAGACATCCCTACCAGTAGGAAAATAAGTAAAGTCAAAGCGAAAAGAAGAAGGTCAAGAAGCTACAGAATTAGATGGATATTTCCATCGATGACTGGGTATGAGGCCGGTTCTCCAACATTGAGTATGTTGCCCGCGAAGACATGCGCTTGAAACGTAGACCATGCAAGTATAAATGAAAGTTAAGTGAGTGGGATAAATATAATATTCTTGTTTGTACTTAGTAATAGTATTTATAATAATGAGTTGATTATATTATTATATTATTTAATAAGATAAGAGTGGTAAGTGTATGTAACTGAAGTGGATATAATAAATATTATTAAATTATGTTTTGGGTTACACAGTCTACAGAAATCATTTAAATCAAAACTAATCTCATTCAAAGTTCTTGCTTATATAACTACTGGGCAGAAGAAGTTGATCAGAGGGTTATCAGGTGTTTGAGCTAGCTATTTGCATATATATATTTATTATATTATGAACAAATTCACTTCTGAACACCCATAACTTCATATATTATTTATATAATCAGTTCTTACAAAAGTACGGCTACTAACCCAGAGAATAATTTGGAAACATAAACTACTTCATCGAGGTTATCAACTATTAGCATATTTTAGCTGGGTCGATAATACTTCATGGTTGATATTGGGCTGAATTGCTTATGATTTATCATTAAACTAGAATATCATAATTACGAAGGACCACGATTTGTTAGAATAATTTTAACAATGTGCGAAGAAGCTGAGGATGGCCCTGTATTTAATTATAATAGAAGGACCTTGTTATGGCTTCTTAACTAAGTTGCAGTATTATTTATATAGTTCTTATATAGTTCTTATACAAGTAATTATTTAAATATAAATCAGAGCAATATTACTCAAATTTGAGCTGAACATCCCTAAATATCATCTTTAAGTACAAATATTTCTGATGAGCGAAACTGAACTAGATGAGTTGCTATTTGTAGGTGGTAAGCTATTTACAAATATAAATAATATAAACTATATCCCTCTATTAAAAATGAGATACGTACCGTCCTGCCTTTAAAAAATATTTTATGAATTCAAATATTTTTAAAAATCTGGAACTAATACGTGACTATAGCATATTTGGAACCGATATATATTTTAATGGGCTTACTTGTTACAAAAAAGTTGGATCAACGGAAATTTCTCTTAAATTATAAGTGATGAGATGCAACTAAATATTTCATAAATTATTTTGATGAAAAATAGAATAATTAGAGAATGTAACGTTTTCTGCGATTTTCTTAATATAATGGAAAGTCTTCTAGATCTCATTTTTTATAAAAACTATTACTGTTAAGAGAATGTACGAACTTTTTCTTATTAATTATCGATTCACATGTTGTCTTCTATTATTTTAGTATTTTAATAATTATAAACTAATCGTATTTAATGTTCAAGTAATATATTAGTAAACAGTAATTAATATAGTTTTTGCAAAAAGTTAAACAATCTCAATAACATAAAAGTAAATAATTCGCTGTACTTAATGCAAAAATCAAACAATATTCATTTATTTATATATACAAATATTACTTAAAATTCGTAAATAGATGTGTCACTAAATAATATGCTTGCAAATATTTTCGCTTTGTTTGGGTTTGCTATATAAGAGTAGATTGTTGTAGATTCGACACTAAATGTTACTTTATAATTTAAGGTGTGGATGGGTGCCTTACTTTGTACATCTTGTGATGTGTAAATTAATAACTGCACATTGATATTTGTTGCATAGGGGTAATAACTTTCTGGTATTATAATTGAGCCAACAAATTCAATAATAATTCAGCAATCGTTCGTATAATATAGATTTAGCAGCGTTCATTCATCTGGCTTAGTTAATATCATTAACAAATCTTTATCTATTTTTTCAATAAATAAGTGCAAAATGACCGGGAGCAATCTTGTTAATAGCAATGACAATGGTTATATTTCTTCAACAGTACTAGTTAATATATAACTTTAAATCTCATAATTTAATATTTGCACTGACTCAACTTTACGTTTTGGACAGTTGAGTATCTAGGTAAATGTCATAGGTTTAGAAACAACACAGTGTAATTTATGCATCGATCATGTTGTGGTCTACGGAATATGTTCTGATATTCTGAATTTTAGTTAGCTGTTAAACGGGATGTATTAGTGTGTATTTCCATTTGAGTATATCAATAATCAATGCGTGTGTGCCTATGGATATTTATTAAATGGGAGCAGTTGCACAAACGTCATACAATCTATTCAATCTACTTATATTTAAACAACCGAAAACAGTGAACAAATTAATTCAATAGTATAAAATATTGAAAACATATCAAAAACGATCGTTTCTCTAGATCAAAGTATTTAGAATAATATAACAAAATTATAAAATATATTAAAATAAAATTTTACAGAAATAGAAAAATACATAATTTCAAATCATTCTAAATCAGAGCACAACTTACAATTAAACACAACAGTTTTAGACTAGAGAATATTTAATAACATATCAAATGTAAATTCGACTTTTTCTGTTATGAATAACAAGCTATCATCACTTAACTAGTCGTATTAAGCTATGAATACCTCAATATCGTAACTTAATTCAAACCTTTAATCTTCTAATTTATAAATTCAAGAACACAAATTTGCGATAATGGATCTTACAAAGTAATTGTAAACTATATAAACAAATTATGTTAAATTAAACGAATATAACTCATAAATTACTAATTTACAAACAAAATTATAATAATATTCCATTGACTAATCTTAAAATGCCATTAATTAGGCGAATTCATAAGCATATACATGGGATTAAAATATTTTATCATCTATCGCTGCTACTTATGCTAAAAAAACTGACTTAGCAGCATCGCTTTGCTAAGTCGGATATGTTTGCGATATTTATACAACAGTGTAATCAATAGGTAATGGTAATTAATTGACTTATTGGTGGAAGGTCAAGTGGTAAGTCGTTAAAGGAACATGTTCATGCTCAAATAAAACATATGTATGACTATTTTCAAAAAATTAAATATAAATATATTTATAATAATAATAATATAATAATATTTATAATAGACTTCATAATTTATAAATATAAATATTTTGTTTTAAGTGTATATACTACATTACCTTGCTTGTAAGGGAGGTGCTATTTCGCTTATAAGGGTGTAGGTCAACTCACTTATAAGGGAGTTCCATCGTGCAAAACTCCCTTATAAGCGGGTGACAAATAACATAGTATTTAACCACGTTTTTAGACCATAAATCATTCAAATTCGACATTTTCCAAAGATACATTTTGGATACATTTTTGCTTATAAGGGAGTTGAAATCAGTAACTCCCTTATAAGCAAGTAAGCACCTCCCTTACAAGCAAGGTTATGTAGTAACATTAGTAAATCGTTAGTCCAGATTGAGAATGTACTTTTAGTTAATAAAAGGACTAAAAAGTTTTTGTTCTGTATAACTAATTATTGTATCTATACTGACTATTATTTATAATAGGTTTCCAACAACTGCAATATAGACTATTATATTCCAAGTAATAGTAATACTAATAGCATATATTTGAGGTGGTAAAGATATAAGAAGAGTGAAGAGGAAAATGTAATAGTTATAAGTATATAGCACTACAAAGAAGTTTTATATTAAATATGGAAATCATTACTATTCTACGTAAATTTTGTGCATTCTCAATCTGGACCGACTGCAAATATTCAAACTTCAGCTCCACCCAGCGTCATCCCCTTGATCCTGCACCTGTATAAGCTCCTCAACGCACACCTTCCCGTAATTCCCTCCCTCTCTAACGAACTAATGTTATAAACACTCCGCAGCACTAAACCTCTTCTCCTCATTTACCTTGAGCATTCTCAACAGTAATTCCTCAATTTCACCGTCAAAAATGAACTATTCCAGCAAAACCTTTAATTTCTCGGCCTAAACTTCCTAACCAGATATATACACCAATAACTGAAACAACACTAACAATAATTTCCTTCTTTAACTTTAAATGTTAGGCGTGCTAATTTATGAATATTTAGTAAATATATTTGACTTTGGTATGTAATCTATATTATATATCGTTACATAAAACTTCAGCTCCACCCAGCGTCATCCCCTTAATCCTGCACCTGTATCAGCTCCTCTAAACACACCTTCCCGTAATTCCCTCCCTCTCTAACGAATTAATGTTCCAAGCACTCCGCAGCACTATACCTCTTCTCCTCATTTACCTCGAGCATTTTCAACAGCAATTCCTCTATTTCCTCGTCAAAAATGAACTATTCCAACAAAACCTTTAATTTTTCAGCTTGTTTGAACCCGTTTTCGAGAACTATCTTCTGAAAATCAACCGAGTTCTTCAGATTCGGGCTGTTTTCAAGGGGGCCAAGTAATTAATTTTGCTAAACAATCAGTTCAATGTCATTCACAGCACAAAAAAGGCTCCTGCGGGTGATTAATTCAAACAAAATGCACCCACAGGCGAAGACGTCTGCTTTGGGCGAAAAGGAAACGTTAAGGAGGAGCTCGGGCGCGCGGTAGTTGCGCGTACCGGCCCCGTTCAGCGTTTGATACGACTAACCAAAATCAATTATCTGCAATACACCGAATTAGTTGATCAAAATGTTGCGCGGCTTCATGTCCCTGTGCATAATCTGCTTCGAGTGCAAATACGCCAGCCCAGACATCAACTGGTGCATAATGGACTGCACCGCCCTAATGGGCAGAATCTACTGCGAATAAATCAAATCGGACAGACAAAAAGGGCACAACGGCATCACGTAATACGTATAATTACCCTCCTAGAAACTGTCCAGGCACTTTATTATATTCGGATGAGATAACTGCTGCAAAATCTAAATCTCCTCCAACGGAGACTGCGAGATAGGATTCCGCTCGTTCTGCTACTTCTCAATCAATTTCTTAATCGCAACCAAACGAATCGGACGATCATCCGGAGTGCACTAAGTAGCTTATATTATCGAACCGAACGCACCCTGCGTTATATCTGAACAATTTTTGTATTTGAACATTAGGTGTGAAATTGATAAAAATTAATATTTATACGTGTCAAGATCAACTCCCACTTCTTCAATGCCAATTAACTGCCCGTAAATTTTCGTAGACGAAGATGAAATAATGAACGAACTTAATAAATTAGACGACAATTAACAACGTGTGTTACCGGTTCTTCAACATATGAAATAGCAGAAAACTGCACAAACAATTGTGTAGTAGCTTCTCGTACAGCATGCCTAATAATTTGCACTCTAGCTACCTATTAATGCCTTTAAATCTATTTCTGGTTAACTTCACTAGGATAATCTAGCTATGGCAGCTCTTAAAGATACTATTTGGCTCACAGCTTCACACTAAAATACTCTACTTTAACAAGCTATTCCACAAAGTCTTTTGAATTTATATTTCGGATCGTTTTCTTAATTATTTACGATATTGCCCGAATTATCAAAGGATGCACAGACAATATTTTCAACTTTTATATCAAACCCTGTTATGAATAAAGTTTTTTAAGTCGGAATAGCTGAAGGAATGGGCATTCTCTCAAAATTACAGAAAGAAAAAGATAAATTTGTTGAAGCTAGCAAGATCTTAATATCAAAAATGAAGTGATTATAATAGTATATAATAGTTATAATAATTTAAGGCACTTGGTTTATGAATTACTATTATTTAAAGTAAATGCATTTACATAAATTCAAATAAATTTTCACTTCTCAATAATATATAGATATGGCGATAGTAAACGTTATATATCATGTAACAAATTAACTGTTTAAAGGTTAAAATATTACTGTTTATGAAAATAACTATATTAGACCATCAGTTGCGAATTCATTATATTACGATAAAACTTTGTGTGGATTATAAGTAGCTTGCTTTTCAGTTACATTGACTCAGCATAAAGATAGTGTTGATCTTCCAAAAACATCGGTATATCCTAGGAATGGTATAGAAGGAAACAATTATTCCCGTGTTAGTATTCCAATATAATAGTATAATGATTACATTATGTACAAAATGAATAACCACGTAAAAAATTAGGTACACATTGTTATGGTTAACCCAAAGTAGTATTGGTAAAAGTATCTTTTTGAATATGATGACGAGTTTGAATTACTTGAAGATAATAATAAATTTTTAAGCAGAACAAAAAATAATGGAAAAGTATAATGGAATAGCCCAGTTTATTATTTTTCTTAAACAAATAAATAATTCGTTAATTTAATGTTTTTGGAGCCAGTAAGTCTCAAAAATGCAAAGTGGTCTCCAGTACAAAGAAATAAATGGGGAGATGGTGCTTAATCTGATGAGTCACAATAGATTTAATGTAAGCAGTACTGGGATAGAAAATTAGCTGAGGCTATAAATATTTAACAGATTTGTAAAACATATGACTATACCAAAACTAGACTGAGAGATGTCGAATAGTGAATGAATGTTTTAATAACTTAACCTTATAGTATTATTATTTTAATAACTAACCAAAATATACTCTCACTTCTAACCTTTTGGCTTCCTGGGATACGTTGGCAGTTCGTAGCAGTCCCTTCCGGGGAACATCTTCTTGCTCGGCCTCCAGGTCCCCTGCTCCGTCTGAACTTGCCCGAAAACGGTATTTTAATGCGAAAAAAGCGCCATTTTCTCGGTGCGAATTGAAGCGCGAACTACCGCGTCGTTGTGAACGGCGTTGAACGGCTCCTTCTCCCTTTTCATTGGAGTGGGGTCAATTTATTGTAGTATTGCGATTATAAGGGGGATGCTTGAATGTGATTTGTAATGAAAGTGATTCAAAAATAGTTTGAAATGAAATTGAATGATTTGAGTGGGGATTCGAAGAATGGAGAAGAAAATGAGATATTGCAAAAATACACTTCAAATATGAAACAAATTGCATATATAGTTATATAAAACGATATAAATTTATATATATCTATTATTTACATTATAGACCTTTAAAGGATAGCTTAATTAGGCTGGAATTAATAGGCGTTGAAATGTAATATTAATATATAATAATTGCCGCTCAATTCCACTAAAACACCACCTATACTCATTTAATGAATTAACATACAGCAGATTCACACTTTCAAAACTTGCGACAAACTTTAGATATTCTCTGTTTTTAACTTTTAATATAGCTATAAATCTATCCTGGAAACACATCCCTAAAAACGAAGTAATTTTCAACTAGCCATAGAGCATATTATTTAGGAGATAGTTCTTTGTGATCAGTCATATGCGTTAATATATATTGTTTATCATAATCGTTTAAACTTTCAGTATAGATTATTTTGCTGTATGTTCTATTAAAATATTCTAAAGTACTTTTTGTTTTGTATTAGTCATAAGATTTAATGAAATTCCAGAAGATTTTTTATTGTATTGGAGTCAATTTATTTATTTCTAAAATAATCTGTTTCTGCTCGATGATATCAAAGCTTTTCCCATATATTTTTTCAAGTCCAAATTAATATAATTTTGTATAGAAGTCTTATTTTGATAGGTCTTGTAATTAAGTTTTAATTGTAGCATCATTGCCTTGCATATCCTATGAACTCATATTTGTATTATTATTTAATTATTATCTATAATATAAGATGTATTAACCATCGAAGTACTGTTTTATTTCTTCGCCATAAATATTTCGATTCTTAAACTGTTTTTCCATTATCAATTATAATAGTTCTTTTTTAGTCAATTAAGATTACTCTCTTATTACGTTTTTGATGTATATTCTATCATTCTAGTTTAAGTATTCAGAATACAACACAACTTTGTATCTTAGTCTAAAATATTTCTTAAGATATTCAACAGTTTTCTCAGGAATAATAATTGATTACAAGTGGTTCCAAAACTATTCGCCTTGATCTTCGTTTAAATTCTGAACAGTTTTAAATAATTCTGGGCCTTGCATTTCTGAACAATCCTACGCTAAAACATAACTTAGTGATTATTTATAATAAGCTGAGTAAAAATCTTTTAAATTACGTTATTGTTTTATAAAGGAATAATTATGTGAATTAGCAAGACATTAAGTATCAGTAATATTCTAGCATTTTAATTACTGAACCTTTGAATTTTTAGACATTTATTTTTGATTAATAATATACCGTTTTATTGTTTAAGGAAATATATCGCGTTTTTTAAAATGAGTTTTCAGTAAGTAATTTACCTGCTAGGTCGTAGTTTAAGTGTTGGTTTTATTAATATACTGATGGATTAACGTATGGTCTTCATCATTCAATTTATCACTGTACAATACATGTTCATAACTTAACTTATAATAATTTCGTAAGTACTACGAAGGTTTTTTAGGTGTGAAGTTAGATTCCACATAATTCCAAAATAATTTCAGCTAGTCGGCTTCTAATTTATTGATGCACTCACATAGCTCTTTTGGAGTTTTTTGTTAGCAATCTATTGAAAGAATGATTTCTAGGCTATTCTTATAAACTTGTGTCAATTTCGCAAATGTTAGTTTGTTCTAATTTTTCTTTAATCCACTCAAATCAACAGTAGATTGTGACATATTCGTGATTGCATTAATTATATTATCTTAATTTTAACTTTATTGATTTTCATATATTTCACTCTATTATTACTTTTTATATTCGGTTAAGATTAAGTTTTGTATTGCTTTGGTTTTAATTTTTACAGATATATATCGGAGTACAGAGTACTAATGTATATCTCTGTTATAAAAATAGTTTTCCATGATCCATTTGGTTTATTATTATAAAGGTTGTTTACTATTTTTCACAATATAATTGATAATATATTACTTATCTTCATCGTTAATTTTATCTGAGTAAGTTGGAGCACAGAATACTTTATTAAAATATTCTTTCAAATATTATACCATTTTCGTTGGTTAGCTATTTTCTTTCACGTAATTCCAAAATAATTTTTGTTACTCTATGTTCAGTTTATTAATTTCATTTCGTAATTCTTTCGGTGTTTTATTTGCATACGATTAACTATAAATCTACTATAATCCAGTTTTATAAAGCTCTGTGTGCTAATTATAATTTGTTTATGAAACTAATAATTTTAACTTCCATGTTCGAGCAGTACCTGTTTATTCAGTTAACTCAGAAGACTTGACTTCTCTTTCATTAGAAATGAGCTTGTAGGTGTTATCAAAATATTCTAATGGTGTAGATTATATATCTATAGCGTTTTCTTTTACATATTACTCTACTAGATTCCAAAACTTAGGTTTCATATTCTTAGTAAGTTTTGAAATTATATCGCAAAGTTCTTTCGGGTTCTTCGGGTTCTAGTCGCACTTTTTCAACTTTTAAAGCACACTCGTGTATATTTAAGTGAAACTGGCGAAATTTTGGTCTAATCTATCAGTTTCGTCGCTCTAAGTTAGTGGGTTTCCACTTTATTGTAATTTTCTTTGCAAAAAGTCAAGTGTTTATTCTGAAATAACGAGTCGACCTTTAAAATATGTTTGAAGCAAATTCTAAATTGCTTAAGCTATTGGAATATTTTAATGCTTTTCTATGTACTTAGTAACATATTATTCATCTGTTTCGTTTTAATTTTGTTATTCTTATTGTTAATTACATAATAGTATTGGGTTTTCTTTTAAGTGAGTTATGAATTGCAACACATCTACTTTCAAAGCTTCTCTATCTCTAAAACCAGATTTCATTATAAACATAATACAGCGTGCCGGGGTCAATTACGGGTGTATCTTTACATATTCAAGTATAAACTTCTTGTCATTTTCATTTAACTGCTTGAATTCAGTTTCAAAACTGTTCCCAAGATTTTGTTCTGGAACATTTTCATTTTATTGGTTATTTCGAGATTATATAATTTTCTCGTATTCTTTTTGAAGTAATGCGTTTACTTTCAATCGTATATATTCATCATCCATTTGTGATGTGAAAATATTAATAACATTACATAATTATGTAATTGAATTACGTGTTTAGTAAAGCATTTCCTCGTTAAATAGCAGAAGTTAAATAGCAGATGTTAAATCACATATAGTAAATACATTAAAGCTGTTACATAAATGAGGGAGCAGAATCACTTAGATTGGAAAAAAGATGAAAACCATTTTAATTAACTGGAGAATCACTAACCACAAGAATTATTAAAATATATATTATTTTTACTTGGATATGGTAAAATAACTAGTATATATTTATATATTGCGTTTAGATGTATTGTTGGATTGTTGCTGTTGAGTGAGTCATGTTTGTTTGAAGTAGCAGAAGTCATAAGTTATCATTTTTTCATCATTTTTCACTTTATATATTTATATTTAGCTATTATATGCATTTTTGTGGGTAATTTATCGTTTTACCACTCCAATGAACCTGTTGTTGTTATCTTTGTGTGCAGCTAGGCTTTAGGAAACTGCTCCGGATTCAATTGACAAGAGTAAGTAGTCTGCTATTTTGTTTATCTCCGGTGAGTGTCCAACTTGTGCGCAGGTGAGGCGTGACTACGAGTCCGTTGCTGCTAAGTATCCGGGCAAGCTAATTCTGGTGAATTGCGATAGTCACAAGAATTATTGCGCGTCCAACAAAATTCTAACTTTTCCAACAATACAGTCCTATTACAAGGACCAGGTCTTCACGTACATGGAGGAGGAGTACAGCGAGCAGTCCATGACCCGTTTCGCGGAGGTCATTTTCGGCTCCATTTTCATAGAAGTCCCGAACAAGGAAACGTTCCACCTCGCCATGGAGCACAACAAAATATAGTAGTACTTTATTTACTACGGGCCGAGTAAAACGGACGGGGACGAGCTCTTCTCCGTTTTCAAGGGTAAAATGCGCGTTTATTTTGTATTATCAGATTAGTAGAGGTTAATCGCATTCAGGTTTAATATGACAGTAGTTTTTAAAGGGGAGTTCGTGCGTGAACAACTCACTCCATTCGTGTACTAGTAAATGGAGAACCCTTTTACGAAGCTTAATGCCGAGAACTTACAGTAGCTTCTACAGTACAACATTTTGTGCGTGTTCGTTCACAATTCGAGCGTGGCGAGTCACAAAGCAGAGGGGAAGTGGGTTAAAAAATTAGCGTATTACCACCAGGAATAATAAAGTTTTATTGGGAAGTGGTACAACTTCGGGCACATCGACGTGGCGAAAACGGATCTGAAGCAAATATTACAGTTAGCGAAGATAAAACAAGTTGAGCAGCCGTATATACTGGTTCTGAACAACAAAAACCAATACGCGAAAATGATCAACAACTTCGACGAAATCGAAACATTCCTCGAAGGAGTCGCCGACGGGACTCTGCCCATGGACAAACTCAGCAAGTGAGAAAACAAATATTAATACATTAAATATTGACATAAACGACAAATTCACTATTGCATACTATAATATTATATTTATAGTTATACTATAGTTATTTATATTTATCAATCACTTTTAAGATTATCAGTTTTTCATAGTCGGTGATATATCTACATTATTCAGTGCTGCTTCTAAGTATATATATATATATATATATATATATATATATATATATATATATATATATATATATTTTTTTAGAATGTTCTCATTTTTTATATCATTTATCTTTGCTAATATTAATAATAAGTGTAAAGAGTAAAAAGCATAAAAAGCAATTATTCTATTAATCAATCAACTATCTGCGTTAAATATTTCGCTGCTATGAACTGCAAATTCAATAACAAATTTTTCTTATGTATTAAATCAAATTCTTCGATATTATACTCTCTTCTACTTGCTGTCACCAAAAATTGCTATCAAAACTAACTCCAAACAAAGATATTATAAAAATACGGTCTAAGTAGTAGTCTATTACATATTTTATTATAATGAAAAATGTAATCACTTTCAACCGATTTTCTTTTTGTGAGCACAACCGTCACATTTTATAAATCGTTAGAATTGAGTATTTCTTTATTGATATTTGAGGATAACGGAACTATATTTCAAATTTGTTGATATGATTATTGGCGCTTGGTTGCTCTTTTAACTAACTCAACAAAAAATAAAAAATAAGTGATAATATCAGTATATAGTACTTAAAAAATAGTACTTAAAAAATATTTTCGCAACCTACGTACATAAAATCCTAGATGATATATACATCACAAATCTAAAACAATATAATAATAATTTAACCACTTCCCAACTTATTAATTGATGTATAACTAAATTATTCAAAGTTAGTAATAATATGATGAGTATATGGTTCGTAAGTATGAAGGATGCATTGAAGATGGTAACTTATAAATCGGTGATTTGGATAGAGGAGATCCAGATATTATAAACTTGAAGTTTATTGAAACATTCAATATTACAGCGTTGAAGATTTGTATCTGCTATGACATGGAAGTAAAATTGAGAAATTAGACCATTAAAAAACTAACGTTGGAGAAATAAAAAAATCAATATCAAATGATTTTGAAGGTTGACGATTTAGAGCTCGAAAACCTTGAAGTATTGTACTTGCAAAATAATGGCCTGGAAAATAATTAATTTTATAACCTAGTCAAATTTAAGAAACTTAACACGCTGGATGTTTCAAATAATAAAGTTGATCTAACGCATATTCATATTGTTACAAGTCTGACAATACTTTCAATGTGTTATTGTGGTTTAAAGAACATAGACTTAATATCATCGTTAGTTATTTTAAAAGATCTTGATCTGAGTGGAAACACTGACCTTGATCTTAGTCCATTATGTAAACTTTAAAGTCTTACTAAATTATCAATGAATAACTGTGGTTTAAAGCACATTGATAAAATTAATCAATTTACTACTTTGGAAACTCTTAATATTGCAGAAAATTAACTTCAAAATATCGATTCTATACGTGTATTGAAAGACCTCACAGAGTTGAATATCAGTGAAAACGAAATTTTAGACATAACTCCTTTAAAGGATTTAGTTAGCATCATAAAATTAAATCTAAGTGTCTGTGGACTAACATCCTTAAGTGCTTTAAAACCTCTTATCAATTTACAAGACTTAGATCTTTCTTCCAATTCTAACATAAATATAACAGAATTGCAGTAATTGAAGAATCTTACTCATTTATAATTGACGTTTTGTAACTTAGTTTCAATCTATGTTTTAAGACCACTCGTGAATCTAGAAGAACTAGATATTTCCTTTAATAATATAGTATATTTAGACGCAAATCTTAATGATATGACAAAATTATAATAATTTAACGTACAATTGAATTGTGTAAACGACTTCTCATCACTTGATTTACACCAAAATTATAACGAAAATTTTGATATTTCCGATTAAAGAAGTTACTCTGAAGGAATACTTAGCTATGCCAACCTAATGAGACTCATCGAACGCCCGAACATTTAACTCAAATGCATCTAAAATAAAAGCTAAACTGCACCACTCAACAACTGCAAACAAAAAATAAACGCAATAATGAACAACACGCGCGTAAGTCAAATCCAGTTCACATCTTCTGTTGTTAACCTCTTCCACCAGTTAAATTAATTTGGACTCGAATGAGATCAGGTAATTATTATATTGTTATTTAATACATTTTTGAGAATGTTCTCATTTTTTAATATCATTTATATCTTTGATCGGCTGCTGCTTGTTGAACAACTGAGTCATTAATAATTATTAAAATTTATAAATGTAAGTCACTTTCTTCCCATTTTCTTTCCATGAGCACAGCCACCCTTTCCACAACCCTTTCCTCTCTGAGTGTTTCCAGACTTGCTACCATTGTTTCCGTTACTTGGTTTAAATTTAAAATCAGTTCGGGCTCGGATATTGTTTTCTCTGCCTTGTTTCTTGACATCTTTCCAATTAACTCCTTTTTTCTTCATTTCTTCAGCTTTCTTTTGGATAATTTGGGATTTTGTTTCTTTTTTCGGCGCAGTCTTATCATTATCCATCTAGTTTCTGAGTAAATGTTTATCAGCATAAGTTGTGCGCTTATCAAGACCAAGTTATTGTTTGACTATTCTTTTTTGTATTCTTCCTAACCCTTAAAGTCTCAGTTGATCTTTGGCTTAGGCATCATTGACTTCATCGGATACACCAGCTTCTTTAACTTAAGATAACGATTTCTTTGTCCATTTTTAATACAGTGTTTTTTCTTGAACAGTTACCCACTCACCTTTCTTGTTTTAAACCTTTTTCTCAGTAGGTTTTTTATCAATTTTGAATTTGGCAGGGGAAACGTATCTACCTTTGATTGGGTCCCAAACTTTCTTCTGAACTTAGCCTTTAACGTTTTCGCATTCATCTTTTTAAATTTCGATGTTCAAAGATTTCTGGAAGTCTGTTATTGGTTTATTTTAGATAATGGGCACTTAGACTACTTGTTTGTTTTGTTTGATTTCTTCGTCCATCTTTTTGAGGATATCTGGATTATTGTATCTAAGGTTTGGCTTGATTTCGTTCTTGAGGCTTTCGTCTTTCATGTCTTGAAGAACCTTTTTGAGGCTTTTCTTGGATTCCATAAGTTCTCTCATTTTGAGCATGGCAAGTGATTCTTTGTTGCCTGATTCTGCTTTTTTGAGGAGTACATTGGTTGGTACTTTGTATTCTTGGATTATTTTGAGTTATTTTTCTGCGTCAACAGATTGAACACCTTCATATTTTGCTTGGTTGAAATAATTTATCAGGTAGTACTTGGATTGCTTGAATGTCAGATTCATCTCCTTTGCTGTGTTTGCAGATGCGTCGGTGGCTGATTTCTTCTGTTTGTTCAGTTGTTGCAATGAGTTCTTCATGGAGCTTCTGACTGAGTTGTATTCAGTAACTGTCTTGCAGCTTTGTAGTTTTTGCATCTTGAAATCGAGTATTTATTATGGGATTGCTCCGATTTAGTTATTCAATTTGGATTTAACAGCAAGGTGGTTCAAGAACGAGTCGTAGCTGAATGTGTTCAGTTTGAGTTTGTTGCAGTTGTCCATGTACGTTTGCATTGTAACGTACTGTTGGAATTGCTCGTAGTTCAGTTGTTTGATCAGTTTTGAGGCCTTTTTGTACTTTTCCTCAAGTTGTTCCTTCTGTTCTGGGTGACTTTCGAACAATTTTTCAACAGCAGCCTTCAAAAGCTTTTTATTGTGCTCAGAGAAGTCTTCATTGTATTCAACTGTGAAATTGATTGTGTTGAGGAGCTCATTGAATTTAAGGTAGGATTCTATGTCGAGCACACGTAGTTTTTATCCTACGTGGATGTTGGCATCAATTAGATATGGAAGCTCTGAGAACTCTACTATGTTGATGTAGCAGCCGTACTGTTTGTTTCTGGCGCATCTACCACCTCTATGTAGGTACATGCGTGCGTTGAACGGGAAGTTGAAGTTGACGACGTATTTAAGGTCCACTATGTCCACACCTCTAGCGGCAACATCAGTAGCGATGAGAATGTTGAACTCGTTGTTCCTGAACTTGCCCAGGAGCTGGTTACGAGTGGTCTGGTCAAGAGAGCCGTAAATGGCCTCAGAGCGCAAACCGAGCTCGTTTAACAATTAATTGTAGTACTCACAGTGGTACTTTGTGGCCATAAAGATGAGCGTCTTCTCCTTGCTTATTTGCTGGCAAATTTGAATTAGAGCTGCTTCCTTGAATTCCTGAGAAACGAGGATGTTAGAGATGAAAAGCTCCTCTGGGAAGGTCTCTGGTTCGTTCTGAATGAGCTTCGGATTCTTGAGCTTCGCAGTGGAGAACTCTTAAAGTGAAGCTGGCATTGTTGCAGAAGTTAGAATTGTCTGTGGTTGCTTCAAGAACATGGTAACCTCGTTAATCTATGGTTGTAATTGCTGCTCAAACATCTAATCGCACTCGTCAACTACGAAATAGTTGACTGACTTAAGCTACTATTACAAGTTAACAATCTGCGAGAGGTGGAAAAGCAATCTACCTGGAGTGGCCACGATAACGTCTGGGTTGAGGGAAAGAGCCTGAAATTGCTCTTCTAATGAGTCACCACCAGTAACTAGTGCTATACGCAGAGCACTGGACTAGTACTTAACTAACTTCTTCAGCACCAAAGATATTTAAATAGCAAGTTCTCTTGTTGGTGCCAAAATCAAACCACGAACACCAGCAACTTGAGAGTGCTGCACTAATTTGTTAATTAATGGAATCAAGAAGGCTAAAGTTTTACCTGAACCGGTTCTTGAAATAATAATCGCATCCTGGTCCTAAACCAAGTATGGAAGAGCTTGTTCTTAAATTTGTGTGAGTTTTCCAAACCCAGATTTCTTCAAGTGAGATAGGAAATCTTCTTATAGCTCGAGAGACTATAACACATTCTTTGGCTTCACTGTCTTGTCACCCTCAGAATCTGACGGTAAATCTATTGAAATGTCATCAATGTTCATGTAATTGTGAAGTGGTAAATGAAATTAAATTGAAATTAACATATGAAATAATATTTACCATTTCACTTTTATTGAATTAATGAATAACGTTTATTAATGAACAGATATTCACGTATCTCAATCAAATTGCTCCAACATATTAAATTAATGTATTATGTTTAATAAATTTTAAGAAAATAGAATAGCATCAACAAAAACATAACAATTAGAACTGTTAAAATCACTATTAAAATCAATATAAATACATTTTTATTTAATATTCTAGTGTCACTTTGTTATTAAACTGTGTTCTTCTGACTAATTTTAAGTGTATAGATTGGTTGTTATTTCTTACTCTTGTCCCAACGAAACTTAATGCAACGAACTTTATTTAATATATTACTTAATACTAAGGATCGATTCTTATTTGTCAGACTCTTATATAAATTCTTCTCCAATATATGTATTTTCTGGTGATATTTCCTATTTCTTCTATTTCTTAATGCAACATTTCATTTGAAGTGAATTGAAATCAATTAAAGTTATTGATAATGTTTAAATAAATAACACTATAACAACAAAAGTAAAAATCTACTATTTCATTTCAATTCAGTATAGAATCTAATACAGATTAAGTGTCTTTATTTTACTGTTGAATGAACTTTTATCATATTGTCATTATGGAATTTATGCTTATTCACTATTGTGATGATTGATCAATATAATGATTGATCGCAATCATTTGATTGAATCTATGGAAGTCTTTTATGATTATATAAATGAAATCCCTAAGTTAAGTTTTTCTAACTCGCCTCGTTTATCGCCTACATCATAAACATGACTGGCTTTTCTCAAATCGAGCGAAATTTTATTGTCTTCGTTATCTGACATATTATCGACACACATACAATCTATGTTTCTGTTCATCCATGAATCACTTCCTTTTTTAATATTATAGGAGTTATTACTTCCCATAGAACCACCTTTTATTTCATAAATAGACTCACAATTAAGCAATGGATTAATTTGTGGAATTGGTCTGAGCAAGTCAAATTCTTCTGCTCTATTAGTTATTTTTACTTACTTCATTTTTCTTATATCAACATCTTGCAATCTTCGTTATTTAGTTGAGTATGTCGAACCCGCAGATGATGCACTAGTAGGCCGTTGTTTATTTTTTGTAATGGGCTTTTTAAAATTGCTTTTGTGTGGGCCAGTTTATTGTTAAATTCCGCAACCCATTCGTGGAGTGAATTTTCCGAAATATTAATTATTAACTGGTACATTGAAGTATTCCTGGAATTAATTTAATAGAAACTATATATTAAAATAAACTGTGATATATAAGTAAATAATCTTTCTTTTTCATTCATCATTTAGCGGCGCAGATTGGTTCGAGAGCTGGGTCTCCTTTAACCATTTTTTCAGCCTTTTTGCCTCCGTTTCTCAATATTTAAGCTACAAATTTAGCAGTTGCTTCGGCAAAGGCTGCATCGCTGACGCAAGTTCTGGTCCAGAAGTTGAGTACGTTGATTGAGCCTTTGATTTCGTGTGTTCCAACGATGCAGACGAGTTTGAGGGCTTCGACAACCGTTTCTTGAGTGCATTGGATGAGAACTTTCATCTTTCTTTGTACAGTGGCTTCTTCGCATTTTTCGAGTTGTGTGGAGACTCCAAACAAATTTTCAAGCATGAAGTTGATATTTTGAACGATTTCGGCTCCGTTGTTCATGATTTGCTTCATGTGGTGGGGATATCTGCTGAACAATCTGAGAGCGAACGTGAGAATTCCGCCAAGTTTGACGTTTTTCAGCTTCAATAAATGGATGAGAGCGGTGATCTCGTTCTTGGTTGGATTTGGCATCTCGCTTGGTGTCTGGCACAACCAGAACTTGTTTCTAAGTAAGTCGAGAGTGGAAACTTGGTGCACAAATGGGAGGAGGTTGATTCTGAACTGGGTTTGTTGGAATAAGCAGTTCAATAGCTCATCGGTTGGGCGAAGCTGTAAGAGCTCTAAGGTGAGCTCGAAGAACTCCTCTGAGAATTGGGAGTTTAGAAGGACTTACTCGTGTTCATTTTGGAAGTGGCGTGGTAAATCTAAGGCTTGGTAGTTGATGTAGAGCTGTGGTTGTCTGAAGAGGGCATCAAGCAAACGGGTCACTGGTTTGTACATGAACTCGTTCTTGGTGAGGGAGCGGATCTTCTTCACGATGAAAGAGGCAAATTGCTCGTTTTGGATCATTTCAAGGAGGACTTCTTGTTCATAGCAGCATCCAGCGAGGAATTCGAGACCGTCAATTGGAGACTTCTCAATGAGCGCGGAAACGAACGGGAACAACTCAAGGCAATCGTTAGATTAGCGACCAACAGTGTTGAATCTATAGACGGCAGTAGCGCAGAACTTCATCAAATCAGAATTGAAGCTGAAGAACTTTATGGCATCGTTGTCGTATTGACAAAGGAGTTGGAAAATTCGGAAAATGTCCATTTCCTGAATGACTTCAATAGCCTGAGTGAGCTTTTCGTCGAACACATCCTTCTGTTGAACAGCTTGAATGAGAGTGAAGCAGTAGCTGATAAGGTTAACGAGAATCTTCACCATCTCGGCTTCATGTTTTGGAACGTCCTTCTCTTGAATGATGTTGTTTCTCTTGATGAACCATGAGCTTAGTGTGATGCAGCATGTGGTAAGGATCTTCATGTCAAGAACTTACTCAGCGAACTGCTTGTTGTAGCAAATGTTTCTCAGAGCTTCCAAATACATATTGCTGAACTTGTCTTGGTAGATAAGTCTCTCTTGGAATTTTCTGCATACCAATTCTAATAATTACTGTTTAGTCTGTGCTGAGATTAAAAGTTCGGTGTTTTGCAAGTCCAAGAACGTCATTTGAATAAGTTGAATCTCGTGTTAAGCAAATTCGTTCAACTCTAAAAGATTTACAAATTATTGAATTAAGTTTGATTCGATGAATACAGCGAGTGTTTATTCCTTGTGTTATTCTAACATTTTAGTCAATGTTAATACGGCGTATAGTTAACCAAAGGGAACGGTATATTAGATTACTTTAACGATATCTTAAACATGGCTTAATATCAATTCCGAGTATGAGGATTTGTTAGTATAGTGATATATTACCAGTAAAGCATATGAGTTTATTTCTGCTTGTGGAAGTTGATCTAACTGAGCGGCAGACAAAGCCATCTAATTGTCTTCTGTAGTGGCCATTGGTTCCTTAACTAACAAGAAAATTTCTTCTAATTGTTGCTTTGATTGACGTGATGTTTATTTAATACCAATTGCATTGTATGCTTCGGCTAGTTCATTTTAATTCAATTCTGGGTAAAATGGTTTCATATGTGGCAAACGGAGTGGGAGTGGATAGACTAAACGAAATAAAATAGATGTATTTACTCAAATATCACATCATAAAATTCATAATTAAAAGTCAGATTCCCAAAATAGATTTTGAGTAATAACTGCATTATTTGCATTTTCGTTATGTATATAGAATGCTATTAGTGTATTCATCACATTCATATTTTGCGCAATTTTGATACATTAAATACATAATCCTAAGACAGCACTGTATACTCACAAATATGAGGTATGATATTGAGATTAGTTTGTGATGGCTTTGTCGTGCAAAATAGTTTGGATTTGTGAATTTTCTTGATTTATGAGAAAACAAATATCAATATGAAAATTATAATATTACATAATCTTCCTCTATAAATTAATATCTCGCGCACATTATATCTTAATTTCAGTTTATTTAATAGTTACGCAGGTAAAAATCGATAAATGTCGCTTCCAATCATTCTTCAATTAAAGCAATGAATAATACATTTCTTTTCTAACTAAAGATATTTTAACAATATCAAAAAACACCCTTTCACAACTCATCGTCCTCAATTTACTCCCTCTTTTATTGCGGTCTTCCTCCAATTTTCATCATTTGAACCTTCTCGAGTAGAACGCCGTCGAGGAATTCGTCGAGGTGCGCGAACGATTCCTCCTCGAAAACTTGGAATTATTCGCCCCTCGTGACGATGATTCTGGGCATTGAGCTGTCCAGTTTTATCGCATTGAAGAAGTTCTTCAGATCCCTGTTCTGGAATGAGGTGTGGAAGAAGGTGATCTCCCTCCCGGCCTTCGTTTGGTCGTGCGTTTGCTTCTGAATGAACCTCTTCATGTCCTTCGCCTTTGATTTGTGGCTCTCCTAGCGCGGATCGAACACGAACAGGCAGACCCAGTCGCGAGTCAATTATTTGTACTCCTCAATGTCCAGCTTCCCAAAAAGCTGCTTCCTGCTCTGGCGGATGAACTGGCCCACACTCTCGCGATCGTAATCGCCAACGAAGGTGAACTCACTACCGTACCTGAACGCAATGATCTTCTGCGTGCTAGACTCGAAATATGCAGCATAAATCTTGTTCTTGTGCTCCAACGCAAGACCCTCGAGGAAAGTTGCATTCGGACCCTGAAATACAAAATACACGTCGTGCTTTTGCTGCTCCATCTTGTCCATAAACTGCTGCTTAGTCCCATACGTTCCAAACATGGAAGACATTGTTGAGGAGATGAAATACGCCTGCTTCTCTGGATCGGCAGCTTCTTCGCCTGACATTGTGTAACTCACATTCATATATGTTGCTTTCACAGAGGGAAGATTCTTTTGCCCTTCATTTTTGCAAATATCGGTCCAAACGGCACAGTTTATCTTGTATATATTCATGGCCACGTTATTCTAAGCTATTTCAATCGTTTAGAGGGCCTTTTCGCTCATAACGGAGTTATCATAGAATAATATTGGGGCTTTCTCGAAGCGTTCGAAAGTTTTAGAATCTAAATCTACTACAAGTTAAAATGATATTGATAACAACATTGCGATGCGGAAATTCATCAAATGATGCTACGAATAAATTATCAATAATATAATGATTACATCATCAAATTGATTATCACTTCATCATTCAATGTCAGATAGAATTCGTTAGGAACTACTAGAACTGGACTAAAAGAAATAAGAACTACTTAAAGAAAAGGAGATTATAATCAATTAAATTAAACTCAACCCTGGATGGGGAGTAGACGAACAAAATTATCCATAAAAAAACTTTCCTCATTTAGAATAATGCATGATCAGAGCTCGTTTAGGAGAAATTGAAGTAGAGCTACCCTAAATATATTAATAAATTGACGAAAAAATGGAATAGTACTATTTACTCCAGGACTGAACTGATATAATATTCATTATATTCATAAAAATAACAATTAAATACATAATATCAAATATACTAAGCTAAACTCACACTTTAAATATTTAAAATATTCATAATTGCATTATTCATAAGACCTCATTTTCCGAGTTGTTAACCCTGGAATCTGCCTTCGTACATAGCAGAACCTTCACACCTTAAGAACATGAACTAACATATTCTTACTCCTGGTCTGAGTCTGATTACATTTTTAGAAAGGTTGCAAATTTCAAGAACCTACTTGTTCTTGATACCAGGTGCCATAATAGAAGCTGTAAAGTGAACAAGTAAACCCAAACGAGCAAAGCGGGATCTGCCTTCTAACAATCCACAAATTGTAGGGTCAAGTTGAATTTCTTCTTAAGTAATACCTAAGATGATTTCACCAGGTTGTAAGTCAATGTATTCACCTTCTTGAAGTGTTACAGGTTCAGTTATATTCTGATAATTTTCAGTGAGTTCAACTGGTTTCTCTTATGGAGTATACTTGCGGAAAACGTTTGACAGAGTTAAGTCAATAGATGCTGGTCCATATTGGGACTCTTCTAGAGCTGGTATAACTTTGATTGTACCTTAGTTAATAGCAGCTTTTATAACGTCTCTGGTTAACACTGTCATAGTTTGTGGAGTGGATTTCTTTTGATTCTTTGAATACAGTATATATTATTATTTATCAAACATAGTTATTAATTTAAATGTCAACACATCATGTCATCTATTTCCAAACATATCTAATTATCTCAATTCTCTTGTAAATTTTGTTATCCTCCCTCATTTAAACTTATTTTAGTAAGAAAAAATATATATTATAATGAGATATCATCAATTTTCTATCTTTTAAGATGTATTTCATAAGTATATTAAACTAAACAATTTCCTGGCCTAAACGCTATTCATATTGTTCTAAACCGCATTAACCTACTTTTAAAACGTCAAGTTATTATTTTAAAACTATTCATGGCTTTGTAAGCTTCTGATATCAAGAATCAGTTCTGTGATATTTATATGATATATGATGTGATAAAAATGTATATTCTTAAAGTTATATAATATTTGTAATTAAATTAAGTTAAATTGAGGAAACTTTATTTTAAATGTTAAACAATTTACACAAATTATTAATCTAAACAACATTATGAAGTGAAAATATTTTGACGACTTATGCTAGTCAGTGAGAATGCACGCTATAGCAAAAATTATAAATTAAAAATCTCCTAAATTAAAAACTCGTTATTTTGAACGCTTAAAAAATAAACATGGAACTCTTAAAATAAAAACTCCTAAATTAAAAATACGCTATAGGTAGAATAGAATAAACCTTCCGCCGGTATAGGTGAAATTACATTTAAATAAAAACTCCAAAATTTTCAAAGTACTGTAGTTATTAAAATAATGATAACATAATTTTCAAATCAAAGTTATTAAATGGATAAAGGAAAGCAATATAATAACATGAATGACAGCATTATGGATTTATTGACAAAATACTACAGAAATCCGATCCATTTCACTTATAAGGGGAGTACGGCCCAATTTAAGAGGGTTGAGACCTATTTTAGTGTTGTTGAATATGTACGTTTGTCAAATTGTCTAAAATTAAAGTTGAAGCTAAATCACGACATAAAAGTTACAACGTAAAGAGCCAAGCTAAAAATCGTGTATAAACTTTCAATTACTAAAGTTTATATGTGAGATATCCTGTCTCAAGAATCAATATGTGATCAACTTGGGTCTATAATCCAAGAGTCTTTTCGTGAGATTTTACTGTATAGTTTTGGTTATGTAATGGAGTAAGTTTATTTAAGGAATATATTTCTTCATATTGATAAATAGAAGAATACCTAGATTAAAGTCATAGTTTAAACTGTTTGCCTAATAAACTATAAATAACTGATATCTTATTATATCTTCCAATGTAACACAGATATCGATATTTTATTAACTTTGCATTTAAACTGCACCACTCCATTGTTAATGTGCCAAAATTGTTGTAAAGCTCTTTGTGTGAAGATCTCATACACAGCACTTATTGCCGTAGTATTTGCAGTAGGATTATTCTTATCTTTTGATGTATATTTCTAGTCCCTTATGTTTTAGAGTAACAAATTCGAGAATGCAATTCCAGTGCCAGGACTTGGTTGTCCTACAGAGGCTACCATCAAGACCTCGTTGTTCCACATTCCTATCGGTGAAGGATACTACAACGCTGGATCTTAATGTTTTTCTGCAACTCGAAACCTTGCTGAAACGTTTTTCAACTACAAGGACAACAAGTCTACTTATGTTTATATCAACACCACAGAAAACGGAGCATTTATAATGAAATCAGTTCCAGTTACCTGCGTGAGCACTGAGTTCGTAAACGACAACGATAGTAACGCAACAGTTTATAGTGTTTCTGCCGTATGCTCATGGGGTGGTTTAGCTTTAGGAATATTGTTACTTCTTTGCGTTTGGTTCTGCTGCAGTGACTGGTGCAGATGCTGCTGTTGCCGCCCAAAGGATAATGCTCGTATTTACGCGTGAGATATTCATTATTCAAATTATTTTATAAAATTATATTTATATTCTACTTACTTAAACATTATTCAAATTTAATTTATATATTCGATCTGAATACAGCTTCAGCTGAATATATAACACTTGAAATCTTCAATTTATAAATCAACAACCAATGATTTAAGATAATATATATTCTGTTCATTCAATTTTTGTGTTACAACTTTGAAAAGTATCCGAACTACTTATACCCTTCGGAGAATACTAAATGAACATCGATTTCCTATTGGTTGTTTTTAAAAGCTCTTGGTTGTATTTTGTATTTGTTTAGCATGAACTCTATAACAGAGACACTCATAATTTGATCATATTTTTAAGAAATTTTGTCTATTATCCAATCAAATGGGTACGACAGTTCATACAGTTCCAAAATTTCACGTTAAATTTGCTAAATGTATTGTTAACCTGAATATGTTAATTCAATCAAAAATACGTTCTAAATAGGTTTGGTTAAAGTTGTAGTTTAGTTTTAAAGATAAAGTTGTTCCTAAAAGTATTTCATTTTATCTTAATGTCTTAATCTAGTTGGAGCTACATTTTCTTCCTTGTACAGTTGAAACACTGGTCGGTTTTGTTATTGTTATTAAGAACTGTAATCAATGAAGCATGTCAACACGTTGAACCTGTTTGATTAACATGATTTCTTTATCATCAAATAAGGAGTGTGAGATTTTAATGAATAATATAGCTTAATATGTTATATCGATATTAATGTTATTACTTTAGTAATCCAAATATTAAACGAGTTCTCATTCAACAACAATAATCTCCATTTCCAAACAGTTATCAATCTATATGTAGAACAAGAAGGAACGAAATTCTATTTTAATTTTTTAGAAATTCTACTTAGCGAGAGAGATATTTTAAGTTGAATTAGTTCTGTATTTACTTTATTATACTTGTAATAAATAATTGATTTGAAATTGATTTGAAAAATATCAATGTCACTTGTTATATATAAGAAGACATCACTCCGTAAATTACGTCTATAGTGATATATGTCGATAGTGATATACTGTTCATAAGAAGTTATGTGAATTCTATAACTCGTCATCCATCTGTGGTGTGGTGCTCTCGCTCTATTTCCGCTATGGTGACGCCCACAGTGTTTTAAATCGATATTCTAAAGTATTAAAATGTGTGCTTTAGCTCATCTTTGAACCCCCTAGATATTAAGAGATATAACATCATGATGTAAAGTTATTATTTATCAAAGCCAGTATAATATCGAGATATCAAACTAAGTATATTTTACATTATGTTGTCTGCATTGTCGATTTTACATTGTCGTTTGTGTTTTTGCAATAACATGACTCATCTTCAAAAAGTTATAATAAAACTCAACAATAAGAAAATTAAACAAACAAGAATTCAAACAAGTTCACTTGCTTTCAACTTCTGGAACAACGTCAACATTTTCATCAATCGCCTCTGGCAGAGAAATTTCTTGGGCTACCTGAACTTCTGGTTCTTGAACTATTACCTGGTCCTTCGTTTACACATTTTATTTGAGCGTTTTCTTCTTTATGATGAGAACTGAAGCCAAAACTGTGACTAAAACAATCGCAACTGGGACAGCCACAGCTATGGCCACAGTTTTGTTCGAACTCTTCTTCACACATCCACCATTCTTGAATAAATAGCCTGGGATGCATACACATGTGTGAGTAATCTAGTCGAAAGCAGAGTTAGGGAACTGGCTCTTACAAAGGACACACTTGGATTATTGTATTATCATCTGGTTGGCCCAGCACGATTAACATCCATTTTGAGAAGGAACAAAACCGAACGCTAAATCGCAGACACAGGAGTTGGAGGTCGAAGACCAGATGGAGTTTGACTAGCAAGCTGAACACTAATGAGAAACAATTTCTTAGCTGTTAAGCCAGCAATTCTTACATTTTGAAGGATCAGAGTCTACCACATAGCCTTTGGACTCATCGCAAATACACTTGGTTTTATCATTTTTATCTGCGACAAATCCATTTTAGTTATTGCAGGCACATGTATTATTAAATCCAGTAAATCCAACGTCGCATGATTTGCATTTATGGTCTTATATTATCTATCCATCTGACCAGCAACTTTTGCATTAATTTGGATCTGTATCTAATCCAAATCCTTGTTTTTCATATTTACAAGCGCACGTATTATCATATAGAATATATGAAACCGCCTGATTTAATGGGCACGATTCACAACTATCGCCAGAAACTTTACTTCCTTAATTCCAACAATTAATACAAGAAGAAGAATTAAATTTTACAAATCCTTAGTTAGAATCGCATTTACACTAATTATTTTTGCAAACAGAATTTGGAACAGGACACTAATTAGTAAAGTTGCATAGTCCGTCAAGAGTAAATGACTTATGAACCATAGAAACACATTTTCCGAACACTTCTTGCTCGTTTATCGATTCACAAGAACTAACGCACAACGAATTATTGGAGCTCAGCTTTTATGTACAAGTGCAAATTCCTTTATCAAGAACGTAGTTCTGACCGCATTCCTATTGAATGCTTAAAATGATCATCATCATATTGGTGAAGTGGAACCGGAAGCAATATAGTATCCTTTTCATATTTGTGAGATAAAAGGTCAACTCAATATGAGTTACTCAAAAAATATCAATGTCACTTGTTATATATATGTATTATGTAGACAGTTTTTTAACACAAAATAGCTCAGAAATGTAGTTAAACGCCAATTATCACTGAATTATTATTTTATATTATGTTACATACATAAGATCTTAGATATTGGGTATCATTAAAATAGTAATATATCATTAATATTTGAAATGTCAATGTATTTAGACATATTACCTAGATTTGAAATTTATAAATTTATGTTTTTGAACTATTTTTTGATACTGATAAAACAAAAATGATAAGATAAGCCTAAAGATTTCTTTTTCAAACATGAAAATGATATTTATTATAGTTTTTCCAGTGAATAAATATTTTAAGATGTAAAATTAGACTTTTATTAAATACCTCACTCAGCATCCATCTTTTAGTTTTAATTAAAATAGAAAATAATGTAATCTAAGTACATTAAATACAAAATAATGGTTCATATTAACTATATTATGTAATACCTCACATTTGTAATAAAATAACTCTTAATGTGATGGCTATTTGAAAAGCATCACTAAACGTACTTTATATGATATCCCACCGCTGTTTTTTGAAGCGTTACAATGAACGAAAGTAAACGGAGTATGTAAAATGAGATTAAAACAGTAGCAATATCATTCAACCGTGACTTGGTTGGAGTTCATCTCCGTGAACGAGTACCTGTTGAATATTTCCGTGTTAGTGTGCGTGAGCTTCTTCTGCTTCTTCTTGAGCACTACGAACACAACAACCAGCACGACAAACGTGATCCCAGTAGCAGGCAGTGAGATGTAGACTATCCACTTGATAAAGTGATTTAACTCACAAATAAGGTCTAGTGCGAACCCAGCGCCCGCTATCAAAAATAGGACGAAGAATGTGATCATGGACCTCTTGACGTACTTCAGTTATCTTCCGAGAGACTGCTCAACTATGACGTGTTGGATCACATCTGGTTCTGTTTCCTGCAGCACGCTGTTCAAATTCATTGAAAATGCTTTTGATGGCTCATTCAAATTCATTGGCGTGGGAAACATTAAATTAATATATTTCGGCGTGCGCACGTGAAAAAAATAGATAGAACTACAGTTTACTTCCCACACTACGATTTCATATATTGTGTAGTGTAATCAATACAACATATAACGATAACGATTCAAATGTGTCTGAGAAATTTTGAATTTGTATCTATAATCTTTATACTAAAACATTCTAAATTGTATTTTTACTATATATCTAACCACAAACTGTCTCACAACATAATCTTTACATTATTTTGTATACTAAAAACAAACTGTATATTTGTGCCAAATGTATCTAAATGTCAAACATAAAAGAATTTTTGAGAATATTCATGAAACTGTTGCTAAATCAACCTATTTTCAAAATAGTGTATAAATTGAAAAGGCCTTTGCAAGCGAAAATTTATGTAATGATAAATTACTTAACACAAATTATAATAATTTTAATAAGAAATAAGAAAGTGACCGTCGGCTATTGGAGGCTTGGAATTGAAGACTTGGCATGATTTAAAATAGAAAGACTCAAACGTGTCTGGGAAGTTTTGAATTTGATATAATCTTTATACTTAAACATTCTAAATTGTATTTTTTTACTATATATCAAACCAAACAAAAATTAGTATCTTCAAGTAGCTTTGATTTCGCTTCTCATACTATTTTAACATATTAAAAGTATACTTACATTCTTATGGTAAATTGTTGATTACCCACATATATTTTTATCTGGTTAGCTTTATATTTCGTCAGCGACTCTGCAGCTATCCAATTTTACCCGTAATTCTTAAATGTTAAGAAATCATGTATGTAAATTGCTCAGAATTAAACTTTCGATGTCAAATTGAGTATTTTAGTCATTAAATCGCGTGTTCAGTTTTTCAGTGATATACTGTTCATAAGAAGTTATGTGAATTCTATAACTCGTCATCCATCTGTGGTGTGGTGCTCTCGCTCTATTTCCGCTATGGTGACGCCCACAGTGTTTTAAATCGATATTCTAAAGTATTAAAATGTGTGCTTTAGCTCATCTTTGAACCCCCTAGATATTAAGAGATATAACATCATGATGTAAAGTTATTATTTATCAAAGCCAGTATAATATCGAGATATCAAACTAAGTATATTTTACATTATGTTGTCTGCATTGTCGATTTTACATTGTCGTTTGTGTTTTTGCAATAACATGACTCATCTTCAAAAAGTTATAATAAAACTCAACAATAAGAAAATTAAACAAACAAGAATTCAAACAAGTTCACTTGCTTTCAACTTCTGGAACAACGTCAACATTTTCATCAATCGCCTCTGGCAGAGAAATTTCTTGGGCTACCTGAACTTCTGGTTCTTGAACTATTACCTGGTCCTTCGTTTACACATTTTATTTGAGCGTTTTCTTCTTTATGATGAGAACTGAAGCCAAAACTGTGACTAAAACAATCGCAACTGGGACAGCCACAGCTATGGCCACAGTTTTGTTCGAACTCTTCTTCACACATCCACCATTCTTGAATAAATAGCCTGGGATGCATACACATGTGTGAGTAATCTAGTCGAAAGCAGAGTTAGGGAACTGGCTCTTACAAAGGACACACTTGGATTATTGTATTATCATCTGGTTGGCCCAGCACGATTAACATCCATTTTGAGAAGGAACAAAACCGAACGCTAAATCGCAGACACAGGAGTTGGAGGTCGAAGACCAGATGGAGTTTGACTAGCAAGCTGAACACTAATGAGAAACAATTTCTTAGCTGTTAAGCCAGCAATTCTTACATTTTGAAGGATCAGAGTCTACCACATAGCCTTTGGACTCATCGCAAATACACTTGGTTTTATCATTTTTATCTGCGACAAATCCATTTTAGTTATTGCAGGCACATGTATTATTAAATCCAGTAAATCCAACGTCGCATGATTTGCATTTATGGTCTTATATTATCTATCCATCTGACCAGCAACTTTTGCATTAATTTGGATCTGTATCTAATCCAAATCCTTGTTTTTCATATTTACAAGCGCACGTATTATCATATAGAATATATGAAACCGCCTGATTTAATGGGCACGATTCACAACTATCGCCAGAAACTTTACTTCCTTAATTCCAACAATTAATACAAGAAGAAGAATTAAATTTTACAAATCCTTAGTTAGAATCGCATTTACACTAATTATTTTTGCAAACAGAATTTGGAACAGGACACTAATTAGTAAAGTTGCATAGTCCGTCAAGAGTAAATGACTTATGAACCATAGAAACACATTTTCCGAACACTTCTTGCTCGTTTATCGATTCACAAGAACTAACGCACAACGAATTATTAGAGCTCAGCTTTTATGTACAAGTGCAAATTCCTTTATCAAGAACGTAGTTCTGACCGCATTCCTATTGAATGCTTAAAATGATCATCATCATATTGGTGAAGTGGAACCGGAAGCAATATAGTATCCTTTTCATATTTGTGAGATAAAAGGTCAACTCAATATGAGTTACTCAAAAAATATCAATGTCACTTGTTATATATATATATGTATTATGTAGACAGTTTTTTAACACAAAATAGCTCAGAAATGTAGTTAAACGCCAATTATCACTGAATTATTATTTTATATTATGTTACATACATAAGATCTTAGATATTGGGTATCATTAAAATAGTAATATATCATTAATATTTGAAATGTCAATGTATTTAGACATATTACCTAGATTTGAAATTTATAAATTTATGTTTTTGAACTATTTTTTGATACTGATAAAACAAAAATGATAAGATAAGCCTAAAGATTTCTTTTTCAAACATGAAAATGATATTTATTATAGTTTTTCCAGTGAATAAATATTTTAAGATGTAAAATTAGACTTTTATTAAATACCTCACTCAGCATCCATCTTTTAGTTTTAATTAAAATAGAAAATAATGTAATCTAAGTACATTAAATACAAAATAATGGTTCATATTAACTATATTATGTAATACCTCACATTTGTAATAAAATAACTCTTAATGTGATGGCTATTTGAAAAGCATCACTAAACGTACTTTATATGATATCCCACCGCTGTTTTTTGAAGCGTTACAATGAACGAAAGTAAACGGAGTATGTAAAATGAGATTAAAACAGTAGCAATATCATTCAACCGTGACTTGGTTGGAGTTCATCTCCGTGAACGAGTACCTGTTGAATATTTCCGTGTTAGTGTGCGTGAGCTTCTTCTGCTTCTTCTTGAGCACTACGAACACAACAACCAGCACGACAAACGTGATCCCAGTAGCAGGCAGTGAGATGTAGACTATCCACTTGATAAAGTGATTTAACTCACAAATAAGGTCTAGTGCGAACCCAGCGCCCGCTATCAAAAATAGGACGAAGAATGTGATCATGGACCTCTTGACGTACTTCAGTTATCTTCCGAGAGACTGCTCAACTATGACGTGTTGGATCACATCTGGTTCTGTTTCCTGCAGCACGCTGTTCAAATTCATTGAAAATGCTTTTGATGGCTCATTCAAATTCATTGGCGTGGGAAACATTAAATTAATATATTTCGGCGTGCGCACGTGAAAAAATAGATAGAACTGCAGTTTACTTCCACACTACGATTTCATATATTGTGTAGTGTAATCAATACAACATATAACGATAACGATTCAAATGTGTCTGAGAAATTTTGAATTTGTATCTATAATCTTTATACTAAAACATTCTAAATTGTATTTTTACTATATATCTAACCACAAACTGTCTCACAACATAATCTTTACATTATTTTGTATACTAAAAACAAACTGTATATTTGTGCCAAATGTATCTAAATGTCAAACATAAAAGAATTTTTGAGAATATTCATGAAACTGTTGCTAAATCAACCTATTTTCAAAATAGTGTATAAATTGAAAAGGCCTTTGCAAGCGAAAATTTATGTAATGATAAATTACTTAACACAAATTATAATAATTTTAATAAGAAATAAGAAAGTGACCGTCGGCTATTGGAGGCTTGGAATTGAAGACTTGGCATGATTTAAAATAGAAAGACTCAAACGTGTCTGGGAAGTTTTGAATTTGATATAATCTTTATACTAAAACATTCTAAATTGTATTTTTTTACTATATATCAAACCAAACAAAAATTAGTATCTTCAAGTAGCTTTGATTTCGCTTCTCATACTATTTTAACATATTAAAAGTATACTTACATTCTTATGGTAAATTGTTGATTACCCACATATATTTTTATCTGGTTAGCTTTATATTTCGTCAGCGACTCTGCAGCTATCCAATTTTACCCGTAATTCTTAAATGTTAAGAAATCATGCATGTAAATTGCTCAGAATTAAACTTTCGATATCAAATTGAGTATTTTAGTCATTAAATCGCGTGTTCAGTTTTTCAGTGATATACTGTTCATAAGAAGTTATGTGAATTCTATAACTCGTCATCCATCTGTGGTGTGGTGCTCTCGCTCTATTTCCGCTATGGTGACGCCCACAGTGTTTTAAATCGATATTCTAAAGTATTAAAATGTGTGCTTTAGCTCATCTTTGAACCCCCTAGATATTAAGAGATATAACATCATGATGTAAAGTTATTATTTATCAAAGCCAGTATAATATCGAGATATCAAACTAAGTATATTTTACATTATGTTGTCTGCATTGTCGATTTTACATTGTCGTTTGTGTTTTTGCAATAACATGACTCATCTTCAAAAAGTTATAATAAAACTCAACAATAAGAAAATTAAACAAACAAGAATTCAAACAAGTTCACTTGCTTTCAACTTCTGGAACAACGTCAACATTTTCATCAATCGCCTCTGGCAGAGAAATTTCTTGGGCTACCTGAACTTCTGGTTCTTGAACTATTACCTGGTCCTTCGTTTACACATTTTATTTGAGCGTTTTCTTCTTTATGATGAGAACTGAAGCCAAAACTGTGACTAAAACAATCGCAACTGGGACAGCCACAGCTATGGCCACAGTTTTGTTCGAACTCTTCTTCACACATCCACCATTCTTGAATAAATAGCCTGGGATGCATACACATGTGTGAGTAATCTAGTCGAAAGCAGAGTTAGGGAACTGGCTCTTACAAAGGACACACTTGGATTATTGTATTATCATCTGGTTGGCCCAGCACGATTAACATCCATTTTGAGAAGGAACAAAACCGAACGCTAAATCGCAGACACAGGAGTTGGAGGTCGAAGACCAGATGGAGTTTGACTAGCAAGCTGAACACTAATGAGAAACAATTTCTTAGCTGTTAAGCCAGCAATTCTTACATTTTGAAGGATCAGAGTCTACCACATAGCCTTTGGACTCATCGCAAATACACTTGGTTTTATCATTTTTATCTGCGACAAATCCATTTTAGTTATTGCAGGCACATGTATTATTAAATCCAGTAAATCCAACGTCGCATGATTTGCATTTATGGTCTTATATTATCTATCCATCTGACCAGCAACTTTTGCATTAATTTGGATCTGTATCTAATCCAAATCCTTGTTTTTCATATTTACAAGCGCACGTATTATCATATAGAATATATGAAACCGCCTGATTTAATGGGCACGATTCACAACTATCGCCAGAAACTTTACTTCCTTAATTCCAACAATTAATACAAGAAGAAGAATTAAATTTTACAAATCCTTAGTTAGAATCGCATTTACACTAATTATTTTTGCAAACAGAATTTGGAACAGGACACTAATTAGTAAAGTTGCATAGTCCGTCAAGAGTAAATGACTTATGAACCATAGAAACACATTTTCCGAACACTTCTTGCTCGTTTATCGATTCACAAGAACTAACGCACAACGAATTATTAGAGCTCAGCTTTTATGTACAAGTGCAAATTCCTTTATCAAGAACGTAGTTCTGACCGCATTCCTATTGAATGCTTAAAATGATCATCATCATATTGGTGAAGTGGAACCGGAAGCAATATAGTATCCTTTTCAGATTTGTGAGATAAAAGGTCAACTCAATATGAGTTACTCAAAAAATATCAATGTCACTTGTTATATATATGTATTATGTAGACAGTTTTTTAACACAAAATAGCTCAGAAATGTAGTTAAACGCCAATTATCACTGAATTATTATTTTATATTATGTTACATACATAAGATCTTAGATATTGGGTATCATTAAAATAGTAATATATCATTAATATTTGAAATGTCAATGTATTTAGACATATTACCTAGATTTGAAATTTATAAATTTATGTTTTTGAACTATTTTTTGATACTGATAAAACAAAAATGATAAGATAAGCCTAAAGATTTCTTTTTCAAACATGAAAATGATATTTATTATAGTTTTTCCAGTGAATAAATATTTTAAGATGTAAAATTAGACTTTTATTAAATACCTCACTCAGCATCCATCTTTTAGTTTTAATTAAAATAGAAAATAATGTAATCTAAGTACATTAAATACAAAATAATGGTTCATATTAACTATAATATGTAATACCTCACATTTGTAATAAACCACTTATGTGATGGCTATTTAAAAAAGCATCACTATACTTACTTTACATGATATCCCACCGCTGTTTTTTGAAGCGTCACAATGAACAAAAGTAAATATAGTATTAATCCAAAATCATACTGTTAGAAGTTATTTTTTAAGATTGAGTTCAGTCATCGATGGAAATATCCATCTAATTCTGTAGCTTCTTGGCCTTCTTCTTTTCGCTTTGACTTTACTTATTTTCCTACTGGGCAGGTAGGGATGCCTGTTTCAGAACATCTTCAATGTTCTAGACTTATTACAGGGCTTTAATTTTCTATAGGAGTATCTCGCATTGGGATCGGTTGATGAGTTTACGTTTATAGAACGCCTTTAAGATCAATATTAAGTTGGATGTATTTATAATATTGTGACAATATTATAATATTGTGATAAACTGATTATTATCAACCACAAGTATATTATTAAGATATATTAATTTTACTTGCATTTAGATGTATTGTTGGCTTGTTGAGTGAGTCATGTTATTATTTTTAAGTATTCTATATTATTGCTTCAACAAAGACAAACTAACAATATAGAAACATTTAAAACATTAAAATATTATGTTCATTCAATTTTTGCGTATTTATAACTATGTTACTTATATTGTTACTTTGAAAAGTTTCCGAACCTTTCGGAAAACACTAAATGAACATCGATTTCCTATTGGTTGTTTTTATAAGCTCTAGGTTGTATTTTGTATTTGTTTAGCATGAACTCTATAACAGAGACACTCATAATTTGATCATATTTTTAAGAAATTTTGTCTATTATCCAATCAAATGGGTACGACAGTTCATACAGTTCCAAAATTTCACGTTAAATTTGCTAAATGTATTGTTAACCTGAATATGTTAATTCAATCAAAAATACGTTCTAAATAGGTTTGGTTAAATTTGTAGTTTAGTTTTAAAGATATAGTTGTTCCTAAAAGTATTTCATTTTATCTTAATGTCTTAATCTAGTTGGAGCTACATTTTATTCCTTGTACAGTTGAAACACTGGTTGCTTTTGTTATTGTTATTAAGAACTATAATCAATGAAGCATGTCAACACGTTGAACCTGTTTGATTCACATGATTTCTTTATCATCAAATAAGGAGTGTGAGATTTTAATGAATAATATGTTATATTGATATTAATGTTATTACTTTAGTAATCCAAATTCTAATCCAATTTCTACTCAACATCCAAAATCATACAAACAGTTATCAATCTATATGTAGAACAAGAAGGAAGTCCAACGAAATTCTATTTAGAAATTCTACTTAGCGAAAGAGATATTTTAAGTTGAATCAGTTCTGTATTTACTATATTATACTTTTACTATATTATATCCCACTCACTTAACTTTCATTTATACTTGCATGGTCTTTTAATATATTATATAATAATAATTGTAAAAAATAACGTTATAATCATTGCAACAATTTGAAAGTCATTATCATTCGTTTGTGCCGTCTCGAGGAAGTGATTTATAATCGTCGCGACGATTTCATTAAAATGTGACTTATTAGTATATTAAATGCAAAATATTAACTATAATATGTAATAATACACATTTATAATAAACAACTTTATATGATATCCCGTTACTTTGAACAAAAGTAAATAGAATATTAAAAATGAGATTAAAACAGTAGCAATATCATTCAACCGTGACTTGGTTGGAATTCATCTCAGTGAACGAGTACCTGTTGAATATTTCCGTGTTAGTGTGCGTGAGCTTCTTCTGCTTCTTCTTGAGCACTACGAACACAACAACCAGCACGACAAACGTGATCCCAGTAGCAGGCAGTGAGATGTAGACTATCCACTTGATAAAGTGATTTTACTCACAAATAAGGTCTAGTGCGAACCCAGCGCCCGCTATCAAAAATAGAACGAAGAATGTGATCATGGACCTCTTGACGTACTTCAGTTATCTTCCGAGAGACTGCTCAACTATGACGTGTTGGATCACATCTGGTTCTGTTTCCTGCAGCACGCTGTTCAAATTCATTGAAAATGCTTTTGATGGCTCATTCAAATTCATTGGCGTGGGAAACATTAAATTAATATATTTCGGCGTGCGCACGTGAAAAAATAGATAGAACTGCAGTTTACTTCCACACTACGATTTCATATATTGTGTAGTGTAATCAATACAACACATAACGAGAACGACTCAAACGTGTCTGACAAGTTTTGAATTTGTATCTATAATCTTTATACTAAAACATTCTAAATTGTATTTTTTACTTATATATCAAACCACAAACTGTCTCACAACATAATCTTTACATTATTTTGTATACTAAAAACAAAACTGTATATTTGTGCCAAATGTATCTAAATGTCAAACATAAAAGAATTTTTGAGAATATACATGAAACTGTTGCTAAATCAACATATTTTCAAAATAGTGTATAAATTGAAAAGGCCTTTGCTGGCGAGATGTAATGAATAAATTACTTAACACAAATTATAATTTTAATAAGAAAAATGAAAGTAACCGTCGACTATTGAAGACTTGGAACATGAGCAAATTTAAAATAATTAATTAATATTAATTACAGAGTTCTAATTAGAGTACTACATTACCTCGAATGCAGACCCCCACCCCTTACTTACACCTAAAGCTAACCAATAAGCGTTAGAAAAGGAAAATACGTTAGAAATGTCTCTAACGTCATGTACGTTAGAAATTTAATCATAAATAAAATATAATATATTATTATACTTGTTTTACAAATATATATTATCTTTCTACGTTATATTTCAGTGCTCTGAGCAAAATATTGTATATTAAATGTATAAATTACCCCTTAACATCATTTTAAAGCTAATAGAATATATATAAATATTTCAAATATATTAAGTGAAGTGGAAAAACAGTATATTATTATTTGTATAATACTATAATACGTCAATCCCCACAAAATAAATAAAGGTGTAACGTGCTTGTAACGTCTGTCTCCAAATGAAATCAAAATGACCGAATTCCAAATTCTACTTGAATTTTGAACATAAGTTGAATTCAGCTAGGATGAACACTTGATACAGCAATTCTATTTATCTGTAAATGAAGATGTGTCAGAAGACGTTCTCACTGTGCCGACTGGTAATAAAATAGAAATATTCTTCATTTTCTAAAATTCAAAGCCCGCTGGTGGTACGGCTGAGTTGAGTGAGGGTAAGTCCTACTACGTTGGTATATACTAATACGACAACTTTGACCCAGATCTACGGAGGGAATGCGTTTCTGAAACTATGCTTTTCTGTTTAAAGGGTTAACGCAAAAAAACGTTAGAAATCCTTAACGTACGTTAGAAATGAAACGTTGGGTGGCTCTACTTACACCCCCTGCTGATTTCCCAAAAAATATTAAGGAGTCTATAAGTGAGAGCAAATCTGGCTGTTTTTAGCTCATATTTCAAATCAGATTTGGGTTTCCATTTCAGTTACAGACCCCTTTTCTGAAAATATTATAAAATATTCTTCAAATATCAACATATTTTTGAATTTAATGTATATAATGACTTAAATAGTACGATGTATTAAAGATTGTTTAGTTTCCTCGTTTATGTTAGTCTTAAAACACGTTAGAATCTATAATATTTAATCAATTAAATATCAAATCATTTCAGTTACAGATCCCAAATAAAGTTCACTTATACACCCTTTTATTCATAAATATTGATGGGGTCTGTAAGTGAAAAGTGGTGGGGGTCTGCATTCGAGGTAATGTAGTAATAAGTAATAAAGAAAATTAAGTAACTAATAAGTAATTTAAAATAATAGTTTAATAGTTTAATAATAATATTATTAAGTTATTTCTCACAGCTCGCTGTGTATCCATTCGTGCCCGTTCCCTTTCACGAACCATTCCCAAGTTTTCTCCACTCCCTTTTCCAAAACCGTTTTTTTATCAAAAGAAACGATTCCCTTCAACTTCGAGCAGTCGCTGACCGAATACTTTATGTCCCCGTTCCTTTCCGCTCCGAAAACGACCCCTCCGCTCCCAAAAGTGCTTATTATATTCGCTAGATCGGCAATAGATGTTTCAAGCTCGGTCCCGATGTTGAATATTCCCTCCGCTCCGAAAGTGACCAAATCTACGACAAAACGGACCAAATCCTTCACGAAGACGAAATCGCGGGTCTGTTTTCCATCGCCAAAAATAGTCAAAGGCTGATTCGAACGCGCACGCTGCATGAAAGCCGTTATCACGCCAGTGTAGGGAGAACGAGGGTCCTAACGAGGGCCGTACACGTTAAAGAACCGCGTGAATATCATCTTAGCACTATTTGAGTGAAGCTGCTCCATCTCAAACTTTGAAGAGGCATAAGGAGAAATACCAGCGTAAGGGAAGGACTCGGTGATGTGCGCACGACCACAATCGCCGTAAACGGCAGCAGAAGAGGCAGAAACGATAGTACGCGCGTTCAAACGAGATGCTGTATCGTAAACGTTCTACGAACCCAACACGTTTATCTTGTGATACTTAGCCGGATTCGTCATTGACTCAGTTACCGAGAGCGCAGCAGCTAGATGAATCACAACGTCCACAGGCTGCTATAACTGCTACAAAGAAGATAAATCCGTGATATCGCCCGTAACATAGTTAACGTTCTTATGCTTGAAAATGTTATGACCAGTTGAATAATTGTCAAAAACTGTTATTTAATTGTCATTTGCTAAGTGCTCGACAAAATGAGAGCCAATGAAACCAGCTCCACCAGTGATAAGATAGTGCATTACAATTAGAAGTGTGGGTTATTAATTTACTTCACAATAAAATTACGTTAAAATAATGTTGATTGAGTCAATATTTTAATTGTTGGATGTAAAATATTATATTGACTGTAAATACTGTATAAATGCTAATTGGTGTTCTAACAATGAACATTTATGCTACTAGCATTAATTATTATATTTATGTTATTAAACGAACCACTTCAATGGAAAACTATTCAACTAATAATTCAGTTTAAACCTAATTTTTCGCTGTGAAAATGCAAAAAATTACATAATACTATAGAAATATCTTGGAATAAACTATTAAAAGTAGTTGTAATGATGAACTTCAAAAAATGTAATGATAAATTAATTAATTCAACATATTGAAAGTTTGGACCTTTAAAAAAGTTAACTATTCTGGAAATAAATAGCTTAACTTACTTGAAGGATTCGTGAGAGTGTGGAACGCGGTACTTGTTGAGGTTGAGAAGTTCATCGCGGCGGTTAAGTGAGAGTGTTTAAATAGAAATAAATGGGTTTTTGGTTAGTAATATATAAAATAATAACTAATTCAAGCTTGAATATAATATATTATCATTTACTTTGACTTTCGATTATATTTAACATTCCTTAACTACTTAGATCATTTTGACTATTGATTAAAATTATGTCCATAATAGGTCGGTAGACAAGGCAGCCACGAGAGTCTATTATGTTCGGGAGATGATGATATTTGATATTGCCTGGGTCTAGAGACATGATATTTTGTGCGTTTTTGAAGAATTTCTTCCATTTGAATCTATGTTTATATTAGTTATTAAAAATGTGCGATCAAAATAATTCATTTTTTGTTAATGTTTCCACATCATTAATAAAATGCATTTTCAATAAAATAAACGAATTACCTAAACACGGCCAAACGTAGCTGGAATTCTTCGGTTCCAATAATAAGAGATATAAATCTGAGCTTTAAAGTTTCTTAAAAGTGATGGATCATCCCAGTTTCCAGAGCTTTAACAATTTTTGATTTAGACAAATTCTTAATAAGAAACATAACTTGATTTTTAAAGTCGCAACGAGTTAGAACTAACTAGAGCCCGCAAGTAAAGCTATAATTCGATTAAATAAATGTGTTATTGCCATTATTTCTGAATGGTTACGGTAACCAAACAACGATTTGAAACGGAGTCCCTTGTTAACAATTAAATTTATAACATCTTACTTTTTATCTTGATCATTGTAAGTATGAGCTTAAATTTCTTGTTAAACTAGTTCTCCAACATATCCTTTTTTGATCTTTGCTCTATCATATTATATCATATTAATACATCAATATCACATGTGTATTGAGGTGGAATTTGTATCTATTTAATTTAAAAAATAATATTGGTAATTCTCACTCCTTTAAATAGAATCGCTAGCAAAATGAGCTTCACAGCTTCAGTTCAATATCATATTAATACATGAAAATAATTTTTAAAATAATTGAGATGGAGGGAAATGAAAATAATAATGTGAGTAAGGATTGATATCTGCGACAGAATTTTAATTTTTTAGTTTAAATTCAACTTTAAAATTTATCCATTTCATTTATTTTTGTGTTCTAACTATTTCACAAACAATTTGATTATTCTTATAATTGATTCAATCTGTTAAGCCTAGTTATAATTATATCCAATTCATTTTAGCTTATCTACTGTTACATTAATGATCAATATAAAATAATACAATTCTTAACAACTTATTTGAAGTTTAATATCGTTTCCTAGAAATATTAAAGTTCAAGTGACAAGCGCTTTTTAACACAAATTATCTCTTGTAGAATTTATTATATTTTGATAATTGTTTATTTTATTGTTTGATATAAGAGAACAATATAGTCATTATAATTTAACATAATATTTCTACATTTTATAAAGTAGTATTTTTCAAAAACGATTTTATCAAGGACAAGAATATTTCAAATAATTTACTTTTAAAGATGATAAGATTCAATTGCAAATGGAAATGCAACGGATTCTGTATACTCATTAGATAATACTACAATTATGAATATCGTTATAATTAATTCACCTCTTCAAGTTCATCTTTAATAATTGGTACAATTTTGTATTTTTTGATTAGAACTTTTGTAATTTATAAATTAGCATCTAAAAATTATTGTATAGCCGTCAAATTAAGAAACTAAGTATTTCCCCCTGTTAAATAATATTTTAATTCATCCACATCAAATATATATTTTTACCATAATATTATAATTATAGTCATCTACATTCATTCAATGAACCTTTTAGTTGAGGAATAGAGTTAATACACTCATTGATAACCATTTTAATTCTAGAATTGAAATTATAATTGAAATTGTAAAATTCTATTGGTAGAAATTGGTATAATTTCTTTCAAAATTAATAATTCAAGTTTCTTGTGTTACTAATATTATATAAGAACAAAAGTAATTATATTTCCTACAGTAATTGCTTTGGGATCTAGACCGAAAGGAGTGCTGAAATTATTAGAATGAGTTTGTTTAGTCTTGGTCGCGAATACTTTAGTAAAATTTTATTTAAAATATAATTTACACTCCACAGTTTCCACTCGAAATATGAGTTATAATTATAGGGAAAACTAGGGAAATATTTACTATAATAAAAACCCATGCAATTTTACGCCATGAACTTAAATATTTCAATCATATCTGACCCAGTTTCACCAAAATAACGATCTATTAATTGTACCTCATCAAAATAAACTTTTAACTTGCAAGCTTCTGCTTTTCAAGAAAAATCAACCCGATAAAATTTTCTTCAAATATCTTCTATGTAATTAATCTGAACAGTTGAAAGATTAGATTTAAAATACTAAAGTAAAAACAACTAACATGTATAACCAGCTCATTAAGATTCAGCATTAAATAATGTATTTGAAATTATAAAATATATTTTTCGTTTACAAATCAGAAGCTAAATATATTATTCGGAACAAAACGTATAATCTCTTCACTTAATAATATATTCAAGAATATTATTTGAGTTACACTTACTCGTTTATATGTAAGTTAAATTTATTGGTTATTTAACAAAAACCAATATTAAAAATAACCCAGACAATATCAATATATTGTAAGCATATAATTGTATATGATTCATAATACATTCAATCCAGCTATATAGATCCTCGATTCAGTTTCTTAAATTTGAAAATATATTCTTAACTAAATTCAATTGCTGAGAAATAATGTTTCTTCCAACATCAACAGTATCACAACATTTTAATATTAACAAATAGTATTCGCTTTTAGGCTGCGTCGATCTTTGTGATTAATTTAATGAAGGACTAAAAATTTGTTTGTGTTGGACATATCAACTCCAACCACTTTGAGAGAGTCGAAACAATACCATTTGGTTGGAACCAGTTCAAAGTACATTTAGAAAATAAATCAACAAATTTGCTGAAAATCGGGATTTTCCTAATTTTCTAAAAAGTTCCTTGCTTGAAAAGATCTGTTGTACAAAATACTTTATATCAAGAACTTTTACAGCTTTTATTGTGCCTGAAAATAAGTCTGGAGTGCCGAAAATTTTCGTCGACTACTATTGCAACTTTAACTAAGATTCAGTAAGGGGTACACATTAAAAAATATGAAAATTTCGATATTTTACAGAAATGCAGAATGACTTAGATAGTCATATACTACTCATGAAATACCACTATGAAAAACAAGCTAAACCTATTGTTGATTATTCCTAGTAGCAGTGAATATCAAAATAAGGTCAAAATCAGCTTGTAAAAATGGAGTATGAAGAAATATAAAAAATGAAATTATTTTACTTTAATATTTCGAAGGGTACATAATACGTTACATCACATGATAATTTTTGGAAATTTTGAGATATGGAGTGAAATACATATATATTCTAGTACATCACTAAAAATGTGCGACGAATAAAATTCATTTTCTTTTGAATATTATTTTTAAATATTTGAATAAGTAGGGGTGTTAAGTGGGTGTTTTGCTCAATTGAGCTAGGTAAGCTGTATTCTCCTAGTTATTTCTCATAATGGGGTCATATTTATAACTTATCAGGTACGGGATATTCCCTTTCTATTCTTGTTGCTGGATAGCAGTAAATTACACGAATAATTACTTACTCATTTTCAATTATTGAAGTCAATAAACTATCTTTTTAAGTTGATCAAAGTATTAAAAATTGTTGTCTAATATATGATATAAAATATAAGCTTTAATTTTATTTTCAGGTACAGTTCTCCAAGCCTAAAATTTTGAATAATTTATTTTTATTATATTTCATTGGAGGCGGACTAGGTTTAAATCAATATTGTAAAAATGAAGAGTTGTACTAACACTATCTATCTACAGTTCCTCATATCAAATAAGTTCTTAGTTTCCAACTTAGTTACTTTAAACATCCATTGAATTAGAATATTAAAATACTAATTCGCGTGACGCTTACATTGTTGTTGTATGTCTACTTAGCTGAACTAATTATAAAAGTAATATTGGCGTTTGATTTCAACGGTTGCTGTTTATTTAAGAAATCGACCATTATGTTGATTTCGATTATTATTCAAAGAATAGTAATAGGCCCATTTTCTTAAATTAAGCAACACTAGGACTAACTAATGCTGTTGGATAACTTCGTCCAGATTGTAAACTTTAAATACAAGTTCACAAGAATTTTAACTCTCAAAAGTGATGTAAGCTTAGAACCAATAACTTCCAACAAACTTTATTAATACTATAGTTTAACTACAATATGCTATGTATTTGATGTTTGTGGCAGCTCATAAACGTCTCTCATTACTTTGTATTAGTTAAAATTTGAAGAAAATTTGTGGAATTCTATTATAACTACAACAACCCAGCATTATATTTTTGTTATCACTGTAACGTAAGGCCACTAATATATAGCGTCAAGATTACGCAAATATATTTCTTCTTAGTTAGTTAGTTTTTACAAATATCTAAAAATTTAAAAGTTATCATAAGCAATCAGTTAGATCTAATCTTACAACTGAAATTAATCTATTATACTTATTAGAATACCGGAATATACAATTATTTCGCACTTAATTAAATTATTGTGTTACTATTAGCAATTTGTTGAATATCACAAAACGCTCATTTGCTGGAATTTCTTATGATTTAATGTAGCGTTAATTAATTTACTAAATGACACAAATAACAAGTTAATTTCCACCGAATATCGACTGTGTTCATTTTAGTCCTTGCTGATATTTTTTCTTTTTGTTGGTTTAACTACACGAGCATTAACTATAGCTAGCTGATCTTGGCATCTTTGTTGAGTATAGATATTACCATTTATATTTTTGATTATGTTGCCGTTTCAGCGTTGATTTCCATTTTACAGAAAATTTTATGATGAACTTGATTTCACAATAAAACTATGACTTATGTTCTTTGTAGTGTTCGTAACCAACCTAGTAGCTCAACATACTTTGATCGATTCCAAGTCCTGTGTGAATTAGAGTTTACGATTATCATTTTAGTTCATCAGAATTCCTCAAATTTCAAACATATCTTGTACACTCTAAATTCTCCCAAGTTACTTCAACATTAAATCAAAAGCTATCTCTGTATTAGCGTGTTTGGTAAGTAGTTATTAATATAATTTTGGAATTTTGGTAAATGAAAGCTGGTCAAAATCTAAGTTTTTCATAATATATTATAATTATTAAATGGCATATACCGTATAATCAATATATAAACTCTATAAAGAGCGAAAAGTTTCGTCTCAACTAATCATTAAGACTTTTGTGGCGGTGATTTCATTGTGTTTGAAGTGGGAAACAGATCTCAAGAAAATAAAAAATAATGATCGCACATATTTAAAAAGTATTAATAATAATAACCCAAAACTATCAGATTTTTCAAAATATGAGAAAAAATCATGTGTTACATCTATAAAATTTCACTCCTAAATTCCAAAAAAAGTTTGAAAATATTACTGTTATTTCCTATTTTTAATTGATCATCGTATTTTTAATATCTTAAATATGTAATATTTAGTAAAGTAAAATAATTTAATAGGTACTAATATTTGAAATTATTGAAAGCATAAATTATATATTTGGTTATGCGGTTAGTATTTTCGCTTAACTTCAAATGTTTTATATAATTCAATCGTGTTATAATAATTTCGATAAAAAATATCTCAAATAAAAGTGTAGTGATTGAGTTAATTTAATTTTCAATTTAGTATGTATGCACTTTTAATTAACGAATCCGCTTGTCACTTGAACCTGGATCTCAAGTTTAATATCGATTTTGTATGTTTCTATTTTACAACGATATTGATGCCCTGTAAATTTAATGATTAAAATTATAGAATATGAATAATTCCTTAAATTATTCATGCTAGATATTAGTTAAATTGTTGAAATTACAAACTTAAATATTTTTCATAGTTTTCAAATTCTGGAAACTAAAATTACAACATTTGAATTGGGATTAATAAATATTTTAAAGTTATAAAATTTTTATGGTGCTCGATTTGAGTAATGAGTGCAATTTTTTATAAACTATTAATACAATATTATTTAGTCATTACATAAAAAAATTTATTTCAAATTCATTTAAGAAGTGAAAATGTTAAATTAATTTTCGTCGCACATATTTGCTCATATATAACATATTATAAAATAAATGCTCCTTGCTGATTATTTATAAAAATATTGTCATGTATATCTCTTTAGCGTTTTTTCAGAACACTTCAACAGAGCCGAAACTGGCTTACTATTTAATATTTATAATATTCATATGATTCCTAAATAGACCAGCTATTTTCTCATATTTCTATTTATAAAATTCAATCAAACCATTCCACTTTAAGTGGTCGACAAAAGAAGAAAACTGAACTATTAGATGAGCTAACTCATGCTATGTTGCTAAAATTGCAGGGAACAGAATTAAACAACTTGTAGCATGAACAGAAAAAATTTAATCTTAATATAATATGTTGCATAATGTTACCAACCGTTATGACGAAGCCGTGAACAAATTAAAACTAAAACGCCTTCCAGCAGTCGAAACTAGCTTCATTTGGAAACTGGAAACATTGGAAAATCCTGAATATTACAAGATTCATGTTTTTATCAATAAACAACAAATTTAATTCAGCCTAGCAAACATTCTGGAAACTTAGGTTCTTGCGATCTACAATCTCTGCATTATTTCAGATAACTGCTGGTAGTTGTAGTATCATTAAATATTATAAGTCATTACTTTGTGTATGCATCAAAATTGAAAATAAAAGAAGCCAAGACTCAAGCTGAAGTAAAATAACATGGCTTTGAGAAAGCGATAACTGTGCAGCTTAGCGTAGCCTTCTGATTAATATTAGCCAACATAAAAATCAAACCTCATTTTGAACTTACATTTTATTGATGGTAATAAATAGTATCAAACAGTATATGAATATCTAATAACCTCGTAGAAATAATTAGACTTACTCTATTTAAGCAGATCTTTGTATTTCGTACATTCAAGATTTTAAACTAAAACTACCTTGAAAATCGCAACTGTCGTGGCTCACTCAATATTGTTGTATAAAACAGTTTAAAATGTTGGTTAGAACTAAAATTATAACTCTTTTAGAAAAGTTGAAAAATGGATGGTTGATTAAGATTTCAATGATCCAACTGCAAACCAGCGATTCTGATTGAAGATACTGTTGAGAACTAATATCAAATGATTATTTTAATGGTATGAATCATAATGAAAAACTTGTTACAAAAGTCAAATTCTGTTTTGGCCTTGACTTTAATTGTTATGTAAAATTCAGCGATAATCAAAAAGTTTTGATTTTGGACTTGAATAGAGAGATGTAAATACTTGCATAGCAAGTATTCCAGAAGTATTGCTAGGCTATGAGTTGTAGAAAAACTTAATGGATTTAAAGTCAATTTGAAATTTCAGAATTTATTCTTTTGAATATTTTAACTGGAATCATGTATTATAGTACAGCAATTGGTCAAAATGGTAAGTGCTCTTAGATTTAAAACAGTTGTGGTGAAAGATTTAAAAGTGAGGAAATCAAAAAATTCAAAATTTTTTACTCGATTTTTGTCCTGAAACATTGGGGTTTATTTAGCTTGCTGAGACATATTCAGCTAACTTTTGTCATTTTTGCCAATTCCGCTCCAAACTCTGTTGAAGTGTTCTGTTTTTTCTTTATTATAGCAAATTTAGCGTGTGAGCTAGAAGCTTTTAAGTAGGGTGAAACAAGAGCTCACACTTAAATATAGGTGACATTTTTGTTTTGTATTAATATAACACCTCACTACCTTCAAGCAATGTTTTAACTTTTTCTATTTGTAAGAGAAATAGTGGTTCTTGAAGTCTGGTATTGTTACAGTATATTTAATATCTTCCCAACAACTGTATTTATTATTATCTTCACCAACGATTTCCTTCTATTAAGTTATTATTATATTCATCAATATTGGATATTTCAGTACTATAACAGTTATTTAATCCAGCTCGATACTGATTTCCTTTATTTAAATCCAAAAGTAATTCAAATATACTTTTAGTTCCCACAACTTATGTGATTACATTGTTGCAGATCTTGAATAAGATTTTGGTACTTGTGGTAACTCAACCAAAGTTGCATCTCTACTATCTTTTATCAATGTAATGGATAATAATAAATATTTGTACTCAACTAGGCAAAGGATCTGTAATGATCTTGCATGTGGTTATTTTTAGACACAACTCTTAACATTTTTGTTGAAGAAGTGTTCGGTTTTAACGTGGAGTTATCACTCAGTTATGTAAGTATTATTTATTATTAAGTTCGTCAATGAAGCTAGAAACTGCTAATTGAATGAAGTTGCTAAAGATGATTGAATAATTTATATCTAGTATTGATTTGCCTCCAACGCTGTTTAGTTTTTAGATCTCAATTAATAAAGTTGTACTATTACTTGTTTTATTTTCTACGTTCAAAGCTATAAATTTTGATTTATTACTCAATGACAAATTTTAAACACAATACTGGCAAGTCTCCTTTGATTCAAATATTTCAGCTCTAGAAACCGTTATATTGAAGCTGGTATTACTATAAGAAACCGGACTATAAGAAACATTAAAACATAATCATAATACTGTTTCTTCCTGTTCATTTGCCAATATATTACCAAAACAAATTAAAACAATTAGAAATAGCTGAAGAGTACCACTACTTATATACTTCTTATTTTTAATTTATCATCTTTATATATCATCTTCTAGGATTGTCACTCTGAATATCACCTCCTCAGACAACCTAGGACTAGCGTATCAACGACAACTCAATTCGAGGTAATGTAGTACAACTGTGTATTTGAAGATAATTGATAAGATGTGAAGATAATTGAAATTATTCAGTTTAATTCAACCAGTATTTTAAATGGTAAATATTGAACCTCAATTATATTTTTAATAATTTTCTATTTTATTTTGTTTCCATTATATTTTCTATTTTTAATATATTTATGAAATAATACTGATTACAAATAATAATAATAACATGACTCACTCAACAGCAACAATCCAACAATACATCTAAACGCAATATATAAATATAAACTAGTTATTTTACCATAACCAAGTAAAAATAATAATTTTAATAATTCTTGTGGTTAGTGAATTTCAAAAAGGGTTTAACCCACTCATCCATAATAATAGATACATATTTTATAGATAGTACAATATACAATATCACTCAGCAGCCAGTTATTGAATTTTCATTTATAAAGGAGCAATTTGAAATAATAACGTTATTTATTGTATTATTTCCGTTTGAATATGAATTCATAAAATTTACAACAGTATTAGTGCTGTAACCCACAGTAATTCCATAGTTTTAGGTAGAAATTACTTTAATATTATTAATAATTGAAAAACTAACATTAAGTGTTAAAACTATATTCGTATTACAATATCCTACGAACCCCCCAACAAATCTATTGCAAACGAAGTTATTATTCTGGAGTACACTGTTGTTAATAATTGAAGTTGAATTCATTTAACCTATGATGCCTCCAGCATAATTATTTGCGTTAATCGTATTGTTTGTTACAGAACAATTGTAAATATAAGTAATTAGAGATTGATTATAAACTGAATTAGTACAACCCACCAGTCCACTTGAAAACGATGTTGCAAATATTATGGATTAAATTGTAGAACAATTATAAACGCTAAATTTAACTGAGTTAGAATGTCCAATTATACCCCCTGCATAGTTTTCAGAATACATTTAACTATTTATTATCGTGCTATTTTATATAATAAGAGGTTCACATGAATGACCAATTATACCACCTACGTAATAATTACAGCTTATATTGCTATTATATACATTAATATTTTTTACAACACAATTTTATGAATGACTCCGACCTAAAACAGCAGAAATATATTATCCAACATCTGTATTATAATTAATTTTCGTGGATATTGTTAAATTACTTATTAAAGATTATTGAGCATTTGTTTCAATGAAATCGCCAAATATTCCAAAGTAATTAAATTATGATCCATTACCTATAAATATAATATGACTATTTGTTGTCTCGATTATACCTTAAGCCTAACCAACAAATCCAAATTAACAAAAATATGACTTACTATTAAATTACTGATTTATACACATATTTGCAATATATAATGCACTGGATATACCTTACGTTATCCCAACTATAAACCCTGATTAATTTACAAACAAAGTGGATAACTAAATGTTTTAATCATAAACAACAGATTATATTTAAGTATTTGTATTATTTGAGTTGTAGATCAATCCACCAAACTAATAATAGTATTTGACACTACCAAGTACTGAATTATATAATAATTGAGTAATTGAAGATCCTAATAATATGGCAATATTTAAAATATTTATATTGGACTAATTGACTATACTTAATAAATATGATGACTGATTACCAGTATTTAGTACATACGGTTAAAAGTTGATGCTATTTAATTATATGATGCTGTTATTAGTTATTAATGAAATTAATGCAGTACATCCTTAAGTTTGATATGTTCCTAAAATTTAATAGTTTGTTACATTCAAAAGTCCATTAATATTGCCAATTAGTCCAATATTGCCTTATGAAATTGAAATATTTAGATCAACAACTAAATTTGAAATAAATGAATTCAATGTATTGTTTTAGATTATGCATAAATTATTCGTTGAGTTAATTACTATTGCACTATTTATTTCACTTTTAATATTCATTTAGTTAATTATAACTGAATCTCTAAATGTTAATAATTGCCCCGATTATACTATTTCATTTGATAGTTATAATTTAATATTGTAAAAATATTATTGAATTGAAAATATAGGATATATTTAAATATTAAATGAATTGTTTGAAATGCTGATAAATATATTTTTGATATCTGTTTGATTGCCAAACAAATAGTTAGAATAATTGGCGCTAGAAATGAAATGAGTTGCAGTATTGAATTCAAACCGATTTGTATATACTATTTGATGACATCTTAGTTCTTAATATTATATATTTATGCTTTCAAATTATGTAAAGTTCGAAGAATTATCAGGTTTCTTTATTAACCAATTTATTTAATTTTATAAAGAGTTGATTACAGTGTTCATAGTTGATATATTTTATAAAATTTATTCAACAGTTAAATTGTTACTACTGACATAATTGTTGAAACTATTATTTGTGCTTTACAATTAAGTTGTAAGAGATAAATTTACTTGTTACATGCTTGTGTTCATACCATTCAGTAAAGTGTATATGTTTGTAATGTTATTTTCGATATTAACTGTTCTTAAATTGTCACTTATAATATAATTTTGTAGTGAGTTGTTGATTGTTTGCATACTAATTTTTAGTGAGTTATTTACCTATGAAATGTTATCGATAAAATACTGTTGAATTTTGGTATTTATTATGTCTTAGTCTGCAATAGTTGTGTTAAGTTATTTTCCAACTGCAATAACTGCGAAATTTAAACTTGATATGTTGTTTTATAGCATTTATATTCTCGCGTCATTTTGCGTTTAATATGCATTTAGTTTTAGATCAGTTGTATTTACTCTGGATTGCAAACTGTTATTCAATTCAGTTATGTTCTCAATGATATAGTTCTCAATTTGAGAATATATTAGTTTTTATTCGTTTACAATGTCATTTATAGCTTATTTTGTTTTTGAAACTTCATTTTCTACTTCATCAACTTCTTTAATAACATTCAAAAGTTCGCTGACAACATCAAAACAGTTCACGCCAATTAGAACGAATCCGTTCTGACATGCGCAAGCACCAGATTCGTACACAAACGGGTGAACGCACAAATACATTCCATCAACGAGAACGCTAAAATTTTGTGATTCTGAACAAATCCCATAAAATACATTTTCACAAATGTCACAGGAAGCAATGAAGATATTTTAAGATAAGTTAACATTGTAAGATGACGTATTATGAACGCAAACGGTTAGACTCATCGAGATATTCGTTTGCAAAAGAACAAATGAAGAAATATAATTGTTATTCCTGTTGAACTCAAAATTGAATCCAGACAATTTACAATTTAAAAGCTAAAATACTGACAATGAAGTGTTAATTATACTACAAATACCAGAGGATTATGGACTAGTAAATCTAAACTGAATGAAAGACTGTTATATATCAATAATTTATTGCGAAGAGTGTAAAACTGAAGAAATCTGTTGGCCTGTAGCGATGAATATCAATGTTGTATTAAATACAACTACATTGCAGGTTAAACACAATAAAGATCCATGAATAACCTAAAAATTCAAAGTCACATTGATTAACGAGTTTTACACACTTTGATTATTTAAATTCAAACCGAACAAAGCAAAGTTAGTAACGTCAATATTGGTTACAGAAATGTTTATCTATGATTTTTATGTTTACTCGGCAAAAATAAACATATGACTTGACTTTTATCCCAAATAATAATTACTTTCTATAAATTAATTATTCAATTATTTAAGTTTCTAACAATAACTATATGAATTACTATTAACCATAATATTATTAGAACACGCTGTTTTATATTCTTAATTAAGATATTTATACAATATAATGGAAGATAACATTTATTATTTATATATAAATATTCATTAACATTAGTTTTCGTTTAGTTCCGTCTTCTGTATCTATTAGTAATATTTTAAAATACTGCTAATAGATTATTGATGATATTTACGTGTAGAAATGTGGTTTTAAGACTATGCTAGGTGATGAATATTGATATTATAAAATTAAATATTAAAGTCATAAAATTTTCTGGTAATTATTTGTTCAATTCTATTTTATACAAATTGAAATTGTGAGGTGGTTCTAATATTCTACATTTATGTAAACTACATCATATAGCTCACTTTTCATCACTTTTCATCAAAGGTCAAATAGTACACACTTTAATTTTTTCCATTCCTTTTATTAAAATGAGACACACGAACTCTAAAGTTGTCGAACTTTTAAACGCAAATTAAGACTATTATCTATGAAAAAACATGAGCGAGTGAGCTAAAAAATAATACAAACACAAATATTTTCATTCATTCATTCATGCCATGAATTTATTAGATATAGCTTATTAATTTATTTGTTAGATGGATGAGATTATATTACTACTGTTACAGCTAAGCAATGCACGTTTGCCTTACATATTTATATTTGGACAGTATATTTATTTTTCCCATTTGTTGTAGAATGTGTTATTATTAATTTGTTTCTATGAGTGAAGCATTTTTACAACTTTATTATTTTTCTCTATTTTTGGTGAAGTCGAAATCGGTTCCTTATTAAATTAAAAAATTGTTTACATATTGGTGGTGCCTGAGCACATGTAAACTATAAACAGAGTTTCTCAAATCGAGCATTTTGAGTTTTTTGAGTTCTTTTAGAGGAGAAATATCAGATATTTTGTTGTTGTGAAGAACTAATTCCGTTAATTCAGTCAGTTCTTAAAGTGGTTCAATACTCTTCACGTTCGTCTTGTAAATTTCAAGAATACGCAGGTTTTTCATCGTGCAGAGTGCGGATATGTCAGTGAGCGGGTTATTGGCTAGCTCTAAAGTTTTCATGCACACTAGCGTGCGAAGAGGTTAAATATTGCTAATATTATTTCTGTTTAATGTTAGTTTCCAAAGTTTAACTAATGTCTAAATGGGAGAAATATTTTCAATTTTGTTGTCAGACAACTCCAGTTCTCGTAATTCTGATAATTCGCCTAAAATTTCAATTTCTGTTAAATTACAATCGCATAGATTCAGTTTAAATAGTTTTTATAAGTTTTTAAGAAAACTTATATCTATCCCAAGATTTCGTTTCAAATTAAGCTCAACCAAATTCTTTTACAAACATATAACCTCAATATCTGCGAGTTAGCAGTGGTCCACAATCAGTTGATGTAGATTATGATCTTTTATGGATTGAATGTCAACTTTAGAATTGCACGAAATATTCAACAGTTTCAAATTATTGGGCAAAAAATTTGTTGTTTTAACGGAACATGAATATAAATTTAGTTAAATTAGTCGACTTAATTATTTTATTGGAAGCAAACTGAAATTTTTGACATCAGTTTGCACTTCTGATAAATTCAATACCAATAAATTAGTCATCTGCTATATACCATCGATGTTCAATAACTTGTTACCACTTAAACTTAAATTACGTAAGTTATGAAGATTAGATAAAGGTCTTATCTATTTTAATTACACATTATTAAGCTCAAGAATCCATAATTATGTTAACTGAGATATAAATTTTAATGTTCTCACATAACTGTTTTAAATTATAAGGGAGTACAGAGATTTTGATTCAATATTGAACTTAATGTGGTTATTGTATATAGATAAAAATTTTATGTTTAACTTTTCTATAAATTATAATTCATGTTCTTCATCATTAACGATTTTAAGATATCCATTTTTTAATTAATTAATAGATTAGTTCATTTGAAGTGGTTATTTTCATTATTTTGTTTCATCAACGCAGTATACTTATTATATGTATACTTTATTTTAATAATATAACAAAAGAAAACACAAAGGATGGTTTTTTATACGTACTACAATGTAGTACTACATGTACTTTTATACTACATGTACATTGTAGTATAAATTTCAAAAGTAGTATACTTTATTATGTTATATAACTTTAAGAAAACTACATAACCTCGAATTGAACCACCCATCCTTGTTCGAACAGACACCTGAGCAGTTTTCAAAAATGGCCAGGGTGTCTATAAGTGAGAGCAAATCTGGCTCAGTTTGGTATATTTTCTGTGTCAGATTAACTGCGATTTGTGCGGAGATTCCCATTTCGCATATGGGTTGTGCCTGAAATCTCTCGATTTCGGCGAGCTTTACAAAAATACCATTATCATTCAAATATGTTCGTGTCCACCAGATATGATGTTAAATATTTCAAAATGCGTGAATCTCCTTGAAATCTCAAGTGAGCTGTTCGAAAGCATTTTAACTTTGCAATAAGATCTGATGGAAAAAGTGAGTTATAACTACTTGCTAAGCCAAATTTCATACATCATCGCGCAACTCCAAAACGACAAGACTGAAATAGCAAGCATTAAAAACGAGTGCGAAAACTTCAAGAAATAACTAACTCAGACAATAATAGGTAGATCTTTTATTATATTTCGGCTTAAAATACTTGTCAAGCATGTGAATTACTGCGTTTTAGCAATTAATTCTTGTATTCCTTGTCCAGTTAACTAATTCTACAACACTTCGAATAACGTTTGCGTGGATCAAGAAAATATATATGTAATAAGTATTCCATGAAAACTGGCTACAAAACTTCATCAAAAATTATGATAAAATAGTCTAGAATACTTACTTTGAAATAGAATAAATGAACACTGGTTATAACTTAAAGTAAAATTCTAAATAGTATTTGTAATAACTCTTTAACTCCCTTATAAACAAAAATGTATCAAAAATGTAACTGAGAAAATATCGAATTTAAATGATTTATGGGTCAAAACGCACGAAATTTGTCACTTATATTTATAAGGAAGTTTTAAATAAATATACTCCTTGTTACTATAAGCTCTAAATTACCATAAGTGAGAAAATGACTTATTTATATGATATTAAGACAGTTAATATTGAATGTAATTTGCGTGTATGTGTATAATGAAACTATGAATATCACTTTTAGATTTTGTTGTCGATTTATTGCAGGATGTAGTCTACTTTGTCTGAGTATTGTGAGAATATGAGTTTGTACTGCTCCCATTTGTCCTTTTAAATTATGTGCCCTTTGAATTCAACTTCTTCTTTATCCACTAACGCTTAGTCTATCTCTGCTTGAATTTTAGTGTGGAATTCGTACACCATTTTCATTCCAACGAGTAATTTCTGGTTCCACTTGAGCATTACGTCCGGGTGCTGCACAATAACTGCATTTGTAAGCGAGTCCTCGTAACAACACTGAGCCACAACCCGTTTAACCTTTTCGTCCGGTGTCTCGTTTGGTTTAACAAATCCAGTCAGATTTTAGAAGTAGCAGTACTGAACGAAGTCGGTATCCGCTTTCACTTGACCGTTCTCCTCTTTGAAGACGAATTGCTTCACGCGGTTCCTGTAGAACGATTTACATTGTTAAGCCGTTCTGTCAGGAAAGCACTTCGCGATTTGCTTCCAGTCAATCGGCCCTCCGCTGAAGTACTCCTTGGTCTGTACTAATTTAGCGATCTCCTCCTCAGTCCAGTTCTTATAGGTTGCTTTTGAGTCCATTGATGTGGTGTAAAAGATAAATGTGCGTAAAATAGGACGAAATAACAATAATACGTGTATTTCTTATTTATAGATTGATAAAATGTTTCACTTCTACAAATGGTGAAAATGTTTAAAATATGGAGTTTACTTATGCTGTAGAGCAACAAATGATATATTGAATTAAGAACGAGCTACCATGCAGTATTTTTATAACAATGATACTAAAATATTATGTTTTGGAATTACAGCTTTGAAATTTATTTTAAATTTTAGCAAGCTTAAAAGACAAATGAAATAAATAGTTAGAACATAATATTATTAAGAAAGTCTTAATAACTTTCTTCATAATACCCGTTTGCTTTTATTAAATGATGTATTTAACAATAGAGTGCCGGTAGCACATTTAGGGGAAAACTTTTGTTTCAGAATGACTTTATATTATACTATCATATAGAGCTGGTTCATACTAGTATTTTTTGTGGAAACCATTACCACTTCAAATGCCAATGAAAAGAGTTATTCACTGATTTTTGTTAGACAACTAGTGAACTACTATAGACCTACTTTTCTCATGGTAAATACAAGAACTAACATATCCGAGCTAACAAAGTACACATTAGTTCTAAATATACAAAGTAACCTAGGAGCCTAGTTCCATATTTTGAATTGTGCAAAACTCAAGGTCAGGTAGGTCTCGTTTGTATTAAAAATTCTGTTATAGTAGGAAAGAGGGAACAAATAATTTTATTAACCTGGAGCAATTGATATAATAGCTTCTTAATTTAGAATGTAGTAACATAACTGATTTAAAGTTGCCAGTTCGTTCTACTATTAAAGATAATGAATTCATCAAATCTTAAATAATTTATAATAGGTACAATAATAACAAATTGAATAGTATTGGTCATCAACACAATAATAAACTTATTAAAAGTTTTCATTTAATCATAGTGCTTGAATAGTGCTTGAATTATAAAAAGTCAATTTTGAAAATAGGATCTAATGTATATAAATGTATAGCTTTAATAAGCTGGTAGTATTCTTACAACTACAACTAATACATAGTAACAATACAAGAGCAACTATAAAATTCATCTCAAAGATCCTATAAAAGTTAACTTCAAAATCAGGTTAACTTGACTAATACATTCAATATCCAGTACTGGTGCTATTTTAATAAATATCAACCTATGAATTATAATAATATAGATTCCAGGTTGAATTAATAAAATCTAGCAGATGTCGATTCTTAACTATAACAAGTAAATTAGAGTTCAATTATAAAGTTGTACTAATAAGGCGTGGTTTAATTATAAGCAGTATATATGATACAAAAATTGATGGACGTACTTAGTGCTACCAATTTACTTAGTTTCTATAATATGTAAAATTATGGATTTAAATCTCCTACAATAAATTTGATGTGGGGATATTCTTCGATATTTATGATATAATAACTTGAACTAGTAGTAATATAAACTTGTTCTTCTAGATTAACTTTACTCATTGTTTTAAAAGTAGTACTAATTGCAGATATTCACTGTACAGCTGTACAGGAAAAATAAATATAATTTCCTTCAATCTTTATATATCAATATAAGCCTAGTTTACTAATATAATTATAATATTGAATCCACAGGATATCGTTTATAACCAGAGTTATTATTGTTTTATTGAACTTAAAAATTGCTTTGGAATAAAGGAGGAAAGATAGTTGAGTATTAAATAATAGTATAACAGCACTAATAGACTTACTTGTAATAAATAATTATAATTTGAGTTGCACTCGACCTTTACTAGAAAATCACTTGAAATATTACATAGCAGACTGATTTTTCCAAAGATGTGAAATTGACTAAGACAACAATTTATGTTCTTCAACAACTACTTAATTATAATAGTAAGCATTAGTCTTCGACACGCTGTATGTAGTGAGATATTAATATTTTTTCTATAACTTGAGTAGTGTGAAAATACAAGAAAAAAGTCAACGGAAAAAATGATAGTGAATATATACGTATATATATAATTTTAAAATAATTCAAATCCAAGACAATTTTTGGTCACAGCGGAGCCACTCGGCATATTCTATTGTTAAATAGAAATAATGAAATTGAACGTTAAGTAAATGGGCATATTGAAAGAGAGATTATGATTGTATGGCTCACTTAGATATAAAGGAAGCCAAAAATGTAATGTTAAAAATGTTCCATAAAATTTGATTTAGCACGTCAGTTTATTGTGATTTTTGTGATAATTATTATCAATATTCCATTATAGTTATTATATTATAAAATGTACAAAGTATAATGTAAGTTTATTGTAATTTTTAGTTCAACTTTTTTATTAAAACAAGTATTAAACTGCAATAGATGTAAATTAGAAAGCTTTAGTATGGCTTTTAAGCAGAAATGTATAAATAAAAGCGGTCAATTTTAAATTACCCAGTTTTTTAAAAGTTTTCAAATACCATTTAGTGTTTTCATTGCTTTTATAGTTATGTTAATTCAATGACATTATCAAACACTTTTTCACTTCAATGAACAAACAATTCAAAATACCTCACGTTCTCAGCCAGATTAGCATTTACGTGGAACAATAAACGGCGTCATAAACGACCATGAACTCAATGTGTGATCAAAAAGTTGAAGACTTTGAAGAAAGCAACAGCTCCCAAGATTTCAAACAAGTTGACTCAAATATTAAACTACTTTCAAGCTTAAGAATCAGCATAAAGGAGAGTAAATCGTAAATTAAGCAGATTAAACAACTTAATAAAGTATGTGACAGTAATTGCGATAATATTCAAAGACTAGCTAGAAATATTAAAAAATTCCAAAAAATTTGTAAATGAATAACCACATCAGTAGTAAATATTATTTATAATATCATAGCAACTGAAAATACAATTCCAATGTTTTAGACAAATGAAATTAGATTCTCGAATAAGTAATAAGTAGATGTTTTGTCTGGAAATATTTAGCCTTACTATTATGCATACTGGCAGTAGCGAACGAGTGATTGGATTTCTATTTCCTAATAGTTGTGGGACATTGACATTTCATTTTTTCAAATCTAAGATGATCATAGTTTAATATCAATATTAAATAATAAATATATTATGATAAGTGACCACTCCATGTCATGGAGTCCTAACATGTAATCTCAGACAACGAAATCTACTATATTTCATAGTTCATTAACAACAATTTGAGTGATAACGACGCAGCTAAATAATACCTTCCAGTTGAAACTGAATCACTGTTTTAATAAATTAGTGAATCATAGGGCGTCATACTTGCTGAACTAATAACTGTATGTGCTGGGAGTAAGAAGGAGTAAGTTAAGCGAGAATTGCAGGGCTTTGTCTACGAAACAACCAAAAAACTTAATACATTTTAGATAAATGATAACTATAATCGTGTGATAAGAGCAGCTGAAGCTATTGGTGCGAAAATGGTGAATATTGGCTCTCAGGATATATTATCTGGAAAGCAGTATTTAATAATGGGAATTCTTTGGTAAATTATTAAAATAGGTCTTACGAATAAAACTGGGCTGCAGGCCAAAGACCAGAACCAGGTGATATTAAATTGGGTTTCTCAGACAATAAACTAGGAAATTCAATCTGTGGAGGAACTAAAGGACGGCCAGCTTCTAACCTTATTGTACAAAACTCTCGCGGAAAGTAACAATATTTCAATCAACGATGATGCTCAAGACCAATTTGAATCTATTCTAGCTTTAGCAGAATAGCTAGGTGTTAAGCGCTCTGTACGCTCATCAGACCTTGCATCCGGAAACTCTCAAATCATCTTTGCCTTACTTGCAGAAACCTACTGTCAGTTCCAATCTGGCTTCAAAACACAAGAAGAAGCCCTTGATTAAAACGAAGAGGAAGAAGAGCAAGAAGCTGAAGAAGAAGCAAAACCAGAAGAAGTTGAGGAACCAGTTAAACAAGACACCTCACTTCAAGCTACTCAGTTCAATCTAATGAAATCTAGGCCAGAATTGTACGTTGGCGACCTGCGATTAATCGCTAATCAGGCCTCAGGAGCTGAAACGGTCGTCTTCGTCAACCAGAGACCTTACTCCCGTGTATTCCGTGCCAGACAGAGACACATGATGAAACTTGAGTTGCAAGAAAACTTTGACGACAAGCCAAAGAGGCTCAGAGTCCACTATGCTGCTGAAACCTCAGTTTTACTGAGAAAGATTTTCGCTCAGGCAGGATTCGTGCGCGTATCAGACCCGACGAAGGCTGATATAATCTATGGACAGTCTGAAAATACGGGCTAACAACAGGTGTATTTATCTGGAGCTAAGAATCTCACCAACACGCGCGAATTGCAAAGATTCTGTCACGCCTTCATGCCCACCATGCCAGAGTATAACTTCCTCTATCCACAATTCTACCCAGAGGACAAGCAGTACTTCATGTAGTACATTACCAAGCAGGCTCCTCAGTATTACTGCGATTTGGAGAAATACAAGTTCTTCCCTTCAACTGGTGCGATTCCAGACACTAGAATTTCCAGAATTGATATGGCTCCACTCCTGTACAAGAACAGGAAGTTCCAAACGAGAGTCTATGTGACCGTTTCCTGCGTTGACCCGCTCGTGGTCCACATCTTCAAGGACGGCATCTGCTATTTAGCAAATAAGGAGTGGAATCACGAACAGATCACCGAGGCCTCATATTTCCCGAGACTCTTCACCGAACCAGCCGAATTCCTCAAGAAACTCGAGGATGACAAGAAGAAAGAAGCCAAAAAGGCCGAAGAAGAAGCTAAAAACGCAGCCAAACCAGTTGAAACACACGAATTCGACCCGTTTGCAACCACAACTGCTCCAGTTGAAGCTCATGAATTTGATCCATTCGCAGCCCCAGTTGAGCACTTTGACCCGTTCGGAGGGGCTGAACACGAGGTGCACACGGAGGTTCACGCTGACACTTTCGACCCATTCGCTGAAGAAAATCAAAACGCTGAAGAAAAATCTGAAAAAGAGGAGAACGAAGAAAAAGATGCTAAACCTGAAGAAGAAGAAAAAAGTAAATCTGAAGAGCCAAAAGAGCCCTCAAAACACGAAGAGGAAAAAGAACCGTCAAAATAAGAGGAACCTAAATAAGAAGAGGTTCAGGAAGAAGTAAAAGAGTCAGTTTTCCACGTGGCCGCTCCAAAGAAAATACACCGCCCAATTGGTAAATCGAACCCGGTTTAGAAGCCAGAGCTCCCAACTTTACCAGTTTCGAGAACCGTTTTGCTCTCGGAGGTTGAGGCCGCTTTGAAAATCCCGCTCAAGGCTGAAATAGTTAAAATAATCAAACTCGCGTTCAAAGCAACCGAGAATAACCTCTTCAAGAACCAAGTTAGCGGATAATTCGGCTTGCTCGCTTTCGACTTTGAATTTTAAGACGAAGCGCATTTAAATAAGTGCCAACTCGTTAAAGTAACCCAGTGCCCGGATTTCGCCTTCGAAAACGAGTTCCTCCTCAAAATACACCACCAAATAATATCACAGGCCCTGCACATGTTCGGCTTCGAACTTGAGCAGCCAGAAAAAATTGAAAAAACGCACAGCGCACTCGTGAACGAGCTCAGGTCCAAAGCGGATCTGTACAGAGAACCAGAACCAAGCTGCTTCACCAAATTCGAAAAATACGTTTTAGGTGAACTGGACGATCTTAGAAAGAGACAAAACGACTTCGAAGAAATCCTACCATGCGCAACCCCAGAATGGTGGCCAAAGAAAAGATACATGAACGAGTTCGTTGCCGCCGTAGGCGCAGCCAGAGCCCAGAAGAAGTGAACGAGAAATTAATAATTATTTTTCATAAAGCAGTGCAAGGTTATTGTATGAGTAAAAGGAGTTAGACTGAAACTTTAGCGGATAGGATATTCGTTTTGTAAATTAAATGATTTACATTAAATGAATAAACAAAATCACTGTTACTGTTACTTGTTGGTTGCTACTGGTTGAGCAGATGGTTTTTAAGTTACACGTTTGCCGTTATCAACACCCTTACCAGAAATCAAGTAGGCATCACTGGGTTTGAAACCACCGTCCTTAACTTCTCTTAAACGAAGTCTGTGCTGGCCTCCCTTCTCGTGACCCTTGAAAGCACCCTCATTTATGAAGTGCTTATCACAGATGATGCAATAAAACTTACCCTCACCTGGTAAAAATGGATCTGAAGCTCTATTTTCAATTTGTAAAAGCTTTTCTGGAGTAAGCAGTTCACAAACTTGGTCTGGATCGAGCACTCTATGAGCTAGTTTAGCTCTGTTGTGAACAGTTCTATGGTTTCCTTTACTCTTTCCTGTTGTCTTACCCATTTCTTGTGAGAAGTGGATAATATTATATTATTTATTTAAAATCCATTAAACATATTATTTCTTGAGAAATACACTCATTTTATCAAAATGCAAGTGATATTTATTGAATCACCAATCAAATGAGTACGATGCTAGTTAATTGATAAATTGACCATGATATTTTATCAATGCCATTTAATTCTCTTCATTTATATTTACACTTCTGTGTTTAGTGATGTAATCGGTGCTCATTTCAAAGAGGTTTATGTATTTTCTATCAACTAATTCCGCAAGCTCTTCCTTCTTTTATTATTAACAGCTCTACTTAATTTATGATAAGCTCGGTGCTCCAAATTCTTTGATCATTAGTTCGTAAACGTTTTTCTAGCACCCACCCTACACCTAGAGCCAAAAATTGGTTTCTTGATCAGAATAGCTTTATGTCATTCCCGTTTTTTGTTGATTTTCAAGACGAGATTGAATTAATTTGAATACTTCTGGATTAAATATATTTTATTCTTAGACTTCTTCTTGGGAACTTATTGACTCGTTTGCACGAGAACTAAGATACTCGTTATACCTCAGTTAATACATGATTTTTGGATGCACTGTATTCATATGGTAGGTATAATTGAACTTGCTCTTATTCATATACACTGCATTGCAGCTTTTACAGCTATAATTTTTCTTACCATCATTCTCAACTGTATTAAAATACTCTTTAGTCATCCACCGAGTAATAGACATAGGTTTCTTGGAATTATTTGACTTTAAACGTTTTATGTAAATTTTTGGCAGTTCATATTTTACACCATTACATGATAATACACGCGTTTTCAAATATTCGTTAAACTCTTACTGAAAGTCAATATCAGGATGCTTGCCTTTCAAATGAAATAAAAAGTTTGACTTGCTCTTTTCCTTATACACTGCATTGCAGCTTTTGCACGCGTACGATTTCTTTCCAGCTTCAATAGATTTATTAAAATACTAAACAGATAACCACTCTGTCATTGACATGAGAATGTATTATTTCATTTATAACTGCTAAAATAAAGTGGAAAATCTTAAAAATTTTTCTTAAAAATATGAAATTTTGGTAACAAAAATATAGTTGGTATAGGTCAAGGGCATGCCATAAACGAGTTTACGGGGATAGGAACCGCTCCACTTCTACCTTAGAAACGTAACTTACAGTTTCCTGTTATATAAGGGTATTTCTCACGTTATTAGACCATCGTACGTTATTTTTTGTAAAAGAATATTATTTTAACGTTATTATTTCTTGACTTTAAATTATTCTTTTTTGCAAAGTTTGCAAATTTACTTCATTTTTCAATTTATGAGTCATTTAATATATTTTTACACGTAATGCTTACATTTACGTCTACATTGATCATTTTTAGTGAATTAATTGAATTTTACTTCATAATAAAGATATCAAGACTCAAAATTAGATCAGTAACGTACGTTAGTAATAGAAAAATAACGGCGTTATTTAAAGACTTTTAAAAGTTACTCTACACATGTATAGTTTCCTGTACAGACTAAATTAGTATACACGAAAGTTAGGTGAGGACAAACAGAAAATACATGAAAATACTTTATTGCTTCTTTAAAAACAATAATAACGTCTATTTAAACAAGTCAAAATAATAACCAAATTAATATTCATTCCCTTTTAAATTATAGATGTTATTAATATATTCACAAAGCCATACTATTTAGTTGAAAATAAAACGAAAACTCGTTTTATAAATAATACTCACAACAGTTCAAAGAACGGAGGAACGGAACAGTTCCATTTGGTCAACTGAGTCTTCGGTAAGTTCGCACTGTTAATTAATGTTTATCATTTGAATAATAGGGGATTTGATGGATTTGCTCTTGTCAAATATTTTGGTTTTTTCCTCTAAAAGAATTTTGAGTTGCTCAATTTCATTTTATAATGTTTCTTTGTCAGCTGATTCTGAAGATTTAGCTTTCAAAAGGTGTGATTTGACGCGGTCTATTTTGTCCTGCAGCATTTTGGACCTTTTAGCCTCAGTTTCATCAAAATCTGTAGTTGCTACTCTTTTGTGCTTACTCTAGCTTAGGCGCAGCTGCGTTGCACTCATTTTCTTCTGCAATTCCAGCTATTTTAACTCAGTCGCTTAAATTTCTAACTACTAGCGCAGTATTTACTCCCTAATTTGTTCTTCTAGCCAATCGGGGTTCTTTGCTGTTATAGATACTATTTTGCGTTGTGGTTAATTGCAGTCACTGGTGTTTTATTGAATTTAACTACCTGCTGTTTTTGATTTTATCAAATCGCTAATATTAAGCAACTTTTACTTATGACAGTCATAATTTTTATAGTAATCTGTCTACGAACTTTGCATCCTATTAAAATCCTCCAACGAATTAAGTTCTGATAATTTTTATTAATCTAATTAAACTTTTTATTTAGGTTATTATATTTGAGGTGAAATATTGCGTTCAGAGTATTACTCATACATGGGGCGGAAACTATATTTATAGCAATAGCTAGAAAATAATATAAGACTCAAGAATGTGAAATCTTTTTCACTTCATATGTGAGATTGTTGTATTGTATACATGAAATTTATCCAATTTATCAAACGATTAAGAGTTTCAAAAAATCACTAAAAATATTCAATCGTATTCACCTGCTAAAGAAGATATGCTGCTCTAACAATAAGCTATGAATGCTTTTCATATTACTTTTGTAAACTTTTTAATATTTCTATTCTGAAAATACTACTTTAATTATTTACACAACTTTATTATTTGCGTAATAATTTTAGGGAAGTTAACGGATAATTGATTGATTTTAAAATATTAGCCACTTTTAGTTCTTCAATTGTTGGCTGTTATTAGCCATCCAAATCGAAGCTATTGAAGTTAATATGTTGTTAAATCGATTCAAAATCTCTAATTGAGTTATATCTTGTATTTAATTTTGATAGCTGTTTCAACTCAATGATTGGTTAAATATACACAACTGAATTCCATGGAATATATAATTCTTCAAGTTTCGTTAATCGTCTTAAAGCATCTAAGTTAACTAAATTACAAGAATTTAAACTTAATTTTGTAAGTTTGGTTAAGTACTGAATTGAAGTGATTTCAACTTAATTATAATCAAGATTTAATTCTTTTAAGTTAACTAACTGTCTTAAAGCATCGGTAATAAGTAGTTTAGAGACAATGTTAGTTTAGTGAGTTCAGTCAAATGTGACAGTGGACTGATGTACACATTCAGTTAATTCTAATTGTTTAATGGTGTTGCTTTATAACTTTGGAATAATATTATCGCAAGAATTAAGTATAAGTCCTTTTATATTCAAAGTTATTATAAAGTCCAAGCTTTTCAAATCTTTGTTGTTGATCTAGAGTCTTCCATCTTTAATTTTATTCTTGTACTTTTTTATCATAGCCTTGTCGTATTCCGATAAATTATCAAGCTTCTTGGGAGATCCACTGTCGTAGACTGTATTAAGTTGCATAGATTTCATCGTGTTGGAGTGGAATAGACAATTATTATCATATTTAGTATCAAAATATAGAATTTGAAAGTTTCATGGTTTTAAATTGGATTCATAACCTAAGGAGTAGGCCTAGTCAAGTAGGCCTAGTCAACTCTCTTACAATCTCCTTGTAGTGACAAAATATCATGTGTTCAGTTTAGACCATAGACTCTTCACATATAACAGCAGCCGATTTTCGAGCAGCTTACATATTATAGCATTTATAGCATTTATGAATTGCTTGAATAGATTGACTAGAGCGAAAAAGGCAAATGAGAACAACATTTAAGTTGAGAACATAGAGGACTTTTCTATTTGATCTTCAATTCGATCCCAGATTAGACAAAGTTCAATTTTGTTAAACGATTTAACAACTTTGAACAAAATGGACAAGAAACGAATCATAAACTAAATACAATGATATAAACTGTACAAAGAAAAATTACAATTTCATTCCCATATGACTTGGTTGGAGTTCCTCGACGTGAATGAGTACCTGTTGAATATTTCGGTGTTTATGTTTGTGAGCTTGTTCTATTTCTTCTTTAGCACCACGAACGCAACAGTCAGCGAAATGAAAGTGATTCCAGTTGCAGGCAACGCGATGTAGATAACCCATGTGATAAAATGATTAATCTCGAAAATGAGATCCAGTGCGAACCCAGCACCCGCCATCAAGAAGAAGACGAAGAAGCTTATCATGGACCTCTTAACGTGCTTGAGTTTTCTGCCGAGGGACTATTCTCGCATGACAAGTTGAATTATGTCCTGCTCAGTTCCCTTCAGCTCGTTGTTCGAATTCATTGAAAATTTTGTAGATGGTTCCAGATTCATTGGAGTGAGAATTATTTAAAAACAGATTTTGGTATAGTGGAGATTATGTGAAATGTATGGAGAATATTGATGGAACAACTGTTTACTTACTACACTACAATTCCAATACAGGTGAAATATTGATATTGATATCATGTCAGACTGAATCATCATAATGATGAGTAATATATATATATATAATTAGTACTAATACCTAACACCTATAATTTGTAGTGTAATTTGTATTACAATTATAAGACAAATAATTCTCAGTAGTTTTGGTTGTACAGCACAGTGGTGGAGTTGTTGAGCTTCTGAATACTTTTTGCCTTTCTCCTGTATACGTAGAAGGAAACCGAAGATACCAAAACACTTAGCCCGGAACAGCCCACTACCACCCAGATAATCCAGTACACCGGATGCATGAGCGCTTCTACCTCGGAAGAACCGAAATACACAACCAGAAATACAACTGACAGAACAAAAAATATCAAAAACGTAACTGCTGCGTTTCTAGAATGAAGGGCCTCTCTCTTCAATTAATTTTCGACGAAAAATATGTGAACGACGTCTTTTTCTACTTCGGATGTTAAAATTGTATTCATAAAATAATGAAGTGTTATATTTTGGAAAACAGAACACTATATATTAGCAAAACTGATATACTTCCCTCCATTAATATTAATATTTTGTGATCTTATTCCTGTTTTAACATAATCATCATCATCATTCACTTACCAACAGTGCTTGATCAGTTTAGTTCTTATCCAGTATATATTATGATTTTATCACTTTTGTAATACAAATGATCTAAGAAAGAAATCATAACATATCTCACGAAAAGATCTTGGATATCTCGCATATATACTCAGGAAAACTAGAAAGTAAATACATGATTACTGTACCCGTATAGATATTTTGAGATTTCTCACGTAAAGACCTAACTTAATCTCATTAAAGCGTGCATATTTTTACCTGATGAGGAGGTTTGACGTGTGATAACGCCACGCGAGACCAGTATAGACATAATTTACGGAGTGATGTCTTCTATTCTTTTTACCTGGTTTGATTGGTATTGGGGTAGAAAATAAGTGTAAGAATAAATTAATAATAATATGTGAGAATAAACTAATTGCTTGTAATTATCATGATAACACTTTAACTTGAAGAATTAACATGATATTAAAAAATATTGATTTAACACTTATTTTATATACCGTACAGGTTATAAAAGGAACATTATGAAGATATGATTTTACCCATCATCCAATACGTTTTACTTTTCTTTATTTACACAAAAGTAATTCCAATACCGATATTTCATTACTCTATATATACATTAAAAATACTTTAGACAAATCAAATCAATTAGGAATACATCAACAATCTATTATTTTAATAATAGAATGAGTCATGTTGTTATAAAATCGAATGTATATGAATTTATATGAGATTAATAAATTGAGATTAATCTTAAAATTGTATTTTAGTTTGCTTAGAGATAGACAGTAAACATACATCATTATTATAGAGGGAAAATAAATATTATAAAATTCATTAATATTCATTAAAATCTATTTAACTAAACATACACAAAAATTGTATCAGTAAACAGCTTTCATAAAACTTTAACATCTATCTTTACCACTTTAAATGGGAGCGCGCCAAAGCATTATATCAGAGGATACCTCAGATTCTGAACCGTCCATGTAAATAGAAATTAGAGAATCTCTAGTGAATTTTACGAAAGAGTTCGACAACGGCGGATTAAACGGCTGTTTAATTAACTTCACGAACTTAACCAACTTAACCAACACAAACGTAAGCTTCAGCGAGGCATCTCAAGTTTTGGAGGTCACTGAAGGCGAATTCACCCAATTTTAACTTGTGTGAGTGTATTTTATTCTCTATATTTGTTGTTTATAAATCGAGCAAACATATCTCATTCATATTTGTTACAGACAACATCAAAGTGAAGACTTACAGCTTTAAGCTCAATTGCATAAATCATTTTGTATATATACCTGTAACATATACTATATTAGTGCAATGAAAGATATTAAGAATATTATCTTAACAAATCACACGTATTCAAAATTTATCTGGATTCAACGGTATGCAAAGTTAGATTGTTTTACATAGAATTTTAATAAATGTTTGCAATCTTAAAACAACAATTTGAAACTGTAATATTCGTATAATCTCTTATCTGAACACCTAGCACCATTTCCGAGAATATACAATCAAATCCATTTATTTATACACAGTTAAAAATAGATTCAATACACTGCATTCTTTTTACGACGTTACAACGATATTTAAAACCACTTCAAATGGGCCAATCCCTTTGCAACAGCATATCTGTTGATACCTTGCATTCACAAAACTCAATGTAAATTGAAATTAGAGAGTCGCTCATGAACTTTACGAGGGAACACGAAAGTTCGGGCCAGGCGAACATCACGAACATAAGTTTCAGCGACCAAATCGAGGAGTCCCAAGTTTTGGAGATTTCAGAGAGCGAATTCGCACAGCTGCAATTAATGTGAATGTATTTTTAAATGTTTAAATGTTAAAATTATTTATAATATGTTATAATGTTGTAATGTTCAATAACAACTGAACATCCTTTTAAATTAAACCACAATAATAGAGAGACCGCCAAGCTACCGGAAGAGCGCTGACAGATCCGACGTGGGAGCAAGGCTAGAAGGTTGAGCCTAAATGCATTGGATCGGTCGGAGTACAGTGGTGGGCCCTCGAAATGCTTTTTTGAATTAGGAAGAAGAATGAAGTTTATTATTTGAATCTTACTTATATCACTGCCCGGCTCAATAATGAGTGTGTTCTCCCTCCTCATCAATACACTCATTAACTCTATTTACTATTGATTTGTAAAGTGCTTCAATCACATCAAGGCCTGGTTGAGCCTTGGATAGCTGTGCTACAATAATTAACGTATATAACTCTGTATATACTTCAATAATAAGTTTCAACTTTACCTAACGTTGTATAATTTAACAATCAAGAAAATTGATTTCTCATTATGAAATGGAAGTGGAAGATCATAAGTAAAATAACTGTTGTTTTAGAGTAGCATCAATATATTATTTAATGCTGGGCCCGACTAACCCACTTGATTCCATTCTTCAAGAAACAAAAATGCATTCATTATTTGAATATTGAGAATGAAAGCGACTGTAACTACCTGAATTATAATTCTAATTAAGCGAAGTACCAATACTTCATCTTGAGCTCCCGGTTGAGATTGAAAGAAAAAGTCCTCCATTGTTTTTCGTGATTAAGAAATACCTAAAATCGTTCAGATTGACCCAGTTGAAGATGAACACCGAGGTCCTCTGCAGGTCCAGTGCTTGCGCTACTAGTTATAAATTACATATTGCGTCCGTATACCAATCATTGGATCCTCTTATTCTTTTCTCCAATCAGGCTTAACTACCATATATTTTCGAGATAAAATCTTTCATAAATTAGTTTTGTTGACTAAAACGTAGAAATTACACAGGGACATCTTAAACAAGTGATATAACTAGTTCAGATTGGTACAATATTTTATGAATTCATCCGTTGGACCCAGAAATGAAGAGAATACAAACGCTTCAGAACTGCCTAAGTTTGTTAAGTGAATTAGTTGACCTTCCCTAAACATCTTCTACCGCGTTTATTTTGTCATTGCCGTCCTTTTATTGCATGTGGTAATTTCTATTTTTCCTTTTTGGAATATTAAATACCGACTTTGAATAGTCGATTATGGTCTAATACGATCGAAATCATATTTTTGGCCCTCTTGTGTTAATGAGTAGTTCATGAATAATCTCCAACTTGAGATTATTTATTGGAATTTGTCATCCGCATTAGAAGTGGCAAAATATTTTAATATATAATTACTCACATAGTAAACAAGAAAAAGCAATTCCACCTCCCATAACTGTAACTACAATTGCAGAATCAATCAGTAACGTAATTTAAAATCAAGAATAATTGTAATTTAATGCAATTAATACTTCTTTATATTATGTTACTTGTTTGCTGATCATAATAATGTGAAGATACTACATAACCTCGAATTGAGACACCCACCCCCTTTCACTTACAGACACCCGAAGTGTTCAGATACAGACACCTTCGATTTTTTAAAGTAAAGGTGTCTATAACTGAACTGCAAAAGGGGTTGTAAGTGAATTGAATATTGTAAATCTCTTTTGTATTTACTATATTTTTTTGAGCTTTTGAACTTTGTTTGACCATATATATAAATTTTATGCTACTTAATCTTCTATATAATGGTAATTTATGCAAATTAGATCAAGAAACTAGAAATTTGATTAAATTTTCAGAATATTTTTGGAAAAGGTGTCTGTAACTGAGATGGAAAACCAAATCTGACACAGAAAATATACCAAACTGAGCCAGATTTGCTCTCACTTATAGACACCCTGGCCATTTTTGAAAACTGCTCGGGTGTCTGTATTCGAACAAGGGTGGGTGTCTCAATTCGAGGTTATGTAGTAATTACATACTTTTAAAAACGTGGATTAAATTCACCTCTTGCATAAAGTTATTCATTTCACATGAACCACTTCAATGAAATATATTGATTCAACATAGTTTATATATTAATAATAAAAAATTTAGAAAACAACTTAAATTTATATAGATATATTGATTTAAATAACTGGATAGCACTGTAATAATTAGTCTGAAAACTAAATTATATAACATATTGAAAGTTTAGACCTTTAAAAAAGTTAACTATTCTGGAAATAAATAGCTTAACTTACTGAGCTAAAAATAAAAACTTGTAAAGATTACTTCAACAATACATTCAAACGAAATTTCTAAGAATCCATAACGGAAAATGATAAATTGATAATTTAGTAATACGTAGAAAAGTACCATGGGCTTAATTGCACGCAAATAACAAGTAAATTGCTTTCTGATTATTTTACAATTAGAAACGTATATAAATAAACAGTTAATAACTTGGTATAAGAATAAATTAATATTAACAATCGAAAAATATTGGATGACGAGAATAATGATAGTGAACTGGATTCAACAATAATTTTAAACTCGGTGACAGAACAATTTTATTCCCCGCTGATTGAAAAGTGCAGAACTATTTATTAAAATGCTTTGTTTACTATATTAAATATAACTGTAAATTCAGAACGTGAAATATGTGACTTAATAGACAATTTTACTTAAAAATAAAGTTTAAAATTTTGGAAATGTGTGTAAAAATAATAATAAAAAGTATTGAGGAGTATTGAGTTCTTGAAAAGATAATATAAACTTTCATTTTAACGATTTCTATACAAAAGATTAACAAAGTCAGATAAAATTGAAACTATTTTTTATACTAAAAATAACTTAAATTCAAGCGTGTAAGTTATTCTTTGTGAACTTATGTAGCGTTTCAAAAACAAAAATTATTTTGATGAAGAAGTTAAATATTATGTAAAATTCCAAATAAAAAAGATGAATACAATCCATAATTAGCAAATAACTGGTAAATAACTATAAAGAAATGCACAAAGAAATGATTAAATTATCAATAAATACACTAAACCATATCAATAGGCTTTAAGCCAACTACTTAATTAAAATTTTAGCGAACACAGTCAAATTGAACTTTGTAAGATTATAAACTCTCTTTCTTAAGTATAATATAAAGAATTTTGGTCTCTAGTTCAAAATAGTATATAACCTGTAAAACCTTCTGGATTCTATGAATATTATTTTAAAATACACTATTAACGTATCTTATACTCAGATGTACTAAATTATAATGACATATAGTACATTTAATAATACTTAGTGAAAAATTCAAACATTACATCAGCTCAAAAACTTACAGAGTAGTTAATGACAACATATTTCGCGGATCGTGATATATTCTTTCATGATGTGAAAACATACATTCATTAATAAACTAGTAATAATGTATGTAACGCGAAACAGAAATATATAAATCTGTAACAAGCTTAAATAGAAGAAATAATATGTTTTGAGAGTTTTACAAAATCATTAAATAATAGATAACTATCTAATATACTTTAATGTGATGCTTAAACACTATCTCCTAAACAATTGTGTAACTCGATAGATTGCTTATAAGATAAGTAAAGATTTAAACTTTGGGCACTGTTAGAAATTAGTACCTAAATAAAATCTGAAAGTCTAAAGCTTTATTACGACCGCTCGTACAAAAGATGTTTACATTCTGAAACTCTGACGGATAATGACAAAGAAGTCATTTCGAGAGAATATTAACTGAACAGAAACTTATCCAACACAAAATTGGCTATCAGACTTATTGAATTGGAGTAATTTAAGAATCGAGATATATTTTACTACGACTATATTCTGTACTTAGAATACTTAACTAATAACGTCTACAACACAGACGCATTTAGACATTAAAGTATATATCTTCAGCTAAAATAAGATTTAAGCTAGAAATAAGAAGCGTTAGATAACTAAGTGCTAGACTTGGAAGCAATATTAAAGTATCCATTGTTTTCTGAGCTAAATAAAGCGGACCAACTCTTGAATGCATTCACCGAGATATATAAAGAAGTGTTGAGCTAAATTCTTAAGCAAGACTTTTCAAGTACTTTATCACAGTAAATATACGAAACGATCCATGATTTAGATGTAGAGCGAAAAATGTTATTCTGGACATATTTAGAAAAGAATATTAAACCACAAAAATCTCAAAAACAATTAAAAATCTATTTTATAAATTCATATAAACGTGTTTTGTTAGAAAATTTTGTTCTGACTAAAAATGAGAAAATTATTATTTAAAAACAAGTAAAAGTACTTCGGAATAAAACAAACTTGTTTAGGATTAACGACCTAATAAACAATAACCACAACTTTAGAAACGTACTTTATGTTGATATTTTGGGGCTTATGAACTAAATTGAACAGAATCCAAATATTTAATTTGATGATGACATTTAAAAAGCCCCAGAATTAATTAACGAATACGAAGTATTTTAAAAAACAAGAATTCAAGAGGTTCAATTTTAGTAGTTGATGTCATAAAAGAATTAGTAGTATTATACAGACATTTACAAAGAAGCGCTTAAGCACATTAATTAAAATACAGATTACTCTAAACTCGAACCGAAGTAAATTTGTGAGACGATCAACAGCATGACTAAAGTGTAGTCTTTTCTATTTTGGAAATACCTTGTTGATAATGTTAAACCAAAAAGCACAAAATAATAAATCTATTAAAACTACTTTTGTGTTTACCAGCGTTCTTTGTACACAAGTAAAATATCTATTGCAGATAAGTATAATATTAACAAGATATTTAAAGATAATATGAATTTAAGTTGCCCTGAACTAACATAATATTTGATGAGTGGCTATTTTAAAGACCGTTCAGTGTATTACAATGATGTGTATAAGTATACTTTGCAATTATTTAAATATTACAAAAAATAAAACAATTAGTGTGATAAAGAGTATCATAATAAACTTATGTTATCGTATAATGACAAATAATATTCTCCACAATAAAAAATTAATGAGATGTAACGAATATAGTTCGAATATATTTGTAAGACAACTGAGTAATATAAATCAGTACTATAAATAATGTATTAAGAAGATTTTTCTTCAAAAACACCACAATAGTTATGTAAACTTATTTAAGATTTTGATAAATAAACAAGCGATAAGTTTTTCAAATTAATGAATGAAAAATTCATACCTAATAAACCTTATGTTGAAATAAGGAAGAACTTTAAATAAACGTATTCAACAGTTTTATATTCAGGAGTTCTCAATGAATAGGATAAAAAGTTGATTATAACTAAACTATAATAACACCCAGAATTAAGCGCAACTTAAATAGGAAATATGCTTCTAAATAATGAATTTAAAGACAGAGATATATTTATTAAAAGAATCACAACCATCATATAACATTATAAATACAAATCAAAACAAAATAAATCACAAACAATACCAATATAAACTAAAATACACAATTAATAATAAATTAATAACAATTTAATTGAGCAATCTTAAAATCTAATCGCTACGTTCACAGGGTTCTACTAAAAGGCAATATATGAACTAAAAGGCAAAAACATAAATGAACCTAAACAGTTGTGCTAAGAAATCGATAAACTAAATAAAACAGAAAGCTTCCGATTTTGGGATTACGTAGCATAACTTTATCCGTATAAAGACAGATCAAAAGCTAGAAAATACTACACATACTGTGGTCGCCAAGCCAACTTTGATTTCAAAAAATACTAACTATTTCAAAACTATTTTTTGTATTAATTTTAACTATATATTAACTCAATGTTTAGTAGCGTCTCCTTTCTATTTTATTACTTCTTCTAACCTTTTGGGCATAGAGTCAATCAAATGATTGATGATATCTAACGAGATTTACTCCAACGCCCTCTTTACTTCTTCATTTAATAAGTCATATGTGGTACATTCTTCAGGGGAAATGTTTGACTTCAGTGGATTCCAGCAGTGAAAAAGTGGATTTAAGTCTGGACTCATTACTGGAAAGCGATAGAGCTCAATGTTGTTAGCAGTATAAAAGTTTTTCATATACTTACTAAAATGTGTCGGGGCGTTATCTTGTTGCAACTTCAAGTTATGCTATTAAGTGATGGAAGTGTAACTTGTCTGAGAACTTAAGAATTGACAATTGAATTCATGGTCGTACCGCACGGCATAAACCATAATGGACCCTTATATCTATAGCTAATCGTACTATAGATCATGCACGAAAACAGTCCATATTTTACACTTCGAGAAAATACTTCGGATTCCACTCGTCTTTAGGTGTTCTGAGCACTCTACTCGCTCGATTTGCATAGCATTTTGAGCGATACTCATCGGTATACTAAAAAGTTCTCCAATATTCAATTGGTTGTTTCAGGTTCATTCGAGCAAAGTTCAAACTTTCCAATTTATGCTTTTCGGTAAGTTTTGGCTTTATCTTAGCAACATAGAAGCTTAAACTGAATTTGGCCAGGAGACGAGATACCGTTGTTAGAGACATGGAAATTCCACGAAGGGCTTAGTATTTTTCAGCTATGATTCGTCGAGTTTCGAATCTATGGCTCTGGCGATATTTAACAACGCGAAAATCTCAGCTTAGTCAAATTTTCTGACACTATTATCGGCATGAGAAGCTTCTAGCTTGCCTGTAACTTCAAAGTGCTTAAAATGGAATAAACAGTTTGGAGACTACATTGAAGGCAACAAGCAATGTATTTCTTGGTTGCAACAGTTTGTGATTCTGTTTCTCACATTCTCATCATTATGCGACGCTCTTGTATTGTGATCCGTCGGCTTCGTGTGTGCTTCGTCATTTGAAGGATGAAGTGAAAAAGAAATGAACCGCAGAATTAATTGAATATGTTATAATTAGCATAAATACAGTGATTTAATTTTCAAGCGCAATTATTACATAAACATTTGTTAAAATCAAAGTTGGCTCGGACACCACAGTACTCGTATTAGCGTATATTATTTTCTGACTGTCTGAACAATGAAGACAGATAATATATAACGGAATATTTAAAAAATAACACACCAAGTACACCACTAGAAATAACAAAAGTATTGTTATAGCAACACTTTAAAAATCGAGACTTGTTTCCAAATGATATAGCTAAGTATATCGATAGTGTTTAAACTAAACTGAAACTTAAAAGGTGATATCATTTCATATTTAAGTTTTATTTTGCAAATTGTAAATTTTGTAAGTCTATATTTTTGAGTTTGTAATAAAATGACTCACTTAACTGTAACCTTATCATCAGTACTAAAGAGGCTCAATTTAATCATTCCATCTTCATCTCATAAATCATGACAATAATTGTAATATATATTATATGTTTTCTAATTGATCATCGTTTAGAAAGGAAATGCGATCATCAGAGAAAAAGGGTGACCAGTATAGACGTAATTTACGGTGTAATGTCTTCGGTTAACTTATGTTATATGTTTTCTCTAATCTATCTAATTCTCTATATCTTCTTAGAAATCTTTTTTATTACAAAAGTGATAAAAATATAATAAATATAATAAAAATTAAATGAATATATACTGGATAAGAACTAAACTGATCAAGTACTGTTGGGAAGTGAATGATGATGATTATGTTAAAACAGGAATAAGATCACAAAATATTAATATGAATGGAGGGAAATTTATTAGCTTTGCTCACAGATAATGTTCTGTTTTCCAAAATATAACACTTCATTATTTTATGAATACAATTTTAACATCAGAAGTAGAAAAAGACGTCGTTCACATATTTTTCGTCGAAAACCAGTTGAAGAGAGAGGCCCTTCATTCTAGAAACGCGGCAGTTACGTTTTTGATATTTTTTGTTCTGTCAGTTGTATTTCTGGTTGTGTATTTCTGTTCCTCCGAGGTGGAAACGCTCATGCATCCGGTGTACTGGATTATCTGGGTGGTAGTGGGCTGTTCCGGGCTAAGTGTTTTGGTATCTTCGGTTTCGTTCTACGTATACAGGAGATAGGCAAAAAGTATTCAGAAGCTCAACAACTCCACCACTGTGCTGTACAACCAAAACTACTGAGAATTATTTGTCTTATAATGTTACACAAATTACACTACAAATTATAGGTGTTAGGTATTAGTTAAACATTTATTAAAATTATTATTACTACTCTGTACATATCAATATCAACTTCACCTGTATTAGAATTCGTAGTGTAGTAATTAAACAGTAGTTCGATCCATTTTGACTCTATTCTCCATACATTCCTTATAATCACCACAATACCAAAATCTGTTTTTAAATAATTCCCACTCCAATGAATCTGGAACCATCTTCTAAATTTTCAATGAATTCGAACAACGAACTGAAGGGAACTGAGCAAGACATAATTCAACTTGTCATGCGAGAACAATCTCTCGGCAGAAAACTCAAGCACGTTAAGAGGTCCATGATAAGCTTCTTCGTCTTCTTCTTGATGGCGGGTGCTGGGTTCGCACTGGATCTCATATTCGAGTTCAGTTATTTTTTCACGTGGGTTATTTACATCGCGTTGCCTGCGACTGGAATAACTTTCATTTCATTGACAGCTGTGTTCGTGGTGCTAAAGAAGAAGCAGAATAAGCTCACAAACATAAACACCGAAATATTCAACAGGTACTCATTCACGTCGAGGAACTCCAACCAAATCATATGGGAATGAAATTGTAGTTATTATATTTATAATTCATAAATTAGTATGATAGAACATTCCTATTTACACATATTTACACAAATTCAATGTTTAAGAATTCTAAACAGGTAGTAATTTAACTATAATATGCTTACGTGTTCGCTTTTGAAAATTCAATTTTATACACAGATGTTTAAACATATACATAGTTAAACAGATGTTTAACTTTGAATTTTAATACACATATTGATATCAACGTTTAGATTTTTAACATAATAAATAATGATGATTCTTTCCACATCATTATGGATCATTCGTCATCACAATAGTTCTTTTCATCAAATCTTAAAAGTGATAATAATAACAAATTTGCCTAGTTTGATATAGTACAATAAGTGATGAATGAGTAAGCACTTGCCAGAAAAATAAAACATACTAAAAATATTATGATATCATTTATTGTGTTCCTTATTTTATCTTGTGCGGCATACGGTCTTAGTTCAGTTTTAGTATTTGGAGATTATATAGATTACGTCATTTTTATAGCTATAGCAGCAACATCTATTACATTTATTGTTGCTACAACAATATATTTTGTATTGAAATCAAAACAGAAATAATTAATGGCAACAAATGCTGATATGTTAACTAGGTATTCAATCACAGCACGCAATTCAGATGTGATTATTTCAGAATGAAACAATAGATTATAATTGTTAAATCAACATATAAGAAATGCTACTAATATATTAAATATAATAGTATAGTATAAAATATGATAGTATATTATTTATAGTCACTAACTAGAATTATAATCATAATTATAATTCAATAATAAGGTATAACATTTTGTTATTTCTATATAATAATTGAATATTTTCAAAGTTTTTGTCATTGCAATTCTCTAGTTTGTATATATATTATTTCTATTTTTTGCATTCTTTAATACTTATTTTAAGACGAGAACATAAGTAAATACATGAATCTAGATGTTAAAAATCTTAAGACTTATTACTTAGTTCCCCTTCTTCAAACTTACTTAAACTTAGCGAGCTTAAAGTTATTTAATGAACTAAGGTATTTTCTAGACTACTATTAATATATTTTAGAATTTATGGTAGCTTATTTACCTAATTCATATAAATTACTTTCTGAAGTGGATGAAAGTGGGACACTGATATCGTATTTTATATAATGTGATAATAATACCATTATTGTTAGTGTTATAATTCAAATATAGCTAAATTTATTTCAAATTAAATAAGTGTATTGGAAATTTTGTATTGTCTATTGTGCTATAAGTTCTGAAACTTATATTTAAAATGAATCAATAGGAATTGATTGGTTTTTTAAAATTGATTGAATGTTAACTCGTAACATAATACTAGTAATATAACAATATTTAAGACTATTTATGATAATATTTTATGGTATATCACTCTTTTCACTTAATCTCGAGATCGTGTGTGCTTAACATTTTGATTTGTTTTTCATAGATGGTTTCTTTTTCTCTGAACATTCTGAGCATTTCTTCTCTTGTATCTCTGATTTTCTTGACAATTTCAACTTTCAGGTCATTATTTTCATTTTAGAGTTTCTTTATCTCACTGTTGTACTTCTGAACGTCTTCAAATTTATTAACTGATAGTTGAGTGTACGTTTTTCTGATTTGTGCGGCTTCTTGTTCAGCTTTTTGGAGTCTTAGTTCTGATTGTGTGTAGCATTCTCTGAGTTTCTTGTTTTTCGCTTGTTCAGTCCCTCTTGTTTCGTCTATGAACAGTCTTATTTTTTCTCTGTCTTCTGCGAGGTATTATTGGTATTGCGTTAATTGTGTGTTGAGTTGCAGGAATTGGCTTTGAAGGCTGTTGATTTCGGTCAAGTCAGATTTTACAGCTGTTTGCATGAACACCGGTTCAGATTTTGTTTGGAATTTTGCGAAGAATGCTTCGAATTCAGTGATCAGGTTCTGGAAGCGTGGTGCGGAATTTATTATTTACGTGGTTGCGTTTTTGAGCACGTTGAGTCTTTCGCAGAAGTCCGATTTTTGCTGAATTTGCTGCAATTACTGATTTAGTTTCAATTAAATCCGATTGCAGTTATTAAGCAAAGACTGATTAAGATTGTTGAACGAGTCGTGCTGCATGAGCTAGCCCTGTGTTATCTAAGCCAGTTAGTTCGTGAGCTAGTTAATCGGTTTTTAGCACTCAGAAAAATATTAAACTAACTCTTTGCTCATAATCTCTAAGTATGAAACATAACGCCCGGACCTGTTTTGTGATTGACACGAGAGCATTTTGTCAACGATTCCGGCGTCTTCTGTTGAGAAGACGATTTCACCGTTTTCAGTTTTCTATATGACTAACTGTACATGCTGTTTTTCAAGTAATTCATCGCGTTCTTTCTGAACAGTCTTGATGTTTGACTCGAGCTCTAGTATTTTTGACTTTAGCTCGTCAATTATTTAGCTGTTTAGGTCTTGTTCGATGACCTCCTCGAAGATCACGTTTGACTCTTTAACTAGGAGCTCGAGTTTTTTGCTGAAGTTGGAGAAATCGCCGTTTTTGGGCTGTTGCTTGAGCACAGAGGAAATGAGTAAGTTCAGCGCGTTTTTGTTAATCTTCGAGCGCTCTAAGAGCTCTTGAGCGATTGATTCAAGCTTTTCGTCGAAATAACGTAATACGTTAGGTGGAACTGGTAAACCATATTGTTTCTGCACAATCTCGCTCACAGAGAATAATTGCGGATTTATCTTTGTCGTCTGTAATTGCTCAATAAGTTCGTTTAACGTGTCAATAAGTTTGTATGATTGTGAAGCGTCAGTAACATCGTCAATTTTGCAATTCAATTCTTTCAGCCCGTCAAGTTTGGCTAGTATATCGCTGTAGTTTTGGTTCATCATTTTAACGCTTGATACTTCTTAAATGGTCTGTTAGTGCATTTAGCTCAGTTGAATGTTATACTTCTGTCCTATTCCGCTCCAATATTGAATTTATTTTATGAGTGAGTCGTTGCATTTAGCGTGTGTTTTCAGCTCCGTTTATTGTAATTGAACCAGTTTCTCGTTTTCTCGGGTCAAAATATCAATTCTTTGTTTGTGTATTTGGGCCTGTTTTGATAATTGCTCAATTTCTGAGGCCAGGATCGTGTTTTGCGCTGATAGTTCCGAGTTTTTGCGCATGAGTGATTTGAAAGATTCGTATGTTTGATTTGACTCTCCTTCATACTGTTAATTCCTCCAGGGTCTGTTGCTCGGGTCAAAGTATTATTTTTGCACGCGCATGCCCATCAAATAAAGTCCTTTGTTAAGTAACGTATCAATTTGTGTGTCAAGATCAGATCGCAAGAATTGAGAGTCGGTCATGGCAGCAAAATTGTCGCTGCTTTTAGCTTCAAGTAATTTCTCGCATACTTCCTCTGAGCTGATGTCGAATGGGCACCCGAGCGCTGCGATCATCACCTGTGATTTGTAGAGAATGGTGCGTAAACGGGCGAGTTCCGACTGCTCGTTGACTGGGATGTCATCGTTTTGTTGCAAGCGGAGCTCATTAATTTACTTAAAGAGTGATTCTGTGATTGATTTCTCTTGCTTGAGCTCAAATTGTAGCTTCTAAATCTCGTTCAGTTACGTGTTGTAGGCAAGTTTCAGGTACGTGATCTCGGACTGATTTCCTGAGCGGTTGCACTCGATAGTTTATTAAACCTGGTCCTGGTAGTTCATCTGAGATAGCTTCAACTGGCTCTCGTACACATGACTCATGTTCTGCAGCTGAGACTGCTACGTGCTCAACTGAGACTTAAGAACGCGAATGTCAGCCGTAGACTGATTCAACGCCTTCTCCTTGGTCTGCAACGTAACGTTTAATAAAGAAGACATATTCTACTGCTTCTTCAGCGATTTCTCAAGCTCGCCTATCACAGTGTCCGTTTCCTGCTGATACGTGATGAAATCGTCGTTAACCGCTTCAAAAGCCTGCTTATGATTCTTTATGGCCTACTACAACTACGCATTTTGTTTTTTGAGATCTTCATAGCTTAATTATTCGCTGTTTTCCAAACTCATGTTTTGAAGCGGTTATCTTAAATTAATGAATCAATTCAAAATTTGCAAGTCAATTTCCACGCTATTCAAATGATACCGAGCCAGGTAAATCCTGTGCCAATTACACAAGATACTCTACTAAAACAATTACTGTCAACAGAAATATACACGTAAATTAAACAAAAGACAAAGAAAAATGCAGTTTCATATAGATAATGCGCATAACAGTAAATTATATAGCCACTACTAAATGATCCACGATTCAGAGTATTCCACTTGTATCCATCTGACGAATACCCAGATATAGCACAAGTATATTTAAAAGCTATCACATTTCCTGTTTGCTTGCAAACAATATAAGAATAGTTGCTGACTTCTTCATATTCACAATATTAATATGTGGGCGATCTTTTTAGAGATCTATGTTTAATTTCAAGCAATTGTAGAAAATTCAATCAATCAGGAGATATTTTAATCATAACAGCAGAATTTGAAAATTAGTTATTGATACTAATTAACTAATTTCTTAAAAATACCGACCAAACATTAAACTATGTTTCATACTTACAATTTTAAACACAGGTATTTAAAGCATGGCCTCCAGGGAAAATTCCTTCACATTCTATTCAATAACGAAAAAAGAACCGCTCTCCTTATAGAGAAGAGGCAGATCAACTGGTATATAGAATGAACAGATTAAACGATACAAATAAAGGATACATTATTGCATGCTTATGTAAAGAATTATAATTGAAATCAGATAATTAAGGTTAAATAATTGCAAGCTAAATTGATATAGACTTATAAAAGATGAAACCATGTTAATTCTGGTGGCTGTATGATCTTGTTAAAAATGTTCTCATTCATTAAGTTGGTCAGGAAGAAGAACAAAAAATTAGCGAAGAGTTGAGATATTCTTAAAGATATGAGTATTACGTAGACGCTAATATGAAGTTGTCAGAGTAGGCTTTATTAGAGTTAAACAGTGGATAAATGGTTGTTATGGAAGTAATGGAAACTGAAAATGAAAAGGGAGAAGAACAACAAATAAGTGATGCAGATTGATGTGAGTAACAATTATACAATATTTAAGTTGTACATACTGTATTTGGTTGAATAATCTAATAGATTATTATTAAAAACTTTGATGTGTATTTTAACTAAAATAGTTATGATTTCGAGTAATTTACATAATATAATGTTTGAATCACAATTTATTAATTTGTTTAATTCGGATTAAATTACCATAACAAATGTGACGCCCGTATTGCTCATAATATTAATAATTATTTGCTTAAACAGCCCACTTCATAAATGATATTTGCGTGCGTCCTTGCAGAATTTTTAGAAGTAAACATATAATGGATAGGCAATTTACGCTATCCATCAAAAGCTTACTATGTTTTAGTTACTATGTAACCTAGAAACGACTCAGAATTTTAAGAATTTACTGATGTTGGCCCTGATATGCCAAAAACTTGCTCTGAGTTTAGTTTAAGGGTTAAAACTGGAGGTAAAAGCATAGTGCCAGAATTTTATAGTTAATACTACACAAATAATATTTGTGAAATCACCTTTAATGTATCAAAATCTATGGTTGGAACTTCTTATTTAGAATTTTACAGAAACAACACACTTATTGGAACACCGTTGCAATAAAATATTACAAACATTATTGTAACATCTTATACAAACACTATTTATATAGTGGCTACAGCTGGAATAATTACACTATCAATTATCATTGTGTATATCGCCAGAAGAAGAGATGAAAGAAAAGCTGCATTAAGTGCTTTGCTAGTAGAAATGTCTAATCATCAAAGTCTTGATACTGATTATATCCAAAGACTTGAAGACTAATAATTAAAATAGTTTGAAGAAGAGTAATACAAAAAGAATCCACTCAAAAAATACGATAATTCAATAGAGTGTAATTGGAACCAAACATGTTTAGAACAGCATGTAAAACATGCCGAGTTATGGTTCAACATATTTTAGCTAGAAAAAGATGTATGTGTGTCAGCTTACTTTATAAAAGGTAATGAACGTGTGTACAAGAAAGATGAAATAGCGCAATATTTATATAACGAACAAGAAAACTTTGTTATTATTGTTTAAAAGTAACAATTTAGTGGGTACAAAGCGGATGAATTGCTAAAAATATGTGATAAAGAAGATACTGACACTGAAGTATCCAATTAACCTGATTCTAACTTTACATATGCCAACTATGTAATAGAACTTTTGCAAGAAGAACGCAGAATTATAGATCAAGAACATGTTTTCGTTGACCGGATTCATTAGTAAATGTATGAAAACATACAACTTTAAAGTAATGCAAGTTAGATGATGACCATGGATACAGACGCTGTTGATATATTCTCTTAGGTTCAAGCCAAGTTAAATTCGTAAAACATAACAAATTTATAGCAAGTTGTTTAATCATTGTAGGAATAAGAGGTTTAGCCTCCAGAAGAAAACGTACCACCTCCACAACAGCCTGAGTTTGAGAAAATGTTCACTGCCGAGATTGATGAGAAGAACATGTTGCCACAAAATGACTTTATGAACTTCGACTTTGGCAAAGACGAGTAAACGTAGTAGTTATTACCTGTTCTGGCTTAAATTATGAGAGATTAAATGCAGCTCACCGATTAGTACTCATATAAGAGGAGACCCGATTAGCAAACCCAAATGGACAACCAGCTCCCAGTTTTCGACGAGGACTCGGATCAAACCAACGAAAGCGACATGATGAAGCTCCAGCAGATCTCAAAGCAGCCCAGTCTGGTTAATTTGCACGAGAAGCCACCAGCAGGACCAAAAACGAACATGCCGGCCAAGATTGATGAGGACTTCGAGCTCCCAGCATTCGGCTTTGGCGGTTCAAAAGACACCCTTGGAAACCTTCCTACCTTCAAACCAATTGATGTTAGCATCGGAAACGACCTGAAGAATTTACTCTCAGGTCTCCCAATTGCACCTGCGAACTCAAATAACGACACTGAGATGATGCTTCCCTCATTCGACTTCCAAAACAACCTCCCCACGTTCAACGAACTGGACCAGAGCGTTAAATCCTCCACTCCCGTTATAAACGATGACGCGATGGACCTCCCGTTCTTCGGCGAGAACGAGAACGAAATGCTAAGCCTCCCCTCATTCCAATAAAATCCAGTTGAGAATATTGTGCCCGGACTTGATAACTTACAGCTACCGGCGTTCGATAACGAGGTTAATATGGACCTCCCAATATTCCAAAACGCAAACGCTGAAGTAAATAATGAAATGAATCTACCAATGTTCTAAAATACCGATGCCGAAGAAAATAAGGATATGAACCTCCCAGTTTTCTAGAACCCAATCGAATCTAATAATGATGCCATGGACTTGCCCATGTTCTAAAATGTTGCCACAGAGAATAATGCAACTATGGATCTCCCAATGTTCCAGAATATAGCAACAACTGAATCTAACAATGAAGGAATGGATCTTCCCATGTTTTAAACTAATAATATTGCAGTTGAATCCAATAACGAGGCTTTAGACCTGCCAATGTTCCAAAACCACATGGAAATTGATACTAATAATGAAGCTGTTGATCTTCCAATGTTCTAGAATCCAATAGAAACAAACAACGTAGATTTGCCACTACAATTCGAACAATAACCTGAAATAAACTTTGATCTTCCAGCATTCGAAACACAAAATGAAATGCAAAGCCTTCCATCATTCCAGCAAATAAAAGTAACAGAAGAACCACTAGTTTTGCCAACATTTGATAACTTTGAACCTACTTTACCATAAATACCTGAAACTCAGGTATAATCAATTGTCGCATAAGAAGTAAAGACGGAATTAAACGAACTACCAGAACCGTGTTTCGATTTACCAGTATTTGATAATATTAGTGAAGTACTTAATAGACAAGCACTTGAAATGTAATAAGCCGATGCAAATGAAGAACTGCCATTAGTTCAAGATGGAGGTTTCAACTTACCGATATTCTAGAAAGATAATGAATAATTTGAAGTTGAAATGATATTACCTAGTTTTGAATTGCCAGTTCTTCCATCTGTAGAAAATCAATTTATGAATGGTGCACGCACCCCAGAACAATGGGAAAGCAATTAAGATAACCCAAAAATATACAAAAACAATGTGTCTGTGGAGCACCACCCAATATTGTAAAACAAAATATTAGCTTAGGGCTAATCAGAATTACCAAAAGTTTTAGAACATCAAAATTCATACCTGTAAGGACTACCAGAAATTGAAAGTATTGACGGTGTACTTGACAATGATAAAACAGAAGTTACATCAGATGTGAGATCAGAAGTAAGGTCTGACACAATGAGATTTAATCCATATTCGGGAGCTAGATCACCCATATCTGGCTCAATTTCAATTGGATAAATTGCAGTAAATATGGCCTCTAACTTATAATCTCATTAAATAAGTTAGAACGATAACAATACAATACATAATGATTTACTACAACAAGATTTTCTAACAGAAGAAGTATTTGTTAATTATAGAGATGGATTTGAACGAAGAAAATAAGAAATCAACATCATAGAAAAACCACACATAACAAGTAATTTAGCATCATGCACCAACATTTCTAGTTTATTTAAATCTTCGAAATATTTTAGACTATGCTTTGCTGCCAAAATATGTTAGGAATTGCACAGCTAAAATCCAAATTGTCTATTTTTGAATGTCAATTTTACAGTTAATGTATAAGAAATTTAAATTTAAAACAAAATTGTTAACTTAAAAATACAATTATTTAATAGAAGCGATATAAAGTTCTCATGCATGTTAAACTAAATGTTCCCTTCTTATGACGCTATTCCATTTAAACGTCTACAAGTTTTAAGTTTTGTGTTATTTTGTGCTCAAATTACCTATTAAAAATAAATGGATTTCCAAACTTTCTTAGGACATGTAGCAAAACATTTTGATGATGTTGGTATATATTTGTTACAATTCAGCCTCCAAGAAGATGTTGCAGAAGTAATAAGAATGATGATAGAGTGAACCACGTAGTTATTCTACGAATACACATTGATTTTTAATATTACACTCCAATGAATTAGTATTTGTATATATTAGATTTATAAACTATAAGAACAGTGTGTCCTATTATAGCACAACAATATTCGTAACGTTATAAAGTATTAAAATCATGTAGTACACGTTATTAAATAGTATGTAATAATATCAATTGTAAATTCAACATAACTTATAATTCGAGATATGATAAGCTATTGTAGTTAAATCAATAAAAAACTTCGTTATAGCATTCGGAATGCTGCTAATATCATAAGTTTCTTTCAGACAGTGACATTACTCAGTTATATTCAGAAATAGACTAACATGTAAGCCAATATTAGATAATAGAGATAATAGCAAAATATCAGCGTGAGTATCGGATTAAATAATACACAGAAATGCTATTGTAGTATAAAAATTCGGCAGGCTTTACTCAAAGGCTAATTAATTTCTTTAATATGGAATAAAAGAAAGAATGAAAATTCAAATTTTAACGCAGTGTTATATTATAACATTTCGTTTTCACATCCCAAATGCACAAAACTGGTATTTACATCGTTTTACACGGAACTGGTTTGAAGAAACAGAAATTCAGTTCTCTGTTCAATTTAAACTTCGCTGCTCCATTGGCCGAGCAAGAGTTCGACGCAGAAATAATTCAAATTGACGAAATAAAAGCAGATATTTACTTGATTAACACGGTACCACAAGAGGCTCAGTTTATTAATTATTTATACAAAGTGGCCCACGCTCACATAGTTATATTCGATACTATCGAGGAAGAAGAATCATATGTTAACAAACTATTCACACAACTTCAAATCACAAGTGGTGAGGGAACCATATACGCTAGCTAATACGTAGGCGACGAATCTGTATTATTCACCTTGCCAGAAACCAAAGAAGTAGTTAACAAAATTATCAAAGATTTGTGCACGCAAATTATGGCACAAATACAACGCGAAAAGCAATAGTAAGTTCAAGTAGTTGAAAAAGACATGCATTAAAAGAAAAAATGCTTTGGTTGATTTTTATCTTATTTTAATATGTTGATTTTAATATTTGTATATCTAGTAATTTTACAATATGGTTATGACGAGATCAACCATTATATGAAATAGTTTCGTCTTCACGTTTGTTATTATTTTTAGATATAGAAAGAGATGTGTATAGATCATTTCTTTGTACGCTGTATTGGTTTAATTTTTATCATAACAAAATCATGTTTATTCACCACTTCAATCAAATGGCATAAAAACCTAAGAACGTTAAAGTCATCGTCCCACCTGTTTTATCACAGATAGACCCGACGAGTTATGGTAAAAAGCCAAAAGCCTCTACTTAAGCTACAAAGCAGGAATAAGTAGTGTAGAATCAGATTTAGGTTCAGGAGGCGGTTTAGGAGAAGAGTCGGTCCATGTCTCCACTTTTTGAGGGGAAGGATATAAAGAGCATCATTGAGCCGCCCGGTAATTTATATCTGGTGAATTATGATTAGAATGCGCTTCCGCGCGTGTTTAGAGTCCTTCTTTAGGAAGTTGACTTCATTAACAGTTACGCCACCGTTGAGATACAATATTTACTGTCCAACGACTAACATGGGTCCACATCAGTTACTGTCTCTTTTAATTCTCTGCGCACAACCGCTGATCGTGATTTGGAGCTCCCAGAAACAATTAATGAATCCCTTTTCTACTTCGAATAAATTAAAAATGATCCGTACGAAAGGGAGAAATTAACTCAGAGGCTCCCCAGTTCTCTCCTGGTTCACCCGATTCTGCTCAAAATGAAAGAAAAATTGGCTGTTTACGGGGAGGAATGCGTTAAAGCCTTCGAATTGGAGTTCAAATTACAGTAAACTTTAATTGACACCAAGTACAGTGCTGAACCGAACGATATTCATAAATATTTGAAGTATTTGGACTATTAGAGGGAAGCCAGAGCAAAAACTAAGCCAGACCTCAGACATAAATTAAAATTCAATGGAGTGTACTAAAAAGAGTCGATTAAGAGTACTAATTTTATATGCGACCTCACTGAAATATTTATGAAAAACTTCAATAACAACAAACAAATATTCGAAGTTAACACAACTATGATGAGCGAAATTCAAAAGAATCTCAAATAACTTGAATCTATTTACGAAAAATTTGAAAAATTCAATATTCATGATACTCTACTAAAAATTGACTACAAAACACAATCCCAAGAAAATAAGAACAAAATTGTAAATATGGTTAACAATATCACCCAATATATGAATATACCCGACCTTAAAGTTATAAATTCACTGATTAGCGAAGTAAGTGCGATTAAATTATAAATTGAGTAATAATTAATCGAAAAACGAACCATCTCTGAAGTTTTGTTTTTCTGGAGATCTTTAACGCCAATTTACATGTTCATAAATTCTGGATGTATTTATTTAAACATAATGTGGAACTAAATACAAGAATATTTAGGATAATTAAAAATAGGCAAGATAGCAAATGAATAACCTGTTCAAGAATTAAATTTAATATATTTATCCTTAGTAAGATGTTTATAAAGTCAATTATTTGAAGTTATAAATGAATTTCTTGTTCAAATCGAAGAAAATGTTTTGTTCCTAAAAAACCAAAACATAATATCGTCATAATCTCGTGTTTCGACAGATTCTTTTGGTGATTAACTAACAGAAGAGTTAAAACATGTAAATTTTTCATTAAGTTCACAAAACTTTGACATAAGCCCGTACAAAGCAACAATTAATATGAATTTAACATCATATCCTTCACTATCGTAAATAAATGATTAAATTGCATTATAAATAAGCCCTTCAACCAGTTAAGTGTGTACAGAGGTTCAGAAAAAAAATAGAAATGTTATATTTAAATTTCATGTCCGTCTCGTTAGCAGTTTCAAGAAATTATTTCTATTTAAACTTGTAAGCCAATGAAGGTTGGAAAGATTTAAACAGTTTTTATCCAAATATTAAATCATAAAAGACTTAAAGCTTCATGTAACATTTTTAATCCGAAGTTATTAATCTGCAGTCTAGTTATGATATATTGTTGAGGGAAGACAAATTTTACTTAATAAAAGATACATATTTGGCAGGATTTGGAAGGTGTCCATCTTTGTATGTTGTTGAAAGTAACACGCAAACAATAAATCTGGTATATGAAAGGTTTTAACATATTATTGGTGTTGTAGAGTTGGTGGTAGATTATATCAAAGAAAAAGCTAAAACCCATAATATTATATAAATGGCCAACACCTTGATTACGTCAAAGGCTGTGAAACTAATTGAAAATATTGACTCAAATTCCAACTATTTGGAGTAACTGCATATTGATTTTGGCCTCGATGACTTTTTGGAGTTTAAAAACAGTGTTTTCTTGTACAAGCAGAGTATTTAGAATATTCCGGATAAGGTCTATTAGTTTATGATTTGTTTGGATTTGAGTTAGTTTAAATCGCAGTATACGAGTTATTTGATGCAAACGTATAAGCAGGTTTCTGATTATGTGATTGGTAAAATATTTACCTATACAAATTACCTGCTTTCAATGCAGATAATTGATTTATTCACGTAGTAGGTTTCTCCCAGTTGCATTAAGGAGACAGAAAATATTATTTAGAAGATAAAAAGCACAAACTATGTGCAAAAGTTCGCGTATTACTTTGATTTGGGGTCTACTTTTGGAAATATGATTGTTTAATCCTTCTTTGAAAAATATTAGTTAACCGAGGAGCAAGTCTCCACCCTGGTTCAGCTGTAGTATTCCTTTATTTATTTAATCAAAATCTCATAAAGATAGGAGTAGCTCATAACAATTTAAAAGCAGTTATATCTTCTACTGGTTACTAATGTTCAGCAGTGGCTCAAAATCCAATCCGATAAAATCCTCGAGAACTTAAAGGAAATTTAACTGTTAAAATTAGACGACATAAACGAGTCACAAACATACCCAGTTCACTTCAGAACAACCTTCACGACCATTTCAAAGAACTACAAACTGGACGCGATTGACTGCCAACAGAACGACGTCAACAAACTATGCTCACAATTCAGGAAGGAGGAACAGAGCTTTTACGCATCATTCGCCCGAATCACTCAGCTGTAAATATTCACCAAGAGGCTCTCGCATGACAAGCTGGTCCTTAAAGTAGTACAAAATGATAATGTTAATGAATATTAACCAACACTTTACGAGCGCTCGGTTGCGTAAAGCTCGCCAATATTTATTCAAAAGATAATAGGGGAATAAATGTACTTGGTGCAAGAACTCTCGAAAATAAACGAACACCTGAGCTAATGGGAAGCTAACATGGACATCCCAAAAGCAAAAGAAATCATTAAATTCGAAGAAGTTAAAGCAGCACTCACAAATCTGTACAATATCACATGCGGATCCTTCTACGTTGACCAAATCATAAACTCAAAAATGGAACTAGCAAAAGTTAACAGCAACCAGCTAAGCAGCACACTAAATGACATCGCAAATTCAATAAGCTATCTTAAAGATAATAGCCAACTGGCAATACCCCTTCACGGATAAGACGGACATTTGATTTATGAATTCAATTTTACTAATTGGAAAGACTTCATCGAAATCGTAGAAAAAACCATTTTCAAATAAATAGGCGCAGTTCACTTAATATAAGAGTGCAAAGCGAACACTATACAATAAAACGAAGCTCAATAAATAGAAGCGTGCTGCGGAATTAATTTAATGGCAAAATAGTTTACAATTGATAAACTCATAAACAAATTAGAAGAGTCACCAATAATTTTAGATTAAATAATTGAAATAAGAGAAATAGCCGATAAAAATCAAAGGGCAATTTAAATTTTATAGCGTATTGAAGAATCTTTTAGTTAAATTGTTGTTGGTTAACACATCATCACTGAACAGTCTATTTACCCTCAAATCATAATATAATGTGATAAATAGCAGTTCAACAATTTAGAAAATGTTATAACCGATTCGTATTATATATCACTATAAATATTAAATAATATAGATTTTCTTGATTGCGAAAATATATCCGAACACAAATCAAAAAGTTTAAAGTACAAAAACAACTAATAGAATAAAATATATTCTTAATAAGTTGAGTAGTTAGCAAAAGACATTGAAGCAACTTCCTTAAATTTAAAATTTTTATTAAATATTTCAAAGTCGGTACCATTATTACTTGAAGACTTAAAATAAATTTCAGAATAATATGTCGTTGCTAATAAAATTAAAAAGGAAAACGCGTTTTAAACAGAACACCCCTACCTAGATTTCAACATTAGATTTATTAGCTAAAATGATATTAATACTATAAACTAATAATTCATCCATTGGTCCGAATTATTAAACAAATTCATTAGAAAGGGATAAAAATTGGCTTTACTTTGTAGTAATTAATAATTAATGAAGTAATTGCTAAATATATTCAATGTTTTGTCAGAAATTCACTTAAAATATTAAAATTGCAGAGATGTTTATATTTTCTAACAATTTAAAGTTTAGGAATAATTCAATATTCCTATTGATGAAATAAAAACAAGCAGTTGTTTCCAAAAAATTATACCAATGATTAATTAATAACTATATCCTCATGGACTATTGCTACCTACTGTTATTTAGTAATAATTTGGTAAATTCCCTTAACAAACAACCTTTTTACATTATAATAAATCACTCTAACAATAATTATTACAAAATGTTACAGACATTGTTATAGGCTAGTCACCTACTAAAGGAAGGGTAATATTGGGTTTACGTTCATAACATGAATTTTTGGAATTTAAAACTTCAGTAATTGCTCCAGAACGTAACTTTATGGTATTAGACACTATAATTGATCATATTAATAATGCTATAACAGAAAAATTGTGTGATCAAATAGATTCATTCAATTAAATTGTTAACGAGTTAATAAATAACTCAACACAAATTAACAATGGTGAAAATGAATAAGTATATGATGTAATATTGCTAGGTCGACTTACAAATTTCATAAAAGCGAATATGTTTGTTATAAACGCAGTATTATTGCAAACAACATGCAAATAATTAATGGTAAACATTTCTAGAAGTTTGACTATCACAAAAGAAAATGAACTATAACAAATTTAAATATTTTAAAGCGTATATAACTTTTTGCAATGTTATATTAAAGCTCTAGAGTAACTTTAGACTATAGAGATTAAACCTTTGCTATTACAAATGTGTTAAAACTATATTGATTAATTTTAAGTATTAGATAAGGAAATACATTTCAAATTGGATTAATACTTCCGTGTTAAACGTTAACATGAATAACGTGATTAAATACAAATAGAAAATAAAGATGTTCAAGAAGAAATAAATTAAGAAGATGATTCTGAATTAAGTGAAAATCATGTAGTATAAGAATTAAGTATTGTTGCCTTATTAGGGGCGACAGAGGTTTGTTTCCCTATGTTGGAGTTTTCTAAAGAATCTAAATAAATATATATTACTACAAATAACGGAACGTGTCGAGTTAAGGTAGGAGAATGGTGGGGTGGTATTCCTTCAAAAATTCCAAAATTAAATGTTCAATAATATTCTATTGTGGCGTAAATGATTGAGGGTTATAACTAGAAAATGCCCATACTGCTTTTAAGTTCAGAACATAAAGGTCTTAATTCAATAGATACAGCTATATTAATTAATGTTTTTAGTTTATACACTTTCAAAAGAGTTGTTTATATTCAAGTATCAGAAATATAATTTGCTTAAAATCTATTAAATATAGCTATTTATTTAAATTGCGGCTTTATAGTTGTAATTTGTGGAGCTGAATACTTAAAAGGCTCATAATAGTTTGAATTAGTTCAATTATCTTTACATATGAGAACTTAAGAAGGTGACTATTTAGGATTGTTAACACCATATATCGATAAAGATATAATTTAATCAAATTAATAAAAAGGTGAAAATAAAATTCCTTTATCATTTAGAAATTCAAAAACTTCCGACTTTAAAAATTAAGGTGTTTTAATGTTTTTACTACCATAATTATCATCTATAGTATCAGTTGAAAAATTTGTTCATGTGCCACAAATGTAAAATATTCCTGCTGAATTATAATCTGAAATTGATATCAAATCGCGAAACACAACTAGTACAGCAAGAAGAGAGGTATCACAAAGTTTTATTTTAGAATCAAGTCGAGATTCTACCAGTGACAATAGCTAGTCAGACATTTCAATTAATGATTAAAATAGAAAAACGGGTTCAAATAACTATATATAGCTTAATTCCATCAATATGATTGGGTAAAAATTCGTTAAAACTTTTAACTTCAAGGTACTAGTTAATGTTGAATTCAAGACTCCAAGTTTTATATTTGAACAAGTTAGTCAAATATATGGTAAAGCTTTCTATGAAATAGCATGTTTCTTAAAAAGTTTAAGCCCCCAAGCTCCTAAACTACTGGTTTCTGATATGGATTAACTAATTTCTAAAACCGATTCCAATAAAGTTATCAATGTTGCAACTGTAACATTAAACTTTTTACTTCGGACAAATCCAGATGTATTTAATGTAAATATTGATTCTTTAGAAATGCCCACAACAATAGCCAATTTTGTAGCATCAGCATTTGGTTGCGATAGAAATGAATCAAATACATTGTAAAAAATGGCTAAAGATTGCTATTAATATTAAATTAATATTTTGTCATCATTAAACTTACCAATACCCGCTAGTATGACCAAAAATAACATTGATTATGTTTAATATTTTGCAAAATATTTAACAACGAGCTGTGATTAATTGATTTCAACAATTCGAATGTTTTAAAACATTTATTAGATCCATTAACTTACTATTAGTGATATATTACTTGTAAGAGAATTTTAAAAAGTGCACAAACCATTTCTACTAATATCTCCGTAAATGAATTATTTAAGAGCTTTTATTAACGTTTATTCTGGTATTTTCAAACAAAAAGTTTATTGGGTTGCGAGTGTAGAAGAATTTGACGATGTACTTATTCAAATATAATTAAATCCTTCATAATAAGCTATTCAAATTTGTTATTTCATTAACGATCCAATTAATTTTGATAAAGTTCGTTAAATTATAATAGCATTTAACAGTACCTTCATTAGATATTAAACATTGTCTGGTGTTCCAATATACTTTACTGAAAATGATGTTCCATAAATAACATTAATTACTGATCATATTGTAAGCTCTGCACTAAAAGATAATACCACATTGTCAATAATTGGACATCAACTTATAATTTTCCCTTAAATAGAGTCAAGCTCTGCAGCATCTATTATAATGACAAATAAATTAAAAGTTGACAAGGAGGCAATATATAATTTTATTATTAAATAAAAAGCAAATCATTTCAAATTTGAAAAATAATCAGAATTATAAATAATACACAATAATTACAAATATAAATTTACAAGGTAATCATTAAATTGTATATTTGAAATTAAATGTTAATGGAAATTAAAATTACTAAGATATATTACCGATACAGTAATAAGTATGACGTATTAAAATATATCAAGTCAGTTCAAGTTATAAAATACTGCAGATGAAGCTTCAATCTTATCAACTATGATATTTTATTAACTTTAAAAATTAGGTATGCTGAAAATTCATCAAAAATAAATATATAATTAAAGCGCTCTTAATGATTCTATAGATTCTCAATTATTACCTTTTAATTCTCATGATTAACTTTCTAAAGAAAAATAATTATTAAATGAAAATTTGGCTGGAAGTGATATGAGAGGTATGTTTTCAGAGTACACTGATGATACAATCACAAAATAAGTTGATAATTTATAGTTGACTAACTAATTTAAATAATAATATCATAATTATAGTCTAGCTTCAGAAATTTCTGGTTATGCACCCGATGAATATATACGTAGAGAAAATATTATTAAATCTAGAAAACCAACGCCTCAAAAAATTTCTTTCGAGGAAGTTATAGATTAGACTGTTAAAGAAGTTACTGCTAATGGAATGATATCTTTTGGCTGTGGAGCGTAAGGTTCCATTTAATACGACTTCGATAATTTTTGGCTAAGCGAAAATATTTTCTAACCTAATTTTGTAAATGGTATATAAAATTTAATATCTTATATATTCGCAGCAGTGTGGAATACATTATCACTATATTAGACAGTTGTAGGATATTCAGGAAAATGGGATGCTTTTGATATTAATTGAACAACTGTTTTAGTAAGTATGCGGTAGAAGATTAATTGAGTTGAGAGGTTTATTTTATGTTATTAATTTTGTTGAAACGAAATAATGTTAAGCTTGTCAGTATTTCCACTTCGCACCTAACAAAAATAATGCCAACAATGAATGAAAGCATCTATGAAACCCATACATAATTATTTACTCCATAATTCTACAATAACATTAAAACTTTGACTAAGTAAGAAAAATGTAGAAATATGGAGGGATTCTAGATTAACTAAATCAGAATTCGATAAAACTTAATGATACTATTTACAATGATGATATCAGGTAAAGAGCGAGGATCTGTCTAAGATAATTGGTCTAAGAACACTAAAATACGCAATTAGTTTATAGCTGAGAAGTTGGAATGTCTTGCAGAGAATGGGAGGAAATACATTCAATGTCTGTTATGGTCATATTAAATTGTTATTAGATTAACCTGAAGAAGAAATCGATACAAATTTAGACGGTATAGAATCTGATGAAGAAGAATCTGAAAATTCTGACTATGATATGACGAAGATGATCTAGAAGAACTAAATAAAATATTTAATGATCATGAAGAAGAAGTTTTGAGCTAAAATAAACCAAAAGAAACCAAAGTTCGAAATTCTGTATCAAGAGTTTAAGATTTTTCTAACTGCACACTATTCTGTGATAATTATTATGGTACAATTGACGTAGTTGAGTATATTAAATCAATAGGGCTTGAATATGTTGGAACTTTTAGACCAAGTCGACTTGGTAAAGAATTATCATAAAATTTAGAGAAGTTGTAATTGAATTAAGTTGTTTAATATCCTGTGTTTAAAGAAGTAAAACTAAAGAAAACGACTAAATAAGTTCTAGTTAAAGATGTAAACGTCCTTTAATGGTAATGCAAAAAGTAGAAAACTTTAACCATGATATATACAAAATCAAAATTTGTGAAATAACCCTGTTAAATGTAAGAATTTGTAAGTTCTCGTGGTATTCCCAGAGAACAACCTGAAATAGTTCGTTACTACAATAATAATTATAAAGAGTTGATTACGAGACCAACTTACAAAAATATTAAGTTTCCAGGACGATGTACTCGTTGGACCACAAGGATGTTTATTTATTTTATGTAAGTAATATTAGTTAATGGGTTTTCTTTGATGAAATTATTGCAGCCAGAATATAAAGAAATTAAAATAACGGATTATGTTGAAAGCATAATTGATTAAATGAAAATAAATCTAACAAAATATGAAATTAAAGCTACACCACGAAAAATTGAAGGTTGTAACCAACCAGTAGTAAGCCCAATTAAAGGACCAGTAATAGAAGCATATAAACACTATCATGTATATACAAAAGTAAGTGCGTAATGTGTCGCTGCAAATAATGTAATAGCAGATATGTGTGTTCGTGCAAAGGATATCATTTGTGTCCAGGTGTATAAAACGCATATTAGTGAATAAAATGACATAAAGGGTACACACACATTTATAAAAAATGAATAAAGTGATTTAAAATACGAATAATATGTTTTAATATATATTGAACACAAAAATAGTAATTTACCTATTAAATGGTTGAAGTCGTTTTCGAGAATTTTGTTAATTATTTGCGAAGTGGAAATACTGACAAGCTTAACATTATTTCGTTTCAACAAAATTAATAACATAAAATAAACCTCTCAACTCAATTAATCTTCTACCGCATACTTACTAAAACAGTTGTTCAATTAATAATGACAAAAATATAATACTTAAATTATCTTAGGCATTCACTGAATCGCTAAATTAAATGAAAAATGTTAAGAAATTCTATACTAATAATATTAAACAACCTTTGTTAGAAAGTTTATTTGCAATAATTTCATTATTAAGTAGATTAGATTAAGACGGAGACAATATACCATATTCATAATATGAAGATATTCGTTTAACAGTTGATCCTGTTCGAATTACTTTATAAAATGTTGGTATAACTATTGGAGCTGCGACTGATTAAGCCGTAGAAATAATTTCTCAATCGTTAAATAAAATTCCTCAGAAATATGCATAGTCGATGTTTTGTTACCTATTTCTAGACTAATCCCAATTTATATTTATTGACTATGATTTAGGTATTGGAATTTTAAACAATGTTACTTAAAAATCTGAAAAAGAATTGTTCGATGAAATAATATTATAATAAGCATTAAAAACTCAATAGTATCATAAAAGCTATTAAGAATAAATGTAAGAATATAATAAACAAATCAATCTCAAACTTCAAAACTAATAAGAAGCTTAACTTTTATTAAAGGAACAAAAATGCGAAGAAAATATATTAAAACCTGAATTCGAATCTCCATCAATAGAAATCCCAGATATTATATCAATATAAAGACTGAGTACTAACGGTCAGTCTATTGTCATAGATAGTCACCGCGCAGCTATAATATCATTCCTAGCATAAACCATGTTATCATGTTAAACAATTTTTGTTTCTGGAATGCGCAGTTGTGGAAAATCAGTAATAATAGATATAGCAAAATTAGTTGTTAGAGATATAGTATTATCATAATAAATATTCTTAAATAATCCATTTAATAATGATGAAATACGTGGCATTCTTGATTCTATTGAATAATAATCTATCGTTATGTCATCCTATAATTTTAGAAGATATTATGATCATATGGCAGTTAAATAAACAGAATAATCAAGCTTACTTATTAATAAGAAGCTAGCATACCCATTATATCATTTCAATATGTCTGAATATATTATTTATGGTTTTGACGAACTATTCCCGATGTTACTAAGAGATCACGTTATTATTGCAAGTAGTTCGAGGCAAGGTCTTAAATCTAAAGGTATGTTACAAATTTAAGATGTTTCATTTATACTAGAAGTATAAAACCAACCATTATTAGATTTTATGTCATTAATTAAAGTACAAATACCAGTATTTTCCGAAAAATATATTTAACAAATTACAAAACTATATTGGCCTAATGAGTCAGAATAGTGGTAAAAATAATTTGCAAAAGGAATAACTTTAATTCGAGATTCACTTCCATTATCATTAACAAATTCATATTCTCTATTTGAAAAAATGTATTCTAGCTATATTTTAACATATAATAAAATAATGCTTGTTCCAAACCTAAAAAATGAGATTGTAACATAATTTTAAAAATGCTAAGATTAAGAATTATGTAGAGGAAATATTCATAATTTATTTTTGGCTTTAAGAAATCGTTCGGATGTTAATATCAAAACTATGACGTCAGTTGCAGAAAAGCTAGCAACACTCTCAATTTTGAAATATTTAGAATCTTCTTCGTTAGACAATCCGTGGAAAGACTCTACGCTGCTAATTAAAAGTCAAAGCCAATTAATTCCATGCTGGGAACGTATAATACTTCAAAAATCTATAGATTTCGCTGAAAACTAAATTCCAATGAATAATACGTAGTATCAACAAAATTTAAATTCTATATAATATTTGTTTTAAGAGGTATCTCATGCTAAATAGGATATTTCTGATTCGCTATTGTCTTGTTTAAAATTACCATATGAACATTTATTTACTGCTTTATCTTTGATAAGACCTACAATAGATTCATTAGTGACCATAACTTAAGCATATAATAAATATGGTAACTATTTAGACCCAGTTATTATTAGTCGCTTTTTTGAATTATTTACTTAACATAAATTTAATTCTGAAATTTAAAAAGCAAGAATGGAAACAATATTTTATTTATCTGAAAATAATTAAAGATATTCTTTAACAGGTGTTCTGGGTTAAGACTCTTTGTTGTGTGCAAAATAAATTGTAATGTAATATACTTAACAACTATCTGCCATTGTCATTTAAAAGTCTAATTAAATCTCAGGTACATAACACTAAATCAATTATAATGAACAAAATATTTAATAAATGAACAAAATAGATAAATAGTGTTGGAATGGATTTACACTATTAGATAAAATGGCAATGAAAATACCCATTTCAATAATAAAATTCGAAAATATATCAAGTGATATGTACAAATAAGCGGTTGAACTATACTCATCTTTTGATTCATATTAACAATTTAACAGCAATGATAAGTCAAATATTTATAATAAAAAGGAATAAAATTCTCCTAAAATAATGTTTGAATTAAGTTCTATCATTAATTAACTCAATTTAATGAGTACATAAAACAATTCAAACAATGATGAAGAATGTTTCACTATTTTGTTATCCATTAAACATTCGTTGTAAGAAATGAATAATAAAGAAAATTCTGAATATATTGCAGTATTTTTATTAATGAGAGTCGCTATGGCTTACGCAATGGGTATTTCGCCTGAATATATGCTACCAACCAACGTAAATATTAAGTCTAGATATGGTATGGCTTTTCCATTAATAAACCAAATACCTTATGAAATTGAAACGCCCGGACGGTTGTTAGTTAATAGGCTTCCTTGCACTCTTAGTGTTTAAGAAGATTATTAAAAGTATTTAGTGAACGCTCATGGCACTTAAGATGAAATAGATTAAATTAATGTTGCATACAAACAATCAGGATTATAAAACGAAACTGAAAATTAAAATAAATAATATGAAAAATATATAAGAGAAAGAGCAAAAGTTTGTATTTTCGCTCCTAAATCACTTTTATTGAAATAGGATTCGAAGGGTATGTCAATTTTACAATATTTCACAAATACTTGTGAATAATCTTGTCCTTAAGAAGGATTGTTTAACAACGAAGAATTATCGACAATCGTTCATATTTTATCTAAGTAAAGCGGAACTCAATTTTGTGCGGATAAATCAGATATTGCTCAGTTACTTTCGATTTACTTATAATTGATAATAATTGATGATGAACCACTTTAGGCGTCATATGATTATAATGCTATAAATAAAATTAAAATATTTGGTACTTGTAGACCGCCTGTATTTGAAATAGTTAAAAATTTCCAATAAGTACATAATTTCTTAATTGCAGATGAATATAAAAAGGGAATGACCGAGATAGATATGTCACTAAAAAGTAATATTGAAAAAGGAGTTAAAAACAATTTGTAAACCAAGTAGAATATTATTTAATAGTCAGAAGTTCTTAAAAAGGCCTAAGATAATATGTTATTGTTCCAATCTAAATCGTTCCTTTCTGTTTACAAAATGTCTGGGGGATCAATACCATTATCAATTGCATTACCTGATCGAATTTAAGTAAATTGGAATTATTAAAATAATACATTTGGGCTTGTGGTTTTATCAGTATTTTAGTGGTGTAGTTAAAACTCTTCTAAATCGTCCATATCTTTAAGTTAGTTCAGTATGATGTCTTCAAAGTTATGCAATATGATATTAAATAAGTGCTAATAATTTATTTAGCTATTAAACACTTTGTTTAGTAGTTATAGATACTTTGATGTTCTATCATCAATTTAGCAAAATGCTGCTAAGTAAATTGACATTAATGTACTTTAATACGATTAGTTTAAATAGTATGTTAAAAAGAGTGCTGATGGTGTTGAGAGTGCGATGGCTATATCCGAGGTAGTCTCAATTAGGGACACGTTGTTTACTATTATAGAATCAGTTAAGAATTATTACAAGTAGATTCAAATTCTGATTAAGACCTGTATTTTTGAGTCGGTGGCTGCTGTTGCGTACATTGTGTACAACTAGAACGGTTAGATTTCCAATTAGAAGTGCGAGGATTTGATTAAGAACGGTTATTTCTCTGATTAAATTGATGCGCAGATGGATCCGTTCTCTTCCTGCATTGTTTCCGTTATGAAGCAGATTGGGATCCCGGTTACGCTTAAATAAAAGTAAGAGAACAAGAAATCTCTGTGCATGTTCGCCGAGAACGAATCTGGTATGTTCCTGAACAACATTGTTGAGATCCTCGGCTACGATTCTCCTATTTAATTGATACTTAAATTGAACCAGATCCCGTGGTCACCGGGTGATTTTGCCCTCAAGGGGCTCCACTCTGTGTACATTTAATATTAGTTTGGAATTAACACCGTTTTAGCTCAGCACGATTTGGGTATTTCAATCGCTCAATTATTAGTTGTTTTATCCAATTCTCAGCTTAACCAGTAAAACTACTCTCAGTTCCACGAATTACTCGTTGAGGACACTTACAAGTAAAACGGTCATTAAATAAACGTTCTGTTCAGTTAAATTAAACAGCAGGTTAGCATAATTGATATGGAGAGCCCAACGAAGTAATTCGTTCAAAATCTGGCCAAGGTTTTAGAAAGCACTAATTAAACTATTTTGTTGAGCAATATTGGCTCGCCGTACATCCCAGTAGCTAATAACTCGATTGTGTGCTCGCTTATAGCACTCAAGAACACAAAGCAGTACCTAAAAGGAGCACAGATTAACGTCTCACAGCACTCATTCTCGCTGTTCTAAGCACTGCATTAATACAATTTCGTTCTCTCAATGACATAAAACCAAGACTACGAGTAAGTGCTCAAAAACATGGGCCTGTTTTAACAAAATATACTCGACCAAATATGCATAGTATCGCAAATATAACAGTAAGTACAAAAAGTACAGTAACAACAACTAAATACGCGCTACATGATGCAAGATATTATCATATAGTCAGTTTACGGACAAAAATACGCACTCAGATCACAAAAGGAAAGAATATACAAATACAGTTACGAAAGCACAGTGCAATTAGAACATTGCGTTAACTCACTGAAATTATATTTACAGGCAATAATGACTAAATTACCAGGGCTAGGCATCGTTGAAATAAATGACATTGAAACTGCACTTTCTTCACAAATATCATAGATACAAGCAATATTAACTGCTATGTAGGTATCCGTTAAAAATATTTCCGTTATAACATCTGATCAAGTATTCAAACCATTATAACAATTTATAGAATCTTCTAAACAATCGATTATTGTATTTTACTAACGATTTTATTAGTCAACAGATGTAAAAATCAAAAACTAAACAATTAATGATTCTCTGAACATGGAAATAGTTATCAAATCTGAGGGTAATTGCTGATGCTGTGGCTGAATCTATTGCGATTGTTACTTAATTATTAAAGCAAATTAGTTTAATTCATTCTCCATTTACTTCATACTCTAATTAGGACTTCTTACAAACGATATCAAAAGAAATTAGTACTAATATGTAGACTTTTATATAGAATAATCTCTTACCGTATGTAAAATAAATCTAAAATCATGAAACAGATAGTTAAATGCAAGCGCTAATTTATATAACTAAATAGGAACCATCTACAATTACAAAGGAATTATGTAAGATTATATTACCAATATTATTAAAGCGCATATTCCCATTAATGCATGTTTAAAATTCTATCGCGTTCTATTATGTTATTAAAATATTCTTCTTAACAATTTTAGGTGTGACATCCAATACATCTACAGAGTAATAAATTGGATTATCTAAACGAAGTTTAACAGATAATATGTCAGTTTTGTATCATGTTGTAACATGTATGTGGTAAAACTAAGCCGATCATGAAAAATTATTATACTACACTGCTCTTGCAACACAGATTATGTAAATATATCCAAGCTCTGGTAATCCTGGATTAATAAATCATGTGCAATAAATAATTCCGTCAGAAGTCTCAATCTCTTCTGGAATGTAACTGACTTGGTTATGGCTAACATCTGTAGCTAAATATCATCCTTTATTGAAAGATGGTATTAATTGGTTGAAAGATCATTCATCCACAATCGCTGGATTTTCAGAGGCGTCAGATCCTCAGTAATCATTGTGGTATTATTATATTGAATAAGCTTCTTTAGGAAGTCCACTATGCGAGCAAATAATAATGAAATTGAATGAATAAGGATAACTCTAGGAAATATCTTAGCATTTGAATGAAGAAAATAAAGACAAAATATAATAAATGCCTTAAAGTTTAGATATTCCAACTCCTAGTGTTCTAATGGCATTATCATTCTTATTATGTTGTACTAAACCAGAAAACTTAATAGTAAATATTAAATTACTAGATGATTATCTTTAATAATTTTGTGCTATTGATTAGAAAGCTATTATGAGTTATATACCTAGTGTTGAAACAGGATAAACTGGAGTAATTTCTAATTTACCGCCAACTAATAATATAATATAGAAAGTGTCCAAAGGTATGAGCTTTGGCGTAGCTTGCTTCTTTGAGTAATGCGGTACTTATTTCCCTGTAAATGAACCTTGTCCGCCTATTCTTATAAGCAATGATTTAATTTCTATTTGCGATATTGGTTGTCGTGTCTTTAAAGAAGTGGAAACTTTTATGATAAATGCGAAACATGCTTTGGGTATTGTATAATAACTACCGTTAATTTTTATATACTATGACAGAACAATAGCAATTGATATTCTTTTACATTTCGCATTTTCTTTCTAATTTGGAGAACAAGATTCTAGTATTTTACCAAATATAAAGCTAATGGAAAAGAAACCTCAATTAGAAGATTTATGGAAGTATTCTATTATTTAGAATCTAGATTAATGCACAAACGGAACAATATATGCGTAGCATTTAATAAGACTAATCCAGAAATATAAATAAATATAAAAGCCTAATCCTATGATGCCTGTATTTTTGCTAATACCATCTAATTCAGCAACAGAATACATGGATAAATCATCTGAAGATGGAGGTTTGCACGCTAGTTATAATGAATTAATTCAATTTTCAGACGCAATATCGGCACTAAGCAACGTTGGTAATCCACATTATGTTTATATTATGAATTAATCATAATTACATAAAGCCTTTATTCACTTCGGAACACTAGCATGCGCTACGATTTCATAAACATCAGGTTTCACTAGGTAATAATTATTAGATAGGGTTCCAGGAGTTACCATTAACTAAAATCCATTTAAACCTAGTTTAACTGGTATTTCTTATCTTATGTTTAAATACAGCTTAATGATGGCAAAAGATAACTGTGTTGGTATGGATAATGAATATATAAATGCGTTAAGTTATTTCGTAAATCTAAACACACAATATATAAACTAAAAAACAGGAAAGTAGGAAGAATAATAAGAACATTCAAGTGTTGGTTTAGATATTTCAGTTATTAATCAGAAAAAATCATTGCAAGATGATAGAATTTATTCTAGTTTTGTAAATAGTATAACATATGGATTATCTTAAAATATGTTAGGAAATAAAGGATAATTAAGAACAGATTTGATGACAACATTTGCTACAACAATTGTGTAATAAAATATATCAACTATGACATAAAAAATAGATATTGAAGATATTAGTGAGTAAGGTAGCGAGTTGACTTCGATTGAATCGTACTCACTTATTGAGTCTAGTAGTGAGTAAAGCTCCTCAAGATAATCTGAATCGTCTATATCAACAGAATCTTCAATGGATAGAAAGCAACTTATTAATTAATAATAATAGAGTTATGTAGATAGAATACTAGATAATTTTAACATATTAAAAGGCGGCTCTTTAAACAGAAGTCTATATTAACTAAATGATATAAAGAAATCCGTTAGTGATTTGATATTCGCCCATAAGCGATCTATTGCTACTAAAAATTGTACTTCAAATAAAGAACACTAATTTGTTGAACCGATGCAAATAAATTCTATAAAAGATTTTGTTGATTTATATAATTTATTAACTAAATATTCCAAAGAACCTGAAGATTACTTTGACGACAAATCAATTTATAAAATGTTACCTACTATTTCAACTTCTACTTTACAATAAACTATCAGATCTGCATTTACATGTAATTAGGTTATGGAGCTATTAAATGGAAATAATTAATAAGAAGATTAAAGCAAACTCAGAGATCTATAGGAAATGTCTGCAAATGTAAAGGCCTTTGTGTCTCAACTGTAAAATTTTAACACTTTACAATTTGGATAAAATTCCAGATAAATGTCTCCAGACGCATTAGTCAAAGGCTTGGTTCCAGATTATTTGCTTCCTGGATTAAATGAACGAGGAATATACAACACCTAAGGATTTATCGATAAAGGTTTCTGTTGGGAAATATCAGCTTTAGTGTATGCTCTTATACTTGGAAATTTATTCCATTATATGATGGTTATGTAAGCAAAAGTATTAAGCGTACCAATTAATCGTTTACGTCTTGTTGTTGTTCTGAAAGAACCAGAAAGTTAGGCTATAGTGTAACCTGATGGTCAAATTTAATGTGGAAAGATTAAACATGGTCAGAAGCCGTTTTTCGCTAAACTTATTAATTTTGAATTAATGGGAGCAAATTATGATTTTTAGCTGCAACTATTTGTGATGTTAGTCCAGAATCACGTGCTGGGTATCGAGCCTATGTAGATCTGTACGCAACGGTCGCTATTGTATAAGATACAACAGCAAGTTATGAGAAGCTATTGAAAAAGAAACTTAAGCTATCTTAGCGTGGTAGCAAAATAAGAGTTCCGGATGGATTTATTCCGGTTTAACTTTAAATTGGAGGGTATGTTCGTCCCTTCGTTCTTTTAGAGAACAAAACACATATCGAAGATAAAGTTTGGTTGAACAGAACTCCATATTTTGGGGTTAGGTTTATCTGAAAAACGAACATGAGGGTTTAAAATATTATTACATGTATTTTAAATATTTTTCTTTTCTTTCATTCCAAAATGTGCACATATCATTATTTTATAATCAGTATCAATCAATATCACTTCACTTTAATAGTATACATAAAATATAATTTTTAATATAATTGAAAAATGGAGGGAAACATGTAATTTCCATATATTACATATGCAAAACTCATTTGTTAATGCAACCTATTATATTATTATTATATTACCTCATGCGTATCATTGTATATTCTTGCGTTTATATATCTTGAATTGAATATTATATGATTCGCGCTTATTTTAAAGATATTATTGTGTATCCACTCCAAGAATGATGTACGTGGTGCTCTGCTTCAAATTCGGATAGTTGCAAGAGTAAATGCAGTCATTTGAACAAAATGTGCTTGAAAATAATTTTTAGTAATTTTATTTTAATGCACAAGATATTGTGAATTAGAGGAACATGACTTATTTTAACGCACCCCTTCTCCTGTTCCCAGATTACATGAACCACCAACTAGAGTACTCAGCCAGAACAATCGCATCATCTTTAACACAATAAGCGGTTATTGATTAATTAAAACGAATAGTTCTAAACGGAAATATAACCGAACAAATCTGGGCACAAGCACGCCTAAACGCACTCTAAAGCGAACTCCCAGATCTAAATAACGCATTTGTGCAGAAATAACAGCAATTTTTCATACAGTACCAGAACTAGCTTAAGATAATGGATGACCTAGGAAGCAAAATTGATAAATATGACTCGTATGAGAAGCTAGAACAAAAACTTGGAGCTGATACGTACTTTCAAATATAAAATCACACCAAACTTTCCAAAGAAATACCTTTCACAAACCCGACAATGCTCAGTAACACGCCCAAAGACGTTATATTTATATTCAAACAATTTTAAGACATAGAAGTATTTATTAAAACTATATACGAAGTATGCACACTATTTGATAGAATTTGGCTTTTTAGCTTTGAAGAATATCATCCAATAAATATATTTTTAGCATCCTTCAACAAATAATACTTATCAGTTATATAAATTCAAAATAATATCGAACTTATAAATGAAAAAATACTGCAGTTCAAAGGAAGTACTAACTACATTGATCTACAATTTATAGAAATTATTTAAAACTAAATTAGAACTGCAAATAAGAATTACACGTATTAATTTGTTGATGGACAAAAGGTAATTCTGGTGGACTCATATTTAGTTTTTCTTATTTTTTCTAATGATGTTTAGTTCTTATCGAACATCTAATAGATTAAAACATTAGGAAAAAATGTTTATCTAATATCAAAAAATGTTTATACTTAGTTTGTTTTGCAATTTAATAAGTTTTTTGAACTTATTATATCATATTAAACTTTAGACTTTTTCTTGGCCTCATAACTTAAAAACATAATTGAGCACTTAAAATATTGTATAATTGATAAACACACTGTGTTTGGACATGTAAATAATTCACTAGTATTTATTAAACCTGTATTTTAAAACATGGATTATATTGGAAGTATTTATAAAATATACCAATATGATATTAATTTTATATACAATGATGTGAATTGGTACGATTAGGTTTCAAGGGTAATCGTGATAGATTAGCAATTCAACAAAGTAATCATCGATCCGTTCTCACAGCATTCTCCGCCTTATACTACTATTAACAATCAGAGGAAATCTCAGTTTTAGCTCTAACCGATTGTATTCAACCATTCGGAGCTACAGTTTAATTACACAGGTAATATCCGAACTTCAATAAATCAAGTTTACGATAACATTGAGGACGATATATTCACTGAAAAATACATAACTGTATACTAAATAAAAACTGGGTACGTTGATTATAATGCGATAATATCAATGAGTAACAAAGCTCTTACCATGTTGTCCAGAGTTCCATTCAAAGAATGTGATCAAACTCTACCTGAAATATTATACGCTAAACAATAGTATACCAACCACATTTCCACTTAATAATTCAACTTATCATAAATAAGAAGTTAGGCAAGTTCAAAGTGCGCAACAAATTTTGATAGCTCGTGTGTTGTAAATTCTGATTATTACTAGGTTCGTAAACAGGTTAAGGAGCACAATAGTTTATTTAAACCAACCAGTTAATGTGCTTTCAACAAACCAGATAAATTCAATTTTCATTCTGGATTCGAAATTATAATGGACTACATTAAGGAAAATGAAAATAGCCTGAGTAACATCACTGGAAACATTTCAGAATTTAGTAGCTTAATGCAAATTGCATATGATTAAATTTCTTCTGGATAATACAACTCACTATATAGCAGTCTTTCTAGATATCTGAACGTACCTTAATAAACAAAATCATATTTAATGGACCAATATATAATTAAATAGAGTAGTGATTTTTCAATCATAAAATATGATTTATCAGTCAATGGAAATGTACAGACGGTAATACCAATGGGAGTTTTCGATTTATTGTATGTTTTAAACGAAATACCAGTATTTACTTAAGCAGCATATAATTTATAAGAACTACTTTAATAAAAAGACATTTTAGAAGTACAAATCGGACATTTTTATCATAGTACACCGGATTTAGTGTTAAAAAATATTGATATGAATTATTACGATATATTTTTATCTTAAAGTAATGATTTTAAGTAACTTCTGCTTCGATTTAACCTATATAAGAAAATACTAAGCTACTTCCAAATGCACTACTTTACTTATTCGTCAGGGCCAAACTGGAAATCAATAATGAAAGAGCAAATAAAAGCGCAACCGTCTGGACACACTGGGAAATACAGAATCGGAATAGTAAACGGTAAAGTGAGCGTCACCAAGACCATCCTGGTCGACAGCAAAAACCTAGATTCGCAAAAGGTAGTGAACGGGTTTTTGACGGTTGTGCTGGATAAACCATTTGATTTGGGCATCAAAGAGAACTACACCTTTATAGACGAAAACTCCAGATATATCGCGGGTATTAAAGACACCGACTATATTGAAGGATTCAAATCCGTTCTGCTGAAGTTCGGGTATTTTAAGTAAATCAGGGTAAACTACACTCTTAACGAATACCAGAATGTTATTCAAACTGATATCACCTTCTGGGAGCAAGCGTAAGCTAGAGCCAAAAACAAAGAGTTCACTCTGGTTGTTAGCAAAGAGAAAAGTGTGTTCTAAAAATTGCTGGATCAAGCCGAGTTCGATAAGTCAGAGATTCACTAAAGATCCGTGATATTTAACGCCAAATGCGATTATTTTATGAGTGGACAGATAATCGTCAAACAGTTCGGAGCAATTGATGGAGTTTTGGTACTTTATAAAGACATCGTGCTAAATAAGAACATCATCATTCCATAAATTATTGAAGACTCTTCTAACCTAGATTCCTTAGAGTACTACTACCACAATTTAACTGCCAGAGACATAAAGCGAACGATACAGATTACCAATGCAAATCAGCAAATATTTACAAGCGAGATTACCTTTGAAACACAAGAAACAGTTCTATTGTCATTTACCTTTGCACTCGCGCTAATTGTATTCGTGCTGATAATTTGCTATAACTCAAAGTGCAGCAATGGATCGTATATGTACTATCAAGATCACTTAACTAAAAAGGTGATTAACCAGCAGCAGTCTCTAAACTTGAGCCAGTACGTGGATCCGATATACCACAAAGCGCACCAGGTTTCATTCGAGTCTAGCGACTTCGATACCCAAGATCAACTTTTACAGCTGCGAATTCAAATGCAAAACCTAATCGTATTTCGTTAGGACATAATTTACGTTTAATTGAATCAAATTGACCTCTTTGAAAAACGGTAAATGTTCAAAAATCTCACTTATCAGAAATATGTTGACACGAACTACCAAGTGTCGTTTACGATTCTCACCACCGCTCAGCACTACTCTTTGATTCTGAACCAGCTCAAAAAGTAGCAAACACATTTGAAGAATAGCACCTTAAATTTAATAGTCCCTTAATTAATATTCACAATAAGCAGCAAATCATTCAGAATGCCAAAAGTTAAACATTATCTTACATTCGACAACAGAAATATTTCAGAATCAATATCAACAATTCTATCAAAAACACAATCCAATATTAGCGCAGCAGATAGCGTTTGCGAAGAAGACGAGTTCTACCAAAAAATATTTGATGATAGAGACTACTTCTATGACAGGCGATTACAAAAACCTCAGGGGGTATAAGTAATTCTGTTTCAAGATGACCTAAATATCATGTTGTAACTAATCGGTAAATAATAGCTTTCAGAAATACTGCTAATGTCCATAAATATCAAGTGATTATTATAATATTAGTATATTATTTCCAGAGATGTCAGAAATTTACTCATTATAAATTTTTCATTGTTGATTTACTCAAGGATTACTAGTATTTCCAATTGGTAATGTAATTTATAATCTTTTAAGGAAATATTCTTCTACTTTTAAAATAATTTTATATTAAATATTACGTTTATTAATTAGTAGTTAATGCGTTGTTTTATATATAACTTATAATGTACTTTCGATCATTATTACTGAGGCAATCAGAATACAGTGACGAAGAATAATTTCTAATATAATATTTTTTAATTATATCTGATTATACATCTGGTATCTATTGAAACACGTAATTCCAAAATATTTTAGATTAATCTAATGATAGCGAGTTTATTTCTTCACATAGCTATTTAGGAGTATAATTCGAATATTATCTACTGCTTGACATTCTATTCAAGCTAGTTTTATAAACTTAAGTGTATTTATCATAGGTTGCCTGCTACACTTTTTTCCTTGTATTTTCATTGTCTTTAGTGTCTTTAGTGGTTTATGAAGAATTAAAAGTTGATTCTTCTAATTTATTGTAGTTTTAAGGCATTTAATTTATAATTTCTTTTGAATTGTTGGTCTTAAGATTACTTTGATTATTCAGGTTATTAATATAGCTTTAAAGTTGAGCAGACGTAATTTTAGTGAGGTTAAACTATTTAGATTTTAACAAATACATAGCCATTCTCGGAACTGTAATCTGAGTGTGTTCTTGAATATACTTCTTTATATATAGCTCTTATTCTTAACTAAGTTTGGTATCTTGAATCAATTTCAATTATTAATCTTTATTTTCTGATACATTCATCTTACTAATATAATCTACTAGTTAAGAAGAAGTTATATGTGAAAGCTTAAACACTTTAGACATTATCAAAAAAGACGCAATCCGCGGTATAGAAAACTATCTATGTTCATTAACATACATTTAAATGAATATCTTCTGCCTCTTACTGATTTATAAATCTTAAACAAATTATGGTTCTATTTTCATTGAAATGTTGTTAGATTGAGGTTATTTGTTTTAATTAATGACTTTTATCTATTAACCTTCTACTTACTTAAAAATTTGTTCTTTATCTCGATTATTATAATTTTACACCTTTGTTACAGGACTGTAAGTTTTGTAATAGAAATATTTATGCATTACCAGAGAATTTTACGAATCTATTTCTAATAAATGTTCCCAAAATATGTTAAATTCTTTTGTTTCGAGTGAATTAATTAACAAGCAAATCTCTTTTGGTTTCTTAGTTGAGTAATCTATATTTTTCATTTTTTGCAATACTGTTTTATAAAATTGGGTTGCGGCTTTGAATTTTTATGAGTATATTTCTCTTGCGCTTAATTACTTGATTTCTTATTAATTTATCTTTTAATCGCTTTATTTATCTTTAATTCGAGTTTATTATTTATAATCTTAATTTTCGCTTGTAATTGTTGATGTTTTCACTTAATCGAGCACAAACTACTGGACAGCGCTTTTAGCTATTCCATTTTAGTTTTAAAAGTGTTTTGCAAGGTAGAATATTATCTGCGCGGTGCTCAGCGCTTTGTGTTCCTTCATGTACTGAACTATGTACTTTTAATCGTGCTCGCTGAGTTATTAAGTTATTTGAACGGATTTCGGTTCTTTTGCTTCATCGGACGAATTCAGTTCTTAAATTAAAGCTGTTTTGTCTTCGCTCGTTTTACGCGCGCTGATTATTTTCTGGAGCTCTTTCTGGAGGAGCGCGTTTACTTTCAATTGTAGAAGTGAATCCTAGCTCATATGGAGTGTGAATGTCAAATTAAATCATGAATTATTCATTTATATTGTAATACGTGTTCACTCCAAATAAATCGCACCATAAAAATATAAATTACGTGTACATTGATTACTGGTAACCTTGTGGTAATACCCAAATTAAAGTGTGGATTTAACTAAAAACGTTAATTTATTTTTGTTATAACATAATATTCACTCCAATAAATGTGTCTAAATGCTCCATTTTAAAATATGACTGAAAACACAAATCTCTCAGATCTATCATATATCTATCATTTTTTAAGTTAGTATTTATAATAGCCAATACAATTCAATATAGATCTGAATTGCTTTTTACCAATTTATCTTTATTGTGCTTGTATTTTTGTAATATTTCTGAAACAAATTACTAACAATACTTTTGACAGTGGTATTTTCAATTTAGCTGTGCCATTATTTAGACTAATGACTTGAGGAATCGCGTATCTTGCTGATACATTACTTTGTGATTTTTAATATTTTTACAAAATTCCTCTTTTGACTATTCCATTAGTTTTTGTTTTGCGAGATAGTAAACCATCATTTCGTTAGGTAAATTAGACTTGACTTATTCAACTTACTGAATAATGTATTCTTTATATTGTTCACTAAGTTATTTATGTGATTAAAACACGACTTATGTTTCTTTGACTTAATTTTACGAGAATATTGTAGGATCTTGAATTATTTCTGTTTACTTACTGTCCACTATTTTTTGGAGTTCTTTTTGTAGTAATTCATTTACTTTTACAAACATTAAACGTGGTGTGTGCATGCAATTGAATAACTTCAATATCATTAAATAATTAATTTTCTGTTTATAACATTATTTTAACGCTCCAAATGCATAAATATTGTGTGACCACGCACGTGATCGGCCTCCCCAACTCAGGCCGAAAATCTCTAATACAATAACTTTCAAACAACTACGAGTTAGTTTTAACAGATGAGCAGTACGAGTTCAGCACGAATTTCGTCCTCTCAACTGATCTAAATGAAATTCCACTCGAGTCCTTCTCCGTTTTCCTCGTTTACGACATAACGGACCTAAGTTCCTTCGAATTCGCCACCTCTCAATTGCAAAAATTGCAAAAAATGAGTTATTTCGACTCGAACCTTAAATTCTTAATAGGAACAAAGAGGGACATCGCAGACAAACGCCGGAAAGTTGCTTACAAATAAGCGGTTGAACTCAATCAGGAAATGAACGGAGTGTGGCAGGAAATTGGCGCTAACAAGCTCAACATCGACAATTTGAGCAAACTCTTCAAAATCAAAGCACTCAACGCACTGAGATTGCTTGAGGACACCGGATAACACGTGCGCATTATAAATAGCGTTAAATATCAGAGCTATCTGCAACTAATTAGCGAGCACAACGTAAATAATACGCTAACTAAAACTACCAAATCGCTTAATCAATATAATAACAACACAACACCCAAAATAAAGAGTAAACCACTAACTCAGGAGCAAATCGCGTACGAGTCACCATTTCAAAAATAACGCTTCATTAACACCCTCCGCCCTCAACAACAAGAGGAAATTAACACCAGCAAAAAATTCGGCTTCGAATTCCAAGAACTTGAGGAGGAATCAATTGAAGAAATTAATGAAGAAGAAAACGAACTCGAACTGAGCGCAACCCTTGAAAAAGAACACAGTCAAAAAGAGGACCAAAGTTTTGAGGAGGTTGAAACGGCCGAATCCGACAGCAAAGAATTCGTTTAATTCAGCGCTAAGGACAAAAGCTACTTGAATGTGATTAATGTTGAACCACACATTGAAACTTAGAATGAAATTGAAGTTAAAAAACTGTTCAAAGACCAATTCAAAGTGAAGCAGAAAACATATGTAAATAACAACGAAAAAATGCTGAACTGGTAAAAACAACTCAGAGGCGAATTTTATCTTCCAAGGGATGACTACAAGCAATAATACACGAAGAACCGCATCAGCAACATCCTAAACATAGAAATAAACAAATAAAGGTACAAACTGTACCTCAGACCAGGATCTCCACTTCAATGCGCACGAGACTTCATCAAATCTAATCATCTTGACAGCAAATACCTGCCAGAAGTAAGTGAACGCATCCTAGACCACATTGAACGCAGAAAAATTGAAAACAAAGAAAGGGTCGTTAAAATGAAAGTAATTCTCGAAGACTAAAAAGGATAAGTCAAAGTTGACATATTCGAAGGAGAAGGAGCTCTCGAAGCCGCTAAAAGAGTCCAAATGGAGCACGGATTTGAAAAAGAAGCGCTTGTCAACATATTCAGACAACTATTATGAAACGAATTTTATAAGATTAGTAAGATAGATAAATATGATATCGTTATTCTCTTGGTATGAACAATTTTAATTCTTGATCACTCAGTTGCCACCGCAACCACCCTTCTTTTTCTTTGGAGTGAGTACTATTCTGATAGCCTGTTCAAAGACTTCTTTGACATTCAATTAGGTTTTAGCGGAGCAAGTCATGTGGCAAACAGCTTTTATTTCTTTTTACATTTGTTGACCTTGAGCTTCAGTTATGGGTTGTTTACCTTCAGCTCTCAAAGCATCTAGGGTCTTTTAGTCAGTACGAAGATCTTCTTTTAGACCGAGTAACATAAGTGGTACTGTACCAGTTCCACAGTGGTGATTGATCTCTGGAACCCATTTAAGACGAACATTTTCATAGCTTTGTGGGAAAACAACAGAGTAGCAAACTAAGAAGATTTGGGCACCTGTGTAAGAGACTGGACGAATTCTGTCATAGTCTTCCTGACCAGCGGTATCCCACAGACCTATTTGAACGTTCTTGTTGTCAATTTCAACAGTGGTCTGATAGTTATCAAACACAGTTGGGACATACTCTTCTGGGAAGCAGTTGTTAGTATAAACATATAAAAGACAGGTCTTACCAACTGCACCGTCGCCGACGACGACGCACTTGATATATGATTCTTTATCATCTGCCATGATTAAAATCGAGTGTGGAGTGGTATGCCTTTAATTAAAGCGCGTTATATTTGTTCTAAAAATATTTCATACAAAATAGAATTCACAAATAATTCTAACATACAAATATTGCCCAATTCATGAGATACTTATAAACACTACACAATATGACTCACTATATAGGTAACTTCCAATTAATTGATTAGTGGATTCAAGCAAACAACAGCATTTTGTAAAGACTTGGAGTACAGTAAAACTGTATCCGGGTGTAAAAAGGGTCGAATTTACTATTCTGCAAATGTATTAGTAATAGCTTGGCGAATGGACCCGATTAATCCCTAACAAGTGCTTGCAAAGTTGTTGATATCATTTTTCTGATAGACTTTTTTCATGCAGACATGTTTATTTCATTTTATTTCATTTTAATATTTTGTTTTCACACAAAAATAAACATAATATCTCAATTCATTTTTCAATTCTCTTGCTATTTTAAAATAATTAAACAAATAAACATGTTATATAACATCGTAATATAAATATAAATATTTACCCACTTCATATGGTTCCATACTATTAATTAAACTTCCATATATTTTTAAGTTATTTGTTATTCATGTATATATTATTGAGTTTAATATATTGATATTAATAATGCCAATATTTCATATATTTACTATAGAATTTTAACTAATATATTAATTAATTGTTGTAAACAATGAATATAAATCACAGTATTATATTATGACAATAATTTGAATTATTATTCTTTTGATATATAATAATTTCTCACGAATTGTAATTATTTCATACGAATTGTTAAGATATTAAATGAATTAGCTAACTTACTCCAGTATTTAATATAAAGATAAAAAATAACTAATTTTATAATATTTTTGAAATATTATAAGATATAATGATTTTATGAATTCATATTCTGTTTTCTGCTTGTTTATAAGTTATGTAATGAATAAAGACTCAAAATTTAAATTTAATAAGAAAATAAAATTAATTTTCTCTATAAAATGTATTTTGAAATAGATATAGCATAGTTTCACTAATATTTTTATTATAGTATTTGTTATAATGATAGATTAATGTTCATTTGGAGTGTGAAATGTATGATATATTATTATTTTTGTATAATTATAACAATTATTATTTAGTTAACATGAAACAGTTTCTCGCGCAAATTGCTAACCATAAACTGGCGCAATTATTTTGACTATATATTTGAGCTATTGACAATATAGAATATATAACAGTGTTATAAGACGTCACTTCATAATGAAATATATATTTTGCTAAATAACGTTGTTGTTCTATTTAACATCCACGCAAATTTACAGCTATTCTATTTGACTGAAAATTAGTCGGTACATGTGTTTCTATTTACTAGAGTTTCACTATAAAGTAGATGTAAAAGTTTCTTAGTAACTGCCCTTGATCTATATTTTGTAAAATTAATTTTGGCCAATATTAATTTTATTGCATAGAATAATAACAGATATATAAATATATAATATTGTAAAATATTTCACTTCTATCTCAACTCCTGATTAAGATATAATTAATCTTAAGATGAAAAGTTGAATCAAATATCTCAATAAATCTTTAGATAATGTATGTGGAAATATTTTATTTATTACACATATATGCCTATGATGTGTAAAATAAAAAATCAAAGAAAATTGAAAAAAGATGTATATAGATGTATCAAGTTTTTATCAGGCTCCAAGTTTGTAAAGTTAAATTTAAATAACTTTTTTCTTTAAATGTCAATACGTATTACGTTACTATAACCAATTGTCAAACCTATACGTATCATCTGTTGCGATTTCATTAATATTATATTTGAAACAATCACTTCGATCAGTTATCGATACCGCAGACAGCCTTCATGTCGATGGTCTTGAAGCAGAGGATCAAACCGATGATCAAACCGTATAGGGCGAGAGCTTCACCGAAAACTAAGATAAGTAACATAACGACGAATAACTTTTGGTTACGAGCGTTAGCACGGGCACCAGCGTTACCGGCAATACCGATGGAGATACCAGCAGATAATGAGGCGATACCAGTACAGATACCGGCGGAGAGATGTCCATAAGATATGAAGAGTGGAACTACAGTGGACTTGTAGGTAGAAACAGATGTGTTGATAACGATAGCAATGATGAGACCGTAAATACCTAAAACACCGGCCATGATAACTGGTAATGTGTTCTTCATAGCTTGTTGTGGTTTCATAACACCAGCGGCGACGACACCCTTACCGGCTTTAGCAGTACCGAAGGCAGAACCTAAGCAGGCAAAGCTGACACCGATAGCCATACCGAGATATGAATAGAAACTAGAAGTGTATGGACAAGCATCCTTGTTGATTGCGGACCAGGTTGGATTAGACATAGTATGATGAGGTGAGAAGTGGAACGATTGACTTGGTAATAATATAATTATATTTTACTTTTAAAGACGTTCAAAAAAATTTCAAAGTTACAAGCAGAAGATTGAATCGATATGAAAACTTTAATAACAATTATTGAAGACGTGTGTAATTATACACTGTCCCTACCTTATGTTAGTGCGCTATAATGACTACAGTTATTGTTTTAATAACATTTAAGTGAATTATTGTAATTATTGTTTACTTCCATGTATTTAAACATCTTTCTTCAAATTTTAAGTTATCTACTTAATTGTTAGTATATTACTAATTCACTCCACTTCATGTATAATGGCTAGACTTCGAGGAAGTATGAAACGTCCATTCCGTATTAGACAGAAGGCTAAGCAGGATAGATTTGACGCTATGACTGATGACGATTTGTTAGGTGACGGTGGTAAGTCCAAGAAAAACGCGAGAACCGTTATTGCTCCAAAGTAGAAGCGTACTGGAAATACTGCGTAAGCTGAAAAATATCTTCAGAAGATACAGTAGCCTACTGTGTAAGCTGCTGTGCAGCAATAGGACGAGGATATCTGGGCTGGTTGTTAGCCATCAAATGTTCCACTAATCCCCCAGTCTAACCTGAGTTCTCAAATGCACTCTGCGTATTCTTACAATCCGGATCGCACGATGCTAATCCAGGCTCAGCGTGAGGTCGCACACCGTTATTTGAACGACGAGAAGAACGAGCTCCAAACCAAGTTGAACACTGGTAAGGCATTTGACTTCAGGGACAACATTCGCGAGTCCCAGAGAGCCTTCCTCGCTCTCGCTGGCAGAGAAGTGGACGACTCCGCTCCAAACCCATTCGCAGACATGAAGGCCTGTTTATCGGTCGAGCTCCAGAACACGCAGCTCCTTTCCGAGGAACTCGCTTCCGGCCACGCTGTCATTGACAACTACGTTCAATTCTGGAACACCTAATAAGCTAAGAAGGAAGCTTTACTCGCTGAAATCGCCAACCTCGAGCAGCTCCTAATAACTCCCATTGACGCCGAGTCCAGGCTCACCGCAGACAGACAGCGCTCTATGCACTACGAGCAGGAGCGCATCTACGTCATCGAAGAGCTCGAGCTCTGCAAGCAACTCCTGAACATCTATTCCCAGTCCAAATACGAGCAAATCCTCGACTACAAGCTCCCACTTGAATCCGAGCTCAAGGGCTCCCTGAGATAAATTAAAGCTCAATCCGGAACTGAAGAGCAATTCATTCAAATGAAACGACAGGGAAAATTCGACGAACTCGGTGAAACCGCCAAATTCGACAAAATTATGGGCGTCGTCCGCAAGTTCCAGCCACGGAAGGGAGAACTCCAAGGAAAAATCGCGGCTGCACTCGAAAGCAAAGAACTGTGAAATAAGTGAAAGAGAGAATTTTGTTGGTTTATAACTTTTTGATGCTTTTTGTAATATAATTTTGAAATATCAATAATAAAATGAATGAAGGCGAAGCCCAAGGCAACGCTGGATCGGACGGGCTCGGAGTAATCGTTAATGCTGAAAAACAGCATTAACAAGTTATACAGCTAATATATGGCATATTTTGAAATAATTTGACCAATTTCAAGCCTATTATTTTAATATTTAACAAAATTTATCACATATCATTTATAAATATGAATGATTGAATTATATAATTTAATATAGTACCATATAACCCCCGTGTTGGGATAACTTGCTTTAAATGAAGGTTTTAGCTAGTATTTACTCTGATTTCGTGTTACGTCATTGCTCCTTTCACTTTCATTGCTTGAAGTGGATTCCTTTTTTCAATATTAGATTTTTAGTTAATAAATTTAAACAAAACTGTTTTTCACTTTTAAATTACTTAATTAACGTAAAATTAAGTGTAGTGCTTAGTTGTTTCTGTCTTCATTAATTAAATTCTTATAATTTAAGTAGTTATTCAAATTTCATATATGTTTAAGCTTTAATAATAAATATTATATATCATAATATACTTTAGACTGTAAAATGTTGAAAGAAAAATAATCAAATCAATCAAGTAATTTTTGCTTACAATTCTCTAATGTGTTATTATTATTTTTGCTTAATTTATGAATAAAATAAGATATTTAAATAGTTGATCACTCTTATTTGATTGTTGGAATTACTTAAGGAACTTCATCCTATTCGCTGTCTTCGAGCCTGTTGTCAGTGAACCACTTTGGCTCCTCAGTTTTCCAGGTAGCTATCTTTTTCTTGTCGTGAATGTAGTAATTCCTGTAAGCTTTGATTGCATCATCACATCTGTATTCTTCTGGCATTGCTTGAGCAAACGGAGTTAACTCCTATTACTTGAATTAGTCTTTGATTTCTTCACCTACTTTCAACAAATACTCCACTACAGCCCTTGACTTGTGTGAATGCTTATACCTGTTTTCAAATTCAATACTTAAAAGAATTCCATATTCACAAGCATACTTATAATTTTCAAAAGACTGAGTGCACCAGATTACACAAGGGTGCTTAACATGAGTAACTTTGTAAATATGTTCTTGGTGATATTAATACACAGAAGGACTTACTACTGATAACGCACTTGAAGCTTATTAAGCAGCTTCTACAATCATTTTGGTCACATGGCGATCACAATGATAACGAGCATTTTTGCGTCTGTTTCTTGATAAAATAAACAAATTCATTCTGAAGTGGATCATTAAAGTTAACCTATAATGATTTACGACTATCTCTATTTTCACATCCCCTTAATTGTAAATAACTTGTAACTTAGTCATTATCAGAATTATTTGGAATTTGTGTTAATATTAATGTTATATTTACATTTATCATTGAAATACAGTAAATGATGGCAAACTATAGGCTTACATCAATATAGTGTTAATTTTTCATATAATTACATGAATGTTGAAAATATCATTTCATTAGATTTTTAATCAAATCTATATATTAAATAAAAATTAACACTCCAATGACATAATCTAATATAAAACCAAATTACAAAAAACCACGAGAAAAAATATTCAAAAACGCTCTAAACTCCCCTATCAATTAACAATTAAGTTTTATTGATATAGACGACGAATTGCTATAAAAGCTTAACTTACTCAAATAAACTGATACTTTAGAGGATTTATTTTAGAATACTTATAAGTTTTATATCATTTCTACATAGTAATGTAGCTAAATATAGGAAGCATTGTAATTTAAGTGCATATGTTCTAAAATATAATTTATGAATGCAAATGTACCTAAATCGTTAGGATTTGCTGAAATTCCGGACTTTGTACAAATACCGGACTACTAATTCGGTAATCAAACAGTGACTTAGTGGTACGCAGTTAAATGAAATGATTTTAATTTGTAGTAAAAATATATATTATGCTTGGTTTCTATTAAATAGTTTTTAAATTGTTATATAGTTCTCGCCTGCGATATAGTGATACGCTGCCCAGCTAAAGATAAAAACAGACAGGAAGGAATATAGGTGTCTGCATTCAAGGTATATATTTTTGTCTTTTATATTTTCTCTCAAAATTTCTATTTAATATCCTATATTAAAAATATCAACTTTTTTCACCTCAAAGATGAATATGATTCAGATAAAGGCCAACGCCCTCCTCCAGCTTGAAATGCAGAAGATAATGAACTCTCGAATCCAAAATACTTAAAATATATAATCCATCGAGCCAACTTAAAATGAAAATCCCAAGTAATAAAGAACATAAGTTAATAAAGAACAATAATTAATAATAAATGAACCAAAATAAATAAAATAAACACAAAAACTGGACGAAGAAACGAAGTAGTTCATCATTTAATACATAAAAGAACACAAAGGGCTCACCGCCGCTATTTTAACATTCAGAATGAACTCAAAATTCAAAAAGATGAAACTACCAAAGGGACTAATTGAATAATTCATCAATTAAAATTTTGAATAATAAAATGTTGAATCAAAACCGACTGACAAATAGAAAGAACCAATTAATATTAACCCAGAAACAAATATGAAACCAGTTATGATATTTAACATGGCAACAAAAACATACCGAAATGCACTGCAAAAAATAACAGGACTTGACCACTCAAAGAATAGCCCAGCTGAGATCTGCAATATCATAAACTCACTGGAAAAAACTAAATACGACTACTTTTGGTATAAAGTTCAAGGAAGAAACCCAAGCAACTCCTTGGATGAAGCTAAATACTACTTCAACAATACATACTGCAAAACCTTGCCTGTAAAAGAACTGCAAACTCAAGACGAAGCACAACATACTAAATAACTTGAGAAACAATAGAATACAAAAAGTTTTTAAATCGATGATATCATATCTTTGGGATCATCTGCAACTTTGGAATTAACCAGCGATTCAGAACAAACTTAGGAGGTCAGACTTAGTTAAGAATTAGAGTTATACATTAAGAAGTATATCTAAGAACACACTCAGATTACAGTTCCGAAAATGGCAATGTATTTGTTAAAATCTAAATAGTTAAATCTAACTAATATTACATCTGCTTAATTATAACATTATATTAATAATCAAAGTAATTAAGTATAATTAGACTAATCTTCATTAATAAATAAAACAAAAATATAGTAATAATAATTGAAAGTAGTCTATTAGCCTTTACGCTAATTAAGTGAAGATGATAAAAACTACATAATCTAGTATATTACGGAGCATTCTAATTTAAAAAGTTCACGAACATTATTTTTCTTAATAAAATAGTTTAAACATAAAATAGCTAAGAGTGTAGTAACTCAATTTGCACTAAATTATATTTAAAAATATCAAAAATATGATCATAAACATAATATAGAATAAGTTAAAAGAGGGGACATTAATTAACTAAAAATAGATTATAATGTCAAATATCATAATGAACTCATTTCTGACAACATATATTCGAAATAGAAAGTAGATATTCAACAAATAATTATTCCGTAATTAACTATAGATAAAAAATCACAAAAGTTAGTAAACAAATATACATAGTTATACAAAGCATGTTTGCATTCTATAACTAAAAAAGAATATTCAAGTTATTCGCCATAATAATTATGTGAGATAATAAATTCGTTCGACTAATAAGAATAGTTACATTTCTGGCGTGTTGTTTCGGACGCAAATGTTGAATTATAATCATCCACATCAAGGGAAAAAAATAATTATGAAAATAGTTACAAAAGAGTATTATGCACTGAAAATATTGATGATAATGACCGCGAATATATAATTAACTTTATTAAATAACATGAGAAGCTATCAGTTTTATAACAAACTGAATTACTAATGAAATCATATTTTAAGAAAAGAAGTGTGTTTCATAGGTAAGTCTCTTCCTTCATTATGAATATTAAAAAGTGATTATTTATTAAATGCTTTAATACTTTACTTTTTTACATATATTATAAATAGCGAGAAATAAATATAACGCACTATAATTCATTCATTAATAGACAGGTATATTAACTCTGGCATCTTCAGTGAGTAATTTTTGTGTTCAAACACCTCTTCTTGCATTTGAAGCGGTCTTTGAAGCTTTCTGTCGTAAAAATTGCTTCTGTCGTCGAATATTCTGTAGTAGTGCTCGTCCTCTTCGCAGTAGCTGTCGTTAACGCTTATATTCGACTGATTCTTCGAGATTGCATTTGAAACGGATTCTGATATGTTCCTGCTCTCGAGTGAGAGATATCTTTTTACTCTCGGGATCCTGAACGATTTATTATTTATTTTGAACGTTAAAAATGGGGTTTAAACGTTTTCCTTTTTGCTCTTCAAATGCGTTTGCTACTTTTTGAGCTGGTTCAGAATCAAAGAGTAGTGCTGAGCGGTGGTGAGAATTGTGAACGACACTTGGTAGTTCGTGTCAACGTATTTCTGATAAGTGAGATTTTTGAACATTTACCGTTTTTCAAAGAGGTCAATTTGATTCAATTGAACATAAATGATGTCCTACCGGAATATGATGTTGTTTTGCATTTGAATTCGCAGCTGTAAAAGTTTATCCTGGGTATCGAAGTCACTTGACTCGAATGAAACCTGGTGCGCTTTGTGGTATATCGGATCCACGTACTGACTTAAGTTTAGAGACTGCTGCTGGTTAATCACCTTTTTAGTTAAGTGATCTTGATAGTACATATACGATCCATTGCTGCACTTTGAGTTATAACAAATTATCAGCACGAATACAATTAGCGCGAGTGCAAAGATGAAAGACAATAAAACTGTTTCCTGCGTTTCAAAGGTAATCTCGCTTGTGAATATTTGCTGATTTGCATTGGTAATCTGTATTGTTCGCTTTATGTCTCTGGCAGTTAAATTGTGGTAGTAGTATTCTAATGAATCTAGGTTAGAAGAGTCTTCAATAGTTTGCGGAATGATGATGTTCTTCTGAAGCACGATGTCTTTGTAAATTACTAAAACTCCATCAATTGCTCCAAACTGCTTTACGATTATCTGTCCACTCATAAAATAATCGCATTTGGCGTTAAATATCACGGATCTTGAGTGGATCTCCGATTTATCAAATTCGGCTTGATCCAGCAGCTTTTAGAACATACTTTTCTCTTTGTTTACAACAAGAGTGAACTCTTTGTTTTTGGCTCTAGCTTACGCTTGCTCCCAGAAGGAAAAATCAGTTTGAATTACATTCTGGTATTCGTTAAGAGTGTAGTTTACCCTGATTTACTTAAAATATCCGTATTTCAGCAGGACGGATTTGAAGCCTTCAATATAGTCGGTGTCTTTAATACCAGCAATATATCTGGCGTTTTCGTCTATAAAAGTGTAGTTCTCTTTGATGTCCAAATCAAATGGTTTATCCAGCACAACCGTCAAAAACCCGTTCACGACCTTTTGCGAATCTAGGTTTTTGCTGTCGACCAGGATGGCCTTGGTGACGCTCACTTTACCGTTTATTATCCCGATTCTGTATTTCCCAGTGTGTCCAGATGGCTGAGCTTTTATTTGCTCTTTCATTATTGATTTCCAGTTTGGCCCTGACGAATAAGTAAAGTAGTGCATTTGGAAGTAGCTTAGTATTTTCTTGTAAAGATTAAAACGAGCTAAAACCTAATCAGATATTCCATTTTGTGACGAAAATAAGTCATAGTAATTCATGTGAATATTTTTCAATATCAAATCAGGTGTACTATGATAAAAATGTCCGATCTATACTTCTATAATACCTTATTTATCTAATAAGCTTAGAAGATTATATGAGGCTTGATTAAAAACTGGAACTTCGTTAACAAAATACAACAAATCAAAAACAGCTATAGGAATAACTGTCTGTTCACTATTACTAACATATTAGTTAAACTATATGGCTGAAAAATCGCTGTTCTATTTAATCAAATACTTATTAAGCAAATATGACGTATTTTATTATGATATGTTAACATATTGTGAAATCGTTTGATATAGTAGTGTAATCTGTCCTGATGAAACTTAACTATATGCAGTTTACATTAAATTGTTAAACTCAGTAATATTTCCAGTAATACCAAGTAACTTACTTTAATATTAATCTTTTATTTCATCAAAAATAGTTTCAAATCCAGAATGAAAATTTAATTTATCTGGTTTACTAAATGCACATTAATCTGGAGGTTAGTTTTCATTATTATATTATTTTACTAGACTACGAGCTTAGTAATAATCAGAATTAACAACACACGAGCTATCATAATTTGTTGCGCACTTTGAACTAGCCTAACTTCTTATTTATGATAAGTTGAATTATTAAGTGGAAATGTGGTTGGAATACTATTGTTTAGCTTATAATATTTCAGGTAGAGTTTGATCGCATTCTTTGAATGGAACTCTGGACAACATGGTAAGAGCTTTGTTACTCATTGATATAATCGCATTATAATCACCGTATCCAGTCTTTATTTAGTACACTGTGATGTATTTTTCAGTGAATATATCGTCCTCAATGTTATCGTAAACTTGATTAATTGAAGTTCGGATATTACCTGTGTAGTTAAACTGTAGCTCCGAATGATTGAATACAATCGGTTAGAGCTAAAACTGATATTTACGTTAGTTGTTAATAGTAGTATAAGGCGGAGAATGCTGTGAGAACGGATCGATGATAACTTTGTTGAATTGCTGATCTATCACGATTACCCTTGAAACCTAATCGTACCAATTCACATCATTGTAAATTAAATTTTGGTCGTAATATTCAAATAGTTTATAAATGCTTCCAATATATTTATTATTTCTGTATATTGGTTTTATAAATATTAGAGTATTATTTATATGTCCAAAAATAGTGTTTGAATCTATTACATATTCTTTTTAATGTTTTATTATGAGTTTGAGTTAAGTAGTTTGGAAATGCTCTTTTGTTTAATATTATAAGATTAAGTCAAAGTAATTATTAAACATTAATACGTGTTGGTTATTAACATGCTCGGATATCAAATACACATTAACTCCCTAATTTTTTTGTAGTTTTCTATTTGATGTGAATTGGGTATCATTTGAGAATATAGCGAAAACGCAATAGGTGTCAACGAGTGTGACTTATTGTCCGTTGACAAATTGGTATGTGTAATTCTAATTTTTTGCTTGGATTTGGTGTTTTATTCTGTTGATGAATTCAAGTTCGATATAGTGCGCGCAGTTATTATATTTCTGTATTAGTTTAAGTATTTTTTCGATGTTGTTTTGAATTTGTATAACAGATAGGTATGGTTTGTTGTATGCTTCTTGAATTATGTTTACCGTATGTGTTTTTTCGAAGCCGAACAGCCATATTCTGTCGAATAGTGAGCAAATCTCGTACACAGTTCCCATCAGCACGTCGAGGTCTTTGAATTGCTTTATTACCAGTATGACGTCTTTTGGTGTGTTGCCGAGCATGGCCGGGTTCGTGTACGGGACCTTGCTTGATAGTTTTTGGTGTTTGTTAATAGTAAAAAACGAGTTCGCTCCTAATTTTCCTTCCAGTTCCTCGAATGAGTCATTTAAGTTTATTTTAGCTCCAAGTTCGTCCAAAAGCTTCAGATAATTCGAATATTGAGTGAAAAACTGCCTTTGTTTGAGGATAAAGCCGTTGTTTAGGTCCGGGAACTGGGAATGAATCGCGTTCAAACGCGTTTGGGCCCAGATTTTCTCAGTAGAATTTCCATTTGCTATCGTTTACTTCAGGTGCAAAACGGCCGTTTTATACGTCAAAGATGAAGCAATTTACCTCTAAGTGTATTCATGCTGGTGCTCGAGGTAGTCTGGAAAGAGGAGGAGCCCGGCCTTGAAATAAGTCAAGTTCTTCTGGTTCAGAATATCCTGCACATTGAAAAAATACTGCTAATAATCATTTTCTAATATGGACTGCTCAAAAAGATGCATTTGATGCTGGAGGTGCCCGAATTTAATGCAAAAGGCGAGCTGGAGCATATTCCTGGAGTGGGCTATTTATATTAGCTATTAAATTTAGCTATGACATTAATTGGTAATAGATATATAAAAACCATATTCACTAAAATCAATCAATGTACATGCAAATATACATGAAATATCTAACACATATGAACACGATAATAATTCCAATGGCGTCAATCACAGATTTTTTGGTGTTTATTTTTGTTACTAATTAAATCATCAACAAAAATATATCAGTATCTTTCTAAACTGAGTAACACTAATAAATCAAAGCTTTACTCAACAAATACAATCTAAATATCATACAGCATATCATACTTAGCTGTTAACAAAACCTGCATTACTTTCATATTCACATAAATTTACTGTATTAATTTACTGTATTATTGTAGCAATCATTTTAATATTCAATTTCTCATTTCACTTATTCCTCTACTTTCATTTAAGTTTTAGAATATAATTAAAGCAAAGAAACGAAGTACTCAAGTACTTATTTTTACTTACTTTTACTTCTAGAGTTAAATATTAATAAATATAATATAATTTATAATATATTTCACAAAAATTAGCTCTCCGTGATCTCCAAAACTTTAGATTCGTCGATGTGTTCGCTTAAACTAAGGTTTGTGTTTGTAATGTTAGTTAAGTTAGTGAAGTGTACTAGGCAACCATTTAAACCACCATTATTGAATTCTTTTGTAAAATTTAATAGAGATTCTCGTATCTCCATTTTCATGGACTGCTCAAGACTAGATGTATCCTCATATACATTGCTATGACGTGCTCCCATTTAAAGTGGGAAAGATAGAATATAATTAAGATGAATATTGTTTATTGAAGCAAGTTTTCTTTGTTTTGATAAATAGACTTTGGTAAATATTTTAACATTCATTTTTATTGTAATAACTCCGTAAACTAATTATAAATTATAACTTAACAATTTTATGATACAATTTTAACATTAATTCAACTCAATGTATTATTCGATTTTATAACAATATGACTCAATCAACATAAAATATGAAGTTATTCTATTTTTGAATTAATTTGATTTGTTTTATAATTAATTATATACATAGCATGATGTTTTGGTGTTATATATTATCCATTATGCATTAATTCTATAATATTGAATATGGACGAGCACCCTAATATTATATCGTCAAGATAGTCACTCTATATGAGTCAGCAGTTAAAGCTAACACTATACTTCGGTTTCTTTGTAAATATATTATGGAGTCGGACAAGGTTGGACTTCCAGTTATAGGTCCAGTTATAATCATTTTTGATCTACTATGTTAATTTTCGTCAATAGTAAAATATTTTTAGCAATTCTGTATACATAAATAATCAGAACCATTTTTTCAGAATACATAAGTAGTTTGAAATCAGCTCTATTTAGTTGAACATGACTTGTTACAATAACAGAAAATAGATAATAAAAAACAATACATGTGAGTGTAAAAGCGCGATAAATTTATGTTTCTACGCATCTGATCATTACAATCATTGCTGAAATTAATATTAGCGTTTAATTTAACAGAACAAATTAAATAAAAAATGTCTGACTACAATTTACTATATTATTCTTTTCTTAATTACTTTTACAATTATTGATTAGCATTAAATTAGTCAAAAACATAGAGCTTACTAATACAATTATTATTTTTATGTCAATTCTAATATGTTTAAATATATTTTTCATATGTGAAGTGGTGATGTTACCCATTATAGCATTTGGATTATGTATGTTATAATTACGATTTTGTTAAATATTACATTTGATATTAAATATATATTTAGAAATCTAGCGATTCTGCTTCATCATTTATGTAACAGCTTTAATATATTTTGTTTTTTTTGTGTGATTTAACATCTTTTTAATATCTCATGACTCACTCAACAGCAACAATCCAACAATATATACATCCAAACGCAATAAATAAATATACACTAGTTATTTTACTATGACCAAGTAAAAATAATATTTTTTTAATATTTTAATTATTCTTGTGGTTGATAATTTTCGAGATAATTAAAATGGTTTTCATCTTTGTTTGAATCTAATCTTAATTTATGTGATAACATTAATGTATTTAGTTCTATGTGTGATTTAACATCTATTTAATATCAAGTAACTATTTATGTATTAATTAGTTTTTTATTATATTTTTAGAAGATAGTAGAAAAAGTTTTCTTGTTTGTATAAAGGTGATGATCAGATCAAAAATTGTGACCAGTAGATTACAGTGTCTCTATTAGATTAATTAATGACACAAAGAACAACTTTGATACCATTTATGTTCGATTCAGAGGTGCCTCTGCACACAACTTTATTATCTCAAAAAATCAGGCTTTGTCAACGCTCTGATTTGACCTAAAATATTCAAAAATTAATTAAACATCTCACCGTAATGTGGATCATTCTTTTTCTCTTATCTCACCTCTCCATAACATCTAATATATATAGGGCCCTGCTGGGTCTTTACTGAGTGGGCACAAATGACGGGTTGAGCCTGTTTTGACAGTGGAAACACTGGTGGGCGAGAGCCTATATTTTGCTTTCGAAAGTCTCAATGAAGTCTGTTTGTGCTGTCTCGAGGAAAGTGAGATATATATATATATATAATAGTCATTAAACTTTAACATATGACTTCTATACTTCAATCTTACTTGATTATTCTTTAATTCAGATTATAAAGGTCCAATAATCAATTCATATATCATAATCATAAAGCTTCTTTGAACAAATAACAAAGTCAAACTGTTATCCTTACTTTAATTGTATTGTGAACCCACTCCGAAGATGAGTTCGGACGAAAATTTAATTCAACTGAAGGCAAACGCGCTTCTTCAAAAGGAGTTTTAGAAAATAATTCAAAATAAAAACGGTTCATAAAACTTTGAACCAAGTAATTAAACTGAGCAGAACAAAACTGAAACTAGATTCAGCGAGTGCGATAAATAATTCATAACTAAGTACGCAGAGAAACACACCGAGTACAATTAAAAACAAATCGTTATGTACTGCACGAGCCACTTCAGAGGACAAATTAGCCGAAGCGATATTCAGCAGTTCGTCAAAACCATTTCAAAAGAATCAATTGATGAGAGTCAAGAAAATGAAGAACAGAGGGTTAGGCACGGAATTAAAGAAAATAGCGCGACTAAACGAATATAGAAACAACTAAATTACAAAACGCAAGTAGAAGTATACCAAAAATGCTTAGAAGAAATAGTAAACGAAGACCTATCAGACCTGAAGCCAAAAGAACTATGCGAATAAATAGATTCCCTAGAAACAGCAGATTGTGAGAAATTTTGGAAACTGGTTCAGTAAAACAGTAATCAAATCCAGGTAGAAATGCTGAAATATTTCCACTACAAAAACTTTTGCCGCATCGCCCGTGCGCCCATTACTAATCTTAAAGAATAAGCGCATATCTACAAATTCATCGAAGAGCAACAAAAATAAACGCCAATGGAAAATCTTGGAGAAAAATACAATATAACGATCAGACCCTAAAATAAATCACAGTTAGAACAGCTAGATAATTACACACAAATATACAAAACTTGTTTGACTACCTTAATTGGTGGAGACTATTCATAATACACGCCAAAATAACTGTGCATGACGATAGATAAACTAAGCATATTTCAACAAATAAATTTCTGGAACCAAGTGTAAGTACACATACCCTAAATACGGGATTCCAAAATTATTAAACATTACTATTATAACAGTTACTGTCGTGTCCTTTACACAGACAACGTATCTGAAGAAGATAGGTACTTCATACTCAACTATATAAGTCAAAATAAACAATTATCACACAACGAATAGACAGAATATTTGATGCAAACCTACTTCAAAAACAGGGATATCTTTCCTCCTTAAGTTACAATGTGTATTAAGAATTATAATCAACATTACAAGCACTTGGATAAAAATAATACCGACAAATGATAATAGATGGTCTAAAGTCTAAGAGCAATACTATTTTATATTTTCTTTATTTTCAAATGTTATATATAATCAAATTGAGATGAATGAATATTTTATTACAATTATAAATCATGATATCTTCTATTTTAATTTAATATAAAATATTATAATCTTCAACACTTAATACATGTGCATCTAGTATTTTAATTAATAATTAGTATTACTCTTATTGCTAAAAAGCAAATTTGTTAAACACACTTAACATTTTAACAAATATTTCACTGATACAATCGGGAAAACAGTTTAATGTATTTATAAACTCAAACTCAATTTCTAAATCATAAATAGCAGCAACTATTTTTAACAATAATAATTTTGCATTATTAGGTTTGAGCTAAGAAATTAGTATATTGCAAACAGTTATCAATATATCATTACAATTTGAAGTTAATTAAGGTGCATTAATTTGTATGTCGTGTAATTTTTTGGTTGTATATTCTAAATTGATATATATTGGGGCAGGATAATAATTATCAGGTATAGTATATTAATCTAGTTTAAGCGCAGTACTATCAAATGTTTCGTTATAATAACGGTTTAACAGTGTTCATTCATCAAGTATTATATTTTATATTTCAAGTTAAATAATTTTTAATATTTCAGATACTAATATCATTAGTTATGAAAATACTGGAACAGCGTCGAATTTTGTATCAATAACAGATATTTAAAATATCATTACAGTTTAGTCTGTAAATATATGTAATTTCGGATATTTGAACAGTGAAACAAGTAATTAACTGATATTTTCTTAACCTGTTAAAAATTAATGTAATAATATTTGCGGTGAGCTATACTACTCATATGGTTTGTGTTAAAATGAACTAATACATGCTGAATATATTTCATCTAACCAATCATTTTTGTGTGTCGATCCTTTTGAATATAATGGAATTGAATGTGTGTGTAAATAGGGATACATTATAAATTAATCTTCATGTATTGGTATTGTTAATATTTTAACATTATTAGATTTTAACATCACTACATTGCAAAATAAAGTAAATTAATTTTTTGGGTAAAACGAAAATAATTTATAAAATATAGTTGCTGAATTGGAACAACACATATAAAATAACGCATCATTATTAAATTAGTATCTGTCAAATAATATTTCTTACATAGAACAATAAATAATTTCAAATAATTAGAAATTGGAATAATATTAGAAATAGAACTTTACATTTTTAGAATAATATTTGCATAACAATATTTCTTTGTTAGATTATAATATTCGGTAAGGTTAACAAGAATTGTAGCAATATATAATTTCTAATATTTCAAAGATGAAGTAATATACTGATTCTAGCAATACAATGCTAGATTAAAGAATATTCGATAATATTTCTTCAGTAAATAGCTCCATTTACTTACTTAATGACGTTTTATCAAACAGAACTAAACAATTGGATACTTATATCGCACAGAATATATCATTATCAATTCAAGCGTTGAAGCAAAATTCATCAAACCTTGAGCAATATATTATATCCAATTATACATAAGCTGAGTATAATTTGCAGCTTAATACGTCAGCATTAGATGCTCGTATTTTGAATAATTTTACAAAATTGTAAAATAACCTTCAAGTTAACTCTTCAAATTTGGAGTAGTACATTATTTCTAATTATTCAAAGAACGATTAGAATTTATAATCAAACACTTCTGAGCTGGATAAGCGTATCCGTGATAATTCTTCAGCATTAATGACCATAATTTCAAATAACGTTTCAAACCTGGAGCTTTCGATAATCTCAAACAATACCTTAATGAATTAAAAACTGCTTGATACCAACGCACTACTTTAAAGCAATGTTAATCAGCTCCAAGCTCAAATAAGCAGTTTGTAGTATCTCACCTACACCGTTAACACACAGCTTTTATTTATTAACAGTTAGAGCACATACGATTTTAAATTATTTAACATCAGTTCAGTTACGAATAATATCTCAAGTTCAAGTTTCCAAAACGGGTTCGTTTTCGACCAAAATGTTGAAAACGCGTTCATTGACGTTCAGTCAATTGGAAGTGCGTTCACTTTATTCAAGAACTAAACCAGATTTAATAAGATGAAAATACAACTGCAAACTATTAATGTTCAAAGCACTGGCTCTATTCTCACATTTAGTGATAACGCTGATATTCACTAGATGAGCATTATTTAAAAAGAACTGTGTAATACAAACGTATAATCCGGTGTATAACTTAGTATTTTGCAAACACTCAGTACTAATACATAAATATAAGATTTAATAATTAATTTAACATTTGTAATGTCATCTGCCGGAGGTATAAATTTAGTACGCTCAGTGAATGGAAATATAAGCATAGATGGATACCAAGTGTATGGTAGCTATGTAAGTACAGACTGCGTGTCACTTGTAGCTGCAACGGTGCAAAACAGTATTATAGCTATACGACATTAAATTATTACAACTTCATTATTCTAAGTTGGAAATCAATCATCATATCTATTATCGAGTGTAATAAATAGTTATGCTACTATAAATCACATATAAATATCAACAATTAATAGTACTAATTATATTATGTAAATATAATCAACTTCAACCAACAAAGCTTAATTTGGAGGACTCATTTGTTCATATAACGATTCAAAAATTACTATTATTGATATATATTATTAGTAAAACGATATATGGACAACTTCCTATTTATATTAATCTGGTATATTAATTGGTTAAGTAATAAGTAATAATATATTGTCAATATTTAACATTTAAATTAACTATCAATTTTAATGTAAGAATTTTAATATATTTGGAATTGTAGGTTTAACTAATAGTGTAACAAATATGAAATAATGTGATGTAAAATTAAAAGCCGTTAGTGAGAACTTACATTACTTTGGATGTATAGGTTTAATTACCGAGTTGAGTACAAATATTTAAATAAATTAAATTTTATTATTTGTTACAATATCTAGTAATAATTAAGGTGGGACTACTTCAGGAATAGTAGGAGCATAAAGAGCTGAAAATTGTCAAGTATCTGATATTAATATTATTAATTCAACTATATTTGGTATTAGTATTGGCGGATTAATATTTGGCACAACTTCTAACTATGGTGATATTAACAATGTATACATTATATAATCTAAGTTAGAAGCAATTGCAAGTGGACATTCATATTGTGGGACTATTATAGGATGGATAAGTAGTGGATCAGAAATAATTATTAAGAATATATTGATAAATACCTAAAAATTAAATTCTTCAAGTGATTTAACTGATCCTCATGTTGGTGGATTAGTAGGAGAATAATATATAAACACTAATTTAACAATTACTAATGTAAATATAGCAAATTATACTGTTATTGGAATAGCTGTATTTAATGAAACAAATAACGGTACTTTTAAAACAACTTATAACGGATAATTGGTTGGAATAACATATTCATAATTAAAGGTGAATAATATATTTATATAAAATTGTGATTTGGTGAGTTAAGCATAAATTACTGTTTTTTCTGGAATAGTGGGATATGCAAGTGATAAATCGAATGTAACAATAAGTAATACGTCCTCAAATACTATAAATATATAATCAACAGGTAAAAAGTATGTTTATAGTAGTGGTATCATAGGATACACGAGATTTATAACAAATATAAATAATGTATCTATTTCTGACATTATTATCGTTTGTTCGAGTGCAAACTCTTATTGTAAAATTACATTAAATTTTGTTTTAAGTGATTTGATTAAAATAACTAACTCAACATCAACAGGCGTAAATAGTATAAACGATGTTGTTTAATTGAATTGTGTTACATTCAATAATTTAGATAGCATAACAGGATGTTGATGTGATAGATTAATTATATAAATGTATTATATTGTTAGATAAACTATTTCTGATATTCTTTAACTTGCTTCTTCTTCTAGGCTTTCGTTAACATTGGCTTGGTTTCCTATTTTGCGTCAGTTATCGTTTTTTATTCATTTAGACCATCTTTTGGCTATTCGACAGCTCAAAAGTGATATATATATAATTGTTATATAAATACTATTTTGTGACTAATTATGAGCAAATCGAACTTGGTTACACAAAAATTCACAAAATAATCTCAATATCATACCTCATCTTCTAGGGTTGTCACTCGAATAGCCTAATTAATTATATTATCACTAATTAAATATATTATTTCAATAAGTGAAAATTGAACCTCGTTTTAGTTATGCTTTTCCATTTTAGAATAAAAATTAAAAAAATGCAATTTGCAACTGTGTATCTTTAAAAGTTATTTATAACATTTCTAATTATTAAAGTAATAGTTATAATAGGCAAATTATATAAATTTGATTTGAGTATAATAATACTGATAAATAATACTGACAATCTCAAAAACATCTGACAATTGTGAAAACATATATGAAAATACTAAATATTTGTATGTCAATTATTGACATCAGAAGCTATTTTTGATATGAATTCTTTAACTCTTTAATATGATTCTTCAGATTCATTTACCATTGAAAGCGAAATCAATGCAATGTATTAAAATCGTTTGGTCATTTATTGATGATATTTTATATTTCTTTCATCTATTTTGTGTATTTTAACTCGTCCGCCCATCTTTACAACGTCTAATTTTTAATCCACTCCAAATAATGCAGAACAAGCTCTATTAGTAAATGTACGCGCTTCCTTCTCTGTGTACGTAAATCCTGCGTAAGATTTCTAACGCGCGTTTTGTGATTCTCAAGTACAAATCAATTCTCGAGTGTCAAACGCTATTGATTGGAACGCCCGTTCCGGTCAAGGCTACGAATGTCCCCAGTATAATTTCCTACGAGCAGATGCAGCAGAATCTGCGTTTCAACCCGTTAATAATAAATGAGGAGATATTCCCCTTCGACAGCTATGTGGACGAGTACATATTACTCTTCAATCCGCAGAATAACGTGCAGCACGCGCTCGTGAAGTACTTCGAGGGGGAAGAATTACTGATTATAATCGCCTTTAATTCCGAGCAGAGGATGCTCCAGGACATGCAAAAGATTACCCAGTTCTGGCAGCAGTACGAGCTCATCCCCAAGATTCACTAGCAGTATCAATGCTGCGACATGCTCATCACCTTCTCAGAGGGAGTAGCGACCGTCAACCACAAAACACTATAATATGTGCACAGAATTGACACTGACCCCAAAAACGCTTTATTGTTTGTACTATTAGATCCGGACACACCCGATTTTGAGTTCATTTTACAGGAATTGGTTGCGATTTCAAAGCGTTTTTCGAATATTCACGTCGTTTTAGAGCTCACCGTTTAAGACTAACAGATTAAGAACTTTTTAAAAACGTACTGGATAACGCACTTGAACCTGGTTAAAAAGGTTAACAATGAGATTCAGAGCAAGTTTCAGGCCGTATTTGTTTATTAAAATCACAAGGTGGTGTTCAGCTCAACGGACGAAATTAATTTGTTCATAATTCAAAATGCGGACTCGCAAGTGAAATAAGTTGACGAGGACAGACATTTTTTATTGTTTGACAACTGCACCATACTATTCGGGCATTTAATCACACAGCCGCTGAAACAACGCAGATTCAACTTCTTCTGCTTCTGCTTCCTACTGAAAGAATTCTACACACGATACGAGAAGGAACTCGAATCACTATCCATACACGCGAACATAATGGTATTCGTATACCAAGAAAACTACAGCAACCAACGCTTTCAAGTCATCAGAGACGACAAATTCTTCGAAAACGTAAGAACCATGATGGGAGGAGGCAGAAGATAATTCAACTTCCTATACGACGAAATCGGCAACCTAATCGAAGAACAAGGAACAGTAGAATTCATAGTCAAATACGTTAGAGAAAAAGCTGAAGAAAGCGATGAATTTGTTGACCTCTGATGGAATAAGAACAGAAATAGTTAAAAAGAACAACTAAATGAGTTAAATTTATATTAAAAATAACTAAGTCACATTATCTGAATGAGCTTTTACATATTTCTCCACAATCTGCTAATGTTTACCTCAGCCTCTTTGAATTATTTCCCCAAATATTATACTTCCTCCAAATAATTATCGCAATATGATATGGTAAAGCGTATTTTAATCTATAACAACGTCCATTCATTGAGCTCTTCAAACTAATCTGATAAACAACTGTCCTCGCAGCTATTTCCATCTTTCAGGATGCAATCAATGTCGTTCAGTGTGATATACGAAGCTTGCCTTTTTAAAAACGACTAAGGTAACAAATTTAGTTTACTTAACACTTATGGTATACTAGGTTTACTTTTGTTTATCATCGTATTGAAGTGAATAATTAGTTAATAATATGATGAAATTTTATAAGTAATAATGAAGAATTAATCTTTTTGGTTTGTATATCAAATTAAACAAATTTAAACGGAAAAATAAACAGATAAGAATTAATTATTAATATTAATTATTATCCTTAATACTCATTCCTACAGTAAAATCTGATATTTTAGTAATAAAGTACAATTGAATTTCATAAATGTTTAGACAAACTCTAAACAATTTAGACAAACATTAAACTAATAAATATCACATCATTTCGACTAGTTTTTACATATTTCTACTTAACCTATGAAGATTTTGTCCTGCTTCTTTGTATTAATCTTCCACATAGTCAACTTACTCTTGTAAATAGTTACAAAATTTAACCGTAGTTCTAAGCTTTATTGAGAGCTGTGTACACTCATCAATAACCTCAAAAGTATTCGTTAAACAACTATCTTAACTTGATTCGTCATTTATTAATTCGTTAAGATCACCAAGTGTAATATATGACGCTTATCTACTTAAATTAGGTTTTTACAATAGATTTATTTAGCTTAATATTTTTGGTAAGTTGTTTGTTTTACTATTGTTTGATAACATTGAAGTGGTGATGATAATAAAAATATTGTTCTAAATGTTATAGGTAGCTCAATAATATAATAATATGCTATTTAATCTACACAAATCTATCGAAATATTTTGAGATTATATTTTAATATTACAATAAATATTAATTGCTATTTGAATCAAATAATTGTAAGTGTTTAATATAATTTGTATGTGTTTAGAATGTGTTTAGAATTGATTTAAACACTTACTCAAACCACAATATTTACTAACCTTTGATGAAATTAATGTTAAATTAAATGAAAAACGCAGTGAACACTCCTCTTTCGCTGCCTACTCAATCAACCCAAACATAAAAGTTTCTCGTATGTAGTAATCTAGTAGTAAATTCTGAAGTTGAGCGTAGTAAAGTAATTCCAAGTAGCACCAACGACGTAAATTCGGACAGCAGACTAGAATTTGCTCTCCTTTGAGAATGATTATCTATTTACAATAAAGACTCAGTTTTCAAAACCTTTGAAATCAAAGAATAATAATTTTATATACTAATTTAGAAAGATAACTAATAGTTTAAATTATTTGAGGTAAAATAAGTAAAATCTGACACATGATAATAATTTATATTTCAAATGATTCTCATTTCTTCAATTCTTCTGGTCTTTTGATCATCGATCTTCTTAGGGTACCAGCAGTTCTACAAATGGCGATAACGGCTCTGAGACCCCAATCGTAGTGGTCTTGTTTACTCAATAGTTCTCTGTTCAGGCTGTACAATGTGGTGAATTTCTTGGCTAGTTCTCTAGCACCCATGAAACCGTTGGAAATTAAAGTGATTTCAGTGATTTGGCAGAAGTCTGGGACGACCATGGCCACGCCTCTGAAAAGTGCTTTCAAGTTGTCTGGTAGTTCGGTACGACCGGCGTAGCCTGGGTTCATGGTGATGAAGTAGCCCACTTGTCTGTTCAATTTCGCCTTTGGCATGTTTGGTTTGTCATCGTCTTCTCCTTCTAGGCTGAAGTATTCCTTCTTGGCTCTGATGGCATCCAAAACTGATTTGACCTGCATGGCCACGACAGAGAGCACTTCAATTGAGATTCTGTTGAACTCGTCGAAGCAACCCCAGGAACCGGAGAGGGACAGACCGTAGAAGATGTTACCGAGGGATTTGTAGTCCATTTCAGGTGAACAGTTGAAAACGTAGACCATACGACCCAAGGCACGACCGAGGTCCTTGGTGGTTTCGGTTTTACCAGTTCCGGCTGGACCGGCTGGAGCACCTCCCAAGTTCAAGTGGAGGGACTAAGTGAGAGTGATGTAGCATCTATCGGTAAGTGGAGTGATAACGAGTCTTGATTGACAACCAAGATATTCGTAGGAGTATTGGAAGTCGGCATCGCAGATCTTGATGACGCAGTCCTGGAGCTTCTCGTCCCAGTAGAACTTGAGCTGGCTTTACCAGGCGAAGCTCTGCTGATTGACAACCTTGTCTCTGATGAGCCCGGCGACAATGTCCTTAGCGTGCACTTCAATGGTACAAATAGCAGCCATCTTGGTACGCATGATGGACTTGAGGTTACCCTAGATCATTTGGATATAGCTCATCAAGGCGTCGTTCTGCTTCTTGTTGTATTCCTTCATGGCACCTTCGTTGTTTTCAGCCATCTTGTCGAAGGCGGATTGTGTTTCGCTTGTCCATTGGATCTGGAGGGCGACAATGCAGATTTGAGCATAGGTCTTTTCTAACCAGTCAGCTTTGCTCTCATCGGCGATGTAGCTGTTAAGAGCTCTGGAGAGAGCTTGCTTGAGAGTGAAACGTGTTTGTGTGACTAAGTCGTTCAACCAGTTTTCAACCTGACCAACGCACTTGAAGTTCTGTGAGAACGGAACTTCTTCCTTTTCACCGGAGCAGAAGCTGACGGCGGTCTTGCATTCCATATCGTCTGGGTTCTCCCACTTGAGGGTGTGGATGTTATCGAAGATCTTGGAGAGATGCTTTTCAACTAAACGTGGTTGTTGACTCTTGGAGAGGATATCCAAGAGATCGACAGAGGAAACGAAGTAGAAACGTGGGAATATACGTCTCTTGGTGTCCAGATAGTCGCTCAGGGCCTTTTCGCACTTGACGAGGTTCTTTTGATCACGTTCGAGGGTGTTTAAGAATTCCTTGTGTTCGGCAACGATGAGAGCGTTTGGAGTGAGAACGGCTTTGTTCATCTCAGAGGTCCAGCTTTGGTCAATTATTTCGAAGCGCTTGGTATCGTCTGGGAGTTATCTTCTGATATCTTCGGAGAACTTGAAGATTGGCTTCAAGTAGCTCCATGTTCTTTGAACGGCCAACCATGTTTGTATGATGGAGTCGAGTGTGGAAAGTTTTCTCTACCAGTCCGTAACTTCTTGGGTGAAGAATTAGACTGTTTAATTTCCGGCCATGGCAGAAACGATCATTTGGTCCTGTTCAAGTTGAGTACTGAGTTCTTCTGGAACAACAACGTTGAACATATCACCCTTGACGAGCATCTGTTGAATTTGGTCTGAGTTAAGAGCTGTTTGTGTTGGGTCAGTGGCAGAAACGAAGACGAAGCCGAGGTTCTTCCAAACGTTCTTCAGGTTCTCGAGTTGGACTTCTTGGACGAGCTCCTTTCTGGCGCAGTCAACGATTTCGGCCACGTCCTCTTGATAGAGGTGCAGGTTGAGGTCGAGGAGGTCTGCGAGCTTGAAGTTCTCGTCAATGACGAATTTGACCTGAGTCTTCTTCATGAGTTCTTGCCAGTGGCGCTCGCGCATGGACTTGTCTCTCAGGTTGGTGATGAGTGGGATGGTGTTCAAGAAATTCTTGAGGATCTGGTCGAGCTCCTTGTAAACCGGGTAGGCACGAGAGATCTGGTCCATCTTTACTAGCTGCTTGGTCAACTTTGAAATGGTGTCCTATAAGGAGTCGGTGTTCACGTCCTGGAACAGAGATTTCTTCCACTCCTTAACCTGGGTCTCGACGACGTCGGCAAGATCCCAAATACCCTTCAGTAACTTCAATTCCTTCTCCATCTAATTTATTTGCTGAATCTCGTCGTTTTGAAGAGATTTGTCTTGGAATTGCTACTCGAATAAGCCTTGTCTCTGAATGAGCTCGTTAGCGTTTTCTCTGTAAGAATTCAACTTTACAATAGCACGATCCATCATTTAATAAGCGTTGTCTAAACCAACGTTGTACTTGAACGGAGCCTCTTGCTTCTGGAATATATCTCTAAAAGCGATGACCTTGTTGCTGAATTGGCGGATTCCTTCGTTAAGCTTTTGCAATTCTTGTTGCTGCAATGGAGCAAGCTTTTCTTTAGCAGACATAGCAATAGCTTTGACGTCAGCCCATTGTTTGGGCAAGGATTCAAATAATGCGAAAACGGAAGCTTCAAGAGTTTTACCGTGTCTTTAAAGCATTTAACAAATTTGTTTAATTGGCTCGAACATATTATCGATGTTTTGAGCTTAAACCTTTATTTCCTGTAAAGTCTTCATAGCCTTTTCAAAGTTTTCGGATGAAAAGTCAGTGTTCAAGGTCTTTCTAGCTTCACCAATGATTTGTTGTAACCAAATGAGCTTGTTCTTAACTTCGTCTACACGATTGTTCATGAACAAATCTCTGAAGGTGTTGGATTCTTCAAGCAAGAAAGTTCTAGCTGGGGTTACTTTGACTTATAACCAACCTAATCTGATAACATTTGGAACGTGAGTTTGGATTGTCTCGTTCAATCTTTCATACTTATCAATAACTTCGTTGAAGTCATGAATATCTGGCTTTCTCCAGTGCATAACGGTTTATTCTTCTTGAACAACTTGTCCAGCGTCCATACCATCATCTTCTTGAGCCTTAGCCTTTGGCTTACCATCGTCTTCACCTTCTTCTTCCTTTTGATCATCCTTATCTTATTAAGCTTTCATAACTATTGTTCGGGTTACCTTTTCTTCTTTATTTTATGAAACGTCATAGTCTCCACTTAGTGGGACGTTTGGACCATCAGCTAAGAATCTTTGGATATAAACCTTTTTGTCTGTTGTGAACAAATCTTAATATGGTAATACGATTTTTTGTTCAACATTAGCTAATGCGGCACGTCTGTTAACTCTTGTAGTAAGTTCTTCCACAGCTTTCTTGTAGCGTTCATTTTCTTAAATTCTAAGTAAATAGCTATTCATCTAGCAGCTTCTCAAACTTTCAACGGTGGAAGCAGCGACTGGATTGAAAACAATGTTAGTAATCTTGGAAATTTCACCAATCCATTTTCTGATAACGGATTCCAAGCTATCAACCTAAGGATTGACAACGGTTGGATCACATCCTGGATCAAACAATAATTGTTGATGTTGAATGTTCATTGAAACTTCTATGAATGAGTACGATTGTTCAGATGGTGTTATGTTCTTTTGATAGAAATCATTGTGTTCAGGAGTTTCAGATTCGTCCATATACTTTTGGATTTATTTGATGTTGGCAATGATAATTTCTAGCAAGCCAGTCTGTAAATATTCTGAGTAGAATAATTGATAGAATTCCCAATAGTTCTTGAGTTATTCTTCATCTTCCTTGCTGAGTACTATTTGTTCAGCAACCTTCTTAGCTTCATCTGGTAAGGTATAAAGTTCTTGAACTTCCTTTAAGAATACCACATTTTTAGCACGTGAAATATTTGTTGTGATTTTATCAACGTCAACTTCCCAAGTCATACCATCTCTTTATTGCTTAATCTTAGTTAAGTTATCTCTCTTGAATTGTTAAACTTTGTTTTGTATTTGAGGAATTACTTTATCTAATACAAGAGCGTTTTTAGCTGGTCTTTCGATCATGGATTATTTAGCCCATGATTTAAGCAATTCTTCGATTTGTTTCAAGGATTCTTTAAGTGTGATAACTTAGGAATACAAGACTTCAATTGGAGCTTTGATTCTAGAGATGAAATCTTCAACTTCTTGACGATTTTCTTTCCAGTGGATCCAAGTGAGTTTATGGGTACCGTCTCTGAGTAAGTCTTCAATTTGTCTCAATTGTGAGTAGAACAGTGGTCTTTCAACATAAAATAGTTGCTTTTGGGCGAAGTTGTACTTATTTACGATATCATCAAGTTAGTTTTTAACTGATCTGTATTCGTTGCCTTTATCATAAACTTCTTGAGCCTTTTCTGGGATTTCTTTGTACAAAATCTTGAATAGTTTTGTTTCAGAGAGAATATCGAATAATTCTTGTGAGAAGTTGGTCTGTAACAATTCTGGTTTATCCAAATTGTAATTTCTCTTGATCTTGATGGAGTCTTCGAGTTCCTTTTCACCTTGTTTGTACTTGTACTTTCTTTCGGAGGTGTAGAAGCCGTATTCGTCAACGTTCAGTTTATCCTTTGGATCGAGTCCAACGATATCAATTTGTTCGCGTTTAAGTAAAAACTCGTTCAGTTTTTCGGTGCACTTGTCATTAACGTTCTTTCTCCATTCGTCATAGATTTCCTTTTCGTAGCTGGTGACTTCGGTGACGAAAACGTTGTACAGGTTTTTGTTTTATTGGTACAATTCGTCGTCTTACTCTCCCTTGAGGTAGGTGTTGTAAAGGGCCTCAAGCTTTAGGTGTGGGATTCTTACTCTGTTGAGTTGCAATCTGCTCCAGAAAACTTTACCAGATTGTGGTGGCATGTTGGGTTCGAGGGTTGGTCTTTCCAATTGCTCTCTGAATTAGCCGATAACCTCAACGAGCTTCACTTTGAACTTCTGGTTTAATAGTGGGAATTGCTTGAGAGCAATTGCCTTCAATATTGATTCACCAAGAACATCAGAGAAAACTTCGATGCAGACTATGGCTTGCTCAATTTGCACTGAGGATTCAATTGCAGTTTACAAGATAGCAGTAAGTCTCTTTTCAAGTGATTTGTAATGCTTCATGAAGTTGCTTAAATCTTCGGCGAAATGCTCATCTCCAACGTTAGTTGGGTCATACGTCGCAGTTTGGAACTTCTCAAACTTTTCACTGAATAAGTTGTTAATCTTCTTCAATTAGAAGGAGAGCTTATCACCTTGGGCACCGCCGATTTCGAATTTATCGGGATCCAAATTGGCAAAGGCGTTTTTGATCTACAGAAGTTTGTGGATATCTTTGATACGCTCTACGAAGGATTCAAGTCTCTTGAACACAAGAGCCATTGCTGGCCATCTGTCACCTTTTTTGAAGGTATAACGCTCATACTTAATTTCAGGAAGTGTTTGGGAAGGTTACTCCTCCAAAAAGTCGTGTTCCAGGATTTTGTTTTCCTTTTTAAGTTACTCGAATCTCTTCTTCTTATCTTAGTAACTTACAACTTAAAATTCTTGATCAAGTTTTTCAACTATCTTTTCAAGAACTCTTTGTTGTTTTTCCTTGTCCATGGCGTCCTTATCCAGAGGCTGTCTTCTCATTTCATCTTGAATTTCTTCAGAAACCTTGGAATATCTTTCAATGAGCATATCAGAAACTTTGCAAACAAATTAAATCTTGTTCAACATTTGTGGTATTTCTTAGGTTCTGATAACTTCTACACCTGAGTTTTCACCATTAGAAACAAATTGAACACCCCATTCAATGATTTTATTAGCAAGTGCTCTAATCATAAATTGATATCTGGTGAGATTGCCATAAAATGGAGCATGGTACCAAATTTGCTTCAATGCGTTAAGAGACGCATTGATAACTTCTTGCAATTGCTTTTCAGTAAAAGCATCAGACTCAAAACCTTGTATAGCTGTTTTAAGAGGTTGTAAGAATTGTCTGTTTGAGTAGCATCGGCCATTTTCTTCTTTTAATTGAGTGAGAGAATCATTTAAGGCGTTGTAGTAAGATGAACCTACTATCTTTAATATTTAAAAGATTGCTTAATTGATTGGTTTGTAAATGGTCTAAATTAATTATTGAGTCATTTATTGTTTATTTTCCCAGAATATAATTTCTGTGTGAGGAGTTGGTGTGGATTATTGGAGAACGTCTTCAGGTTAGTAATGGATTAAGTGTCTAATTTATTTAATCCATTCCAAAACTATTTGTTCAATAGCCATGATATCTTCTTTCAGTTCTGAGGTTAAAACTGACACGACTGATTGACCATGTGTACATAATGGTAGATTTGGTTCAAGTGGATGTGGTTTACCAGACTAAATTACTTTTAACTTGAACAAAAGATCTTCGACAGATGTTGGGGCCGGTAAAACATATTGACCATCTTTTCTGCCTTTCACGATCTAAATTTGTTAACTGAATTGATCACATTGCTGTGAAATATCTTTTTATAAAAGTTCTGGCCACTATTTGGTAGATTGCTTAAGGATAGGGAAGAATACATTGTCCATCTTTTAGTTCAATAAACCAAGTGTATCTGGTGTTAAATCACCATACATAAATACACCAGCAGGGATTGGCTTACCCTTTTCAATTTTTGCGAAATTTTGCGCTTTGGTAAAATACAGTACTTTTTTCTGTGCATTTGGTGGAACTTATGACATTGCAAGTTCACCTTCACGGTCGAAGAAGAATAAACTTGGCATAGTATCAGCACTTTCAAAGAATGTGATTAGCTCAGTAATGACGTCTTCATTGGATATTAGTTAATTCCACTTGTCGTCTTTGAAGCTTAATCCTTTCATGACACGAACCTTTAACCAGCTAAAGCGGTCATCATTTATTTGTTGTTGTTCTTCTGCCATTATAAATTTTGCGGTGAGGGAGTGGTGAACAATTATATTTATAAAATATAGTTATTAACGCATATATTAATCATTTTAATTAAAAGTCAAAATTTCATTGATTTTTACAAAATATTTGTAATAAATAGATGTATCACTTAACTATTCTGTTTATAATTGTATTATTATTACGTTATAATCTTTGATCTCATTGGTATCAACTTCTGCTAACGTTTCTGTGAATATATCTAAGTTAGATTCAAACTACACATTTAATTGATGTAAATTTTAAATAAATTCAAGAATAGAATATGATATTATGATAAACTCACATAGCAACTATACAATATTTTTGAATCTATTTCATTATTTAATTTTGATTCCTTCTATTTTTTGACCATCAAGAACTATACTTAACATCTATAGCTTTGCTAATTCTTTGATGATAATAATAAAGAATTATGTTGGAACTTTTTCATATTAAGAACCTTACAAGCATTATTGAGCTTCATCTATTGTCATGATATCATCTTGGGCCTTCATTGTTATTGCTTATGCTATATCGTTGATCATAGTGTTTGAAGTATAGATCCAACACGCTTATTTGTTTGAATCAGTCCAAATCCCTTAGTTATTTTGTACCATATAATTAAATATTTTAAGTTATAAGTCTTTAGTTGCTTAAAATTATTTGTCTGAACTGGAGAACAAACTACTTTAAGCCACAATATTTAAATCAACTAAAAACACTTACTTTTACAAGCAAAAACTACGCACGTGTTGGGCCCAGTGCTACAATTAACTATTCCTAATTTTAGAATCGGTCAACCCTTACACTTAATAAAATGGGGGATAATTGTCAAATTATTTCATAAATTGATATGTATGGAGTGGATTTAATATTCATTTTATAGATTAAATATATAAACTATTTTTAACATAAAGTTTGTTTCTTCTCATTAATAGTATTAGCGTTGATAGATGATACCCAACAGAAAATATTGAACAAATAGCATCGCTCTGACGTATTTTATTTATAGCTTTTAGAGATTAGTGAAGTTCAAAGTTCTAAAGCTTCATTTAACTTATTCGTAAATTAGTTTTGAATCACTCATTTGTTGTGGATTCGAATGATATTATGTGAATTTCATTTTAATCAGCATTGAGTGGTTTTTAATCCTCAGAATTTTATGTGTCTATATTATTCTGATCTAAATATTCTAGCCTGCAATATGTTTCATAAAAATATAATTTGCTTTCTTCTATAGAGTTTGACGAGTATTGTTATATCATTTTCCAGAATGATGTAAATTATTCTGCTTCCATTGAGTTTATAATTATGCATATTTCTATTGGCGTTTTCAGCGAATGATCTTAATTCATCATTTTTTGCAGTATGGTTTAATATATTTTAGTATTAGCATGAAATACTAGTTACGAGAGTTTATTTTTCTATTCTTAACTCTGATCAGATTTATTTTTGGTTATTCGATTCTCTATTGGCAATTTGGTTTATTAAATTTATTAGTTTATTGTATTTAACTGCTCAGAAATATATTGCTGAATCTCATCTCTGTCAAATTTCATCTTTTTAGATGAAGCAACATATTTCTAATACATTCTGAAGGTGAGAACATTAAGTTTCAATTTTTTATGATCATTTACATATTGAGTAATGAACTATTTTGCTTCTTCGGTAAGCTTTTCAGTTGTGTTTTTTTGTATTTGCTTCTATTCCAATTTATCATTTCTTTTTGTAATCTACTCGGTTGCTTACTTCTCTTTAACGTGATTTGTATTAAGCTATTGCTCTTACACTATACTGTATATGAACTGCTGAATGACACTTTTAGCCATCATCTTATGTTTTTTAAAGTGCGCTGTGAGATAGTGTATAATCATTTTGGTACTAATTTACTTGTGCTCGTTCATGTACTGAACTATATACGCTTTGTCTTGCTCGTTGAGCTACGTTAATGGTTGATTAACGGTCGTTTAATTTGGTTCTTGCTTCAGTTCTTCCTATTAAGGTTCAAAGTAAATTTCTATGTTTTTAGTATTTTGTTCTTTTGAGATTACTTTCTACATTTCTCTCTGAAGAAGCGCGTTAACTTTCAGCTGGAGCAATGCATCTGAACTCATCTTTGGAGTGAAAATAAAATGAAATGGTAATTTCTCACTTATGTTTAACATTTAGTGTTTCTTGTTCTTGTACATATCACTATCATTCATTTTCTAAATATACTATTTATAACGACGGTTCAACAGCTGAAGGCCAAATAGATGATATCTTATATGAATAATGCGCAGAAAGCTGGCCTGATGCTCAGAGTCATCACCTGACGATTGTTCATGATCACACAAAATTTTGAATACAATAATAACATAAAAAATATAATGACTTATTTAGCCGCAAGCTTATCTCCAATAATACGACTGAATTTAATCTTTCCATCTTCATTTCATAAATCGTGACAGCCCACAAATCAAATGTTACTTACGCAAAAACAATACCGCTAATCTCACCACTAAAACGTGTTTATAACTAATCTTAATGTCATGCATCCTTTGCTAGGATTATTACTCTACATAGCCTCCTCAGACAAACTGAGTTAGTTCGTCGCTTGACTAGTTATTTTTGCAACTATCTTCCAGACGACTGTATGAATCTTAGGCATAGCGTGCCGGCGGCAACGTGTAGTGCTTCTAATCATATTTCAACCGCACACGAATGATATATCAGACTGCACCTGTTTAATACAAATTGTAAATATTTGCATCAGTTACCAAGTACTACTGTTTAAATTTATAGTTCCACCCTTTTGTTTCGTTTTTTCGATACGCAATATAACTATTTGAAACATATTTCACATAATTTCGACCACATTCTTCAGAATACCAAAACATACGACACCCGCTAACTTATCACAAAACTTATCGTAATCCATACTTGCGTCACTATCTCCAGCATCACTTATAACACGAACAATACAGTAATCCATTTTGAACTAAAGACATGCCTGAGCGACAGCTGCGCCTTCCATTTCGCCACATTGCGCTTCTGGTGTGAATTCCAAAATGGAGTTTTTCATCTCAGGAGAACTAATAAACTAATCCCCAGACACGATCACACCTGACACGATTCTTTGAGTTACGATTTAAAACTCGTCTAGAACTTTTTGGTCAATCTACGCGCTGGAAACAAACTTGTGGGATGCATCCAAACATACATTTACTAAATAGTCCGCGGCCGGTATTACTTTTTTACCTACTGAAAATACAACGCATTTCTCAAGAAATAGACGCGCATCGAAATCGTGATGAACACATCCAGAAGATACCACGATATCGCCTATGCGCAGATCAGGAGATATAGCAGCTGCAGTTCCAACAAATATAATTTTTTAGCATTAGAACTACAAATAAAAGATGGGAATAGTTATGGCTGATGCGACCTTACCTATTCCACTCTTGCATATTACCACCTATTTCTTTTGGAACTCACCCTTGTAAAAAGTGATGCCAGAAACATCTATTTGTTCCAGGTTGTTGATGTTTTAAAGAAGAGTTTCGAATTCGCTATCAGTTGCACAAACAAGTCCAAATGGTTTAATCATGTTGTGAGGTGAAAATGGATAAACAATCGAATATTAAACGTGTATAATTCGTGGCAATGGTGTATATTTACTGATTGATATAATCAATCGATTTGTCCTATTAGTTTATATTGTTGTCCCATGTATGTGTATTTATAATATTTTGATTTGTTCAAACACTACCACGAAGTATTAGTAATTCTCGACCAACTGATGAAATTCATTTTCAAAAATACCCTCGAAACCTGTAAAGAAGAAATCGATTTCATTCGCAAGTAATTCGATCTTAAGATGCCTCCAACTATCGAGTGGACTGAAGAAATAGTTATTGTGGATTTCAGAGACGGTGCTAAATGGTTGCAAGAAGCTGGGTATAAACAATCCGAAGTTGAGGATCTCAACACCGAAAACGAAAGAGCTTTAGGCAAAATTGTGAAGGAGAAGTTCCACACAGACTTTTACATTCTTGATAAATTCCCAGGCTCTATCAGACCATTTTACACGATGCCAGACGTCGATGATGCCAGATTCTCCGACTCATACGATATGTTTATTAGAGGTGAAGAAATATGTTCAGGCGCCCAAAGAATCCACGATCCAGAGTACCTCAAGGAAAGAATCGTCGCAAAAGGCATCAACCCAGACACTTTGAAGGATTACATTGACGTTTTCAGATATGGCTGCCCTCCACACGCTGGGGCCGGCCTTGGTTTGGAAAGAATCGTAATGCTCATGTTGGGTATTGAAGACTGCAGACAATGCTGCCTGTTCCCAAGAACTCCAGAAAGACTTACCCCGTGAGTTACAATATAATATTTTTATAGATTTAGTATTTGATATAATCCAATATCTAACACTAGATTTGCGTTCATATTCAACTAACACAACATTCTAGATGTGGAGGCAGCTGATTAATTGTACCATCAAAGACAGTCGCAACATGATAATTGTTGTACACAAAAGTTGAAAATTACCCGAAAATCTGCATTTGTTTCCATTACTCCGGTGCGAACAATATCTTTATTGTATATTACTATACTATTTTAGAATGCTTTGCTTTCTGGCTCATTTCAAAACGATTCAGAACTGCGCTCGCCGGTTCCTGCTGACACGCTTTGTTCGCGGGTTCGCAGCCTCGGGACTTAGATGATATATAAATAATTGGTGTTAGTTAACGATAGTCGCAAATATAATGACTTATTTAGACGCAATCTTATCTCCAATAATACGACTGAATTTAATCTTTCCATCTTCATTTCATAAATCGTGACAGCCCACAAATCAAATGTTACTTACGCAAAAACAATACCGCTAATCTCACCACTAAAACGTGTTTATAACTAATCTTAATGTCATGCATCCTTTGCTAGGATTATTACTCTACATAGCCTCCTCAGACAAACTGAGTTAGTTCGTCGCTTGACTAGTTATTTTTGCAACTATCTTCCAGACGACTGTATGAATCTTAGGCATAGCGTGCCGGCGGCAACGTGTAGTGCTTCTAATCATATTTCAACCGCACACGAATGATATATCAGACTGCACCTGTTTAATACAAATTGTAAATATTTGCATCAGTTACCAAGTACTACTGTTTAAATTTATAGTTCCACCCTTTTGTTTCGTTTTTTCGATACGCAATATAACTATTTGAAACATATTTCACATAATTTCGACCACATTCTTCAGAATACCAAAACACACGACACCCGCTAACTTATCACAAAACTTATCGTAATCCATACTAGCGTCACTATCTCCAGCATCACTTATAACACGAACAATACAGTAATCCATTTTGAACTAAAGACATGCCTGAGCGACAGCTGCGCCTTCCATTTCGCCACATTGCGCTTCTGGTGTGAATTCCAAAATGGAGTTTTTCATCTCAGGAGAACTAATAAACTAATCCCCAGACACGATCACACCTGACACGATTCTTTGAGTTACGATTTAAAACTCGTCTAGAACTTTTTGGTCAATCTAAGCGCTGGAAACAAACTTTTAGGATGCATCCAAACATACATTTACTAAATAGTCCGCGGCCGGTATTACTTTTTTACCTACTGAAAATACAACGCATTTCTCAAGAAATGGACGCGCATCGAAATCGTGATGAACACATCCAGAAGATACCACGATATCGCCTATGTGCAGATCAGGAGATATAGCTGCGGCAGTTCCAACAAATATAATTTTTTAGCATTAGAACTACAGATAAAAGACGGGAATAGTTATGGCTGATGCGACCTTACCTATTCCACTCTTGCATATTACCACCTATTTCTTTTGGAACTCACCCTTGTAAAAAGTGATGCCAGAAACATCTATTTGTTCCAGGTTATTGATATTTTAAAGAAGAATTTCGAATTCGCTATCAGTTGCACAAACAAGTCCAAATGGTTTAATCATGTTGTGAGGTGAAAATGGATAAACAATCGAATACTAAACGTGTATAATTCGTGGCAATGGTGTATATTTACTGATTGATATAATCAATCGACTTGTCCTATTAGTTTATATTGTTGTCCCATGTATGTGTATTTATAATATTTTGATTTGTTCAAACACTACCACGTAGTTTTAGTAATTCTCGACCAACTGATGAAATTCATTTTCAAAAATACCCTCGAAACCTGTTAAGAAGAAATCGATTTCATTCGCAAGTAATTCGATCTTAAGATGCCTCCAACCATCGAGTGGACTGAAGAAACAGTTATTGTGGATTTCAGAGACGGTGCTAAATGGTTGCAAGAAGCTGGGTATAAACAATCCGAAGTTGAGGATCTCAACACCGAAAACGAAAGAGCTTTAGGCAAAATTGTGAAGGAGAAGTTCCACACAGACTTTTACATTCTTGATAAATTCCCAGGCTCTATCAGACCATTTTACACGATGCCAGACGTCGATGATGCCAGATTCTCCGACTCATACGATATGTTTATTAGAGGTGAAGAAATATGTTCAGGCGCCCAAAGAATCCACGATCCAGAGTACCTCAAGGAAAGAATCGTCGCAAAAGGCATCAACCCAGACACTTTGAAGGATTACATTGACGCTTTCAGATATCTCTTTATTTACAAAACATTTTAATATTATTTTACTTTATTATTTCGATATGTAACAAACAACAAATAATCACAACAGCACAGCCCCAAATTCCAATTATTTCTAAAATATTTTACTGTCTTTATTTTGAAGTGGTACGTATCAGCAAAATCTCAAATCTCAAAAATTGTTTTAAATTTGGGAAACGCGAGCTTATAATCTAAGCCGAGAATGAAATAAGTAAAAGTTTATAGTAACTCCTCAATTATCAGAAAATATCTCAGATTTTCACTATTTGTTTGAATGACTATTTTGAACTTTTATTTAATATAGATCTGAAAAATAATATCAGAACACTCCGTTGACTCTTCTTGTTGATGACAATTTAATAGTTTGAGGTAAACAGATTATTTTCAACTATTCATTTTCCTTTATCTGTTTGAGTAATAAATGCTTATCGGCAGGTTGTAATTGTTCAGTATTTGAATTCAAATCGCGCAATTGTTAAAGAATAAATAATTTATCAGATGAATTTATGTTTATATAAGCGGCCTATCATATAAGTTATAACAACTCATGGGGAACCTCATGGGGAGAGAAAGGCTACTTTCGCATAGTTCGTGGTAAGAACGAGTGCGACTTCGAAAGAGAGTGCTTCTTGGAAACAGTTTGAGTGATCCGAATTGTAATATTTTAAATATTTTTGCTAAAATACCAATTTGGCGTTCAGCGTTATCACTTTATGTATTGCTGCATTTATCACGGCTTATAACGATTTTAGCACCCTAGTTATCTCCAATATTACGAGCTGATGGTTCAACTATATAAACACAAAATTTTGAACACAATAATAACTACCATATAATACACTTTCGTAATGCGCTGGCTTCGGTTGATAAATATAATATTCTAATCTCAATAGTTAGCTGCAACTATATTCTCACTCCATGTGCATCGAGCATTTCACCAGTTATTCTGTGTTCAGTGTGGAGAGGCCGATGTTGCAGTTGAATTCCGCCTTTCTGTGTTGCAAAAGTTTATATAATCTAAGTATTATGCACCAATTAATCGAGTTTTCAATTACAACAATGATAGATCTGACGATTGTTCCTGATATTTTTGAATGCTGAACCTGTATTTAATATAAACATATCATTAATTATATCAATAATGATATAATTTTGTATAAATATTTTAATTTGTGTTCATCATTTCTGTTGTTTGTCGAAAACTGGATATAGTAAATCTATTTAACTTTAACTTTGTTGGGACAAAATTATTGAAATAATAAAAGACATTTAAGCGATGATGCAACACCAAGTTTGTCCCAGAGTTCCACCTCATTCAATAATGTTTGTGATTGCAACAGTACTAACTAAAGAGTACCACAGCCATAGAGTTCTTGAAATGCTGAAAAACATCCCTGATTTAACATGGACTCCTGCAATTCCAGACCGCTTCAAAGGCTATACTGTTGAAGACATGAAGCGCTTTAGCTCTCAAAAAGTAACTCAGAAAAACAACATCCCCAATGTTACCTATGTCGCAGTGGATCTACCAACATCCTTCAGTTGGTTAACCTAGAAACCAGAGTGCTTGGAAGTACGTGACCAGGCTTCTTGTGGTTCTTGCTGGGCAATGAGCGCCGTCGGTTCATTCTCTGACAACCGTTGCATATCTGGCAAAGATTAAACTCGTGTGACATATTCCGAATAGTACGAAATTTCATGTGACCACATCGATAGAGGTTGTGATGGCGGAAACATTCACTTTGATGTTACTTTCATGAAAAGAAATGGTGTTCCAACTGACAAATGTGTATCGTACAAATCTGGAAAAGATGGTATGAAGCGTGCCTGCCCAACAAAGTGCGACGACGGCTCCGCTATTCCAGCTCATTTCAAGATAGAAAAGTATGAGAATGTTTGTTAAGGCGAAGAATCCATCATGGCCGCTCTCACCAAGGGAACTGTTCAAACAGGATTTACTGTTTATGAAGACTTCTACTACTACACGAGTGGTATCTACCAGCATAAATTTGGAGCCCTTGAAAGTGGTCATGCCGTCGTTATAGTCGGTTACGGTGAAGAAAACGGTGTAAAGTACTGGGATGTCCGCAACTCATGGGGAACCTCATGGGGAGAGAAAGGCTACTTCCGCATAGTTCGTGGTAAGAACGAGTGCGACTTCGAAAGAGAGTGCTTCTTGGAAACAGTTTGAGTGATCCGAATTGTAATATTTTAAATATTTTTGCTAAAATACCAATTTGGCGTTCAGCGTTATCACTTTATGTATTGCTGCATTTATCACGGCTTATAACGATTTTAGCACCCTAGTTATCTCCAATATTACGAGCTGATGGTTCAACTATATAAACACAAAATTTTGAACACAATAATAACTACCATATAATACACTTTCGTAATGCGCTGGCTTCGGTTGATAAATATAATATTCTAATCTCAATAGTTAGCTGCAACTATATTCTCACTCCATGTGCATCGAGCATTTCACCAGTTATTCTGTGTTCAGTGTGGAGAGGCCGATGTTGCAGTTGAATTCCGCCTTTCTGTGTTGCAAAAGTTTATATAATCTAAGTATTATGCACCAATTAATCGAGTTTTCAATTACAACAATGATAGATCTGACGATTGTTCCTGATATTTTTGAATGCTGAACCTGTATTTAATATAAACATATCATTAATTATATCAATAATGATATAATTTTGTATAAATATTTTAATTTGTGTTCATCATTTCTGTTGTTTGTCGAAAACTGGATATAGTAAATCTATTTAACTTTAACTTTGTTGGGACAAAATTATTGAAATAATAAAAGACATTTAAGCGATGATGCAACACCAAGTTTGTCCCAGAGTTCCACCTCATTCAATAATGTTTGTGATTGCAACAGTACTAACTAAAGAGTACCACAGCCATAGAGTTCTTGAAATGCTGAAAAACATCCCTGATTTAACATGGACTCCTGCAATTCCAGACCGCTTCAAAGGCTATACTGTTGAAGACATGAAGCGCTTTAGCTCTCAAAAAGTAACTCAGAAAAACAACATCCCCAATGTTACCTATGTCGCAGTGGATCTACCAACATCCTTCAGTTGGTTAACCTAGAAACCAGAGTGCTTGGAAGTACGTGACCAGGCTTCTTGTGGTTCTTGCTGGGCAATGAGCGCCGTCGGTTCATTCTCTGACAACCGTTGCATATCTGGCAAAGATTAAACTCGTGTGACATATTCCGAATAGTACGAAATTTCATGTGACCACATCGATAGAGGTTGTGATGGCGGAAACATTCACTTTGATGTTACTTTCATGAAAAGAAATGGTGTTCCAACTGACAAATGTGTATCGTACAAATCTGGAAAAGATGGTATAAAGCGTGCCTGCCCAACAAAGTGCGACGACGGCTCCGCTATTCCAGCTCATTTCAAGATAGAAAAGTATGAGAATGTTTGTTAAGGCGAAGAATCCATCATGGCCGCTCTCACCAAGGGAACTGTTCAAACAGGATTTACTGTTTATGAAGACTTCTACTACTACACGAGTGGTATCTACCAGCATAAATTTGGAGCCCTTGAAAGTGGTCATGCCGTCGTTATAGTCGGTTACGGTGAAGAAAACGGTGTAAAGTACTGGGATGTCCGCAACTCATGGGGAACCTCATGGGGAGAGAAAGGCTACTTCCGCATAGTTCGTGGTAAGAACGAGTGCGACTTCGAAAGAGAGTGCTTCTTGGAAACAGTTTGAGTGATCCGAATTGTAATATTTTAAATATTTTTGCTAAAATACCAATTAGGTACCTGCTATTATAACCTTGTAATAAGAGAGTTACCTTTCTCAACCCCCATATAAGCAAAATATTCCAAAATATTATCTATGATTGTTTAATTAATTAAAATTCTTTCATTCGTGTAATCCGGCCAGCTCTATGCGCAATATTCCGGATTATATTTAATTTTCTCTGCTCTTATATGCTGCGTCGTCCTTTTCTTCCTTTTGTTTTCTCCTTCTGACGATGCAGAGCAGCATGATGAACAAACTGAACAGGAACCAGAGCCCAACAACGATTCCGGCCACCGCTAACAAGCGGTTTGCAGCACGGTTTCTCGCCCGTTTTGTCCGATTTGCACTTCAGTTAGTCGCATGTAGCTTCGCATTGCACTGAGCAGGTCATTTTTTTCTTCCTTGAGATGATGCAAGTGTTCGCGCACGAGTCAGCTTAACAGTATATCTGCCCGTTTTTCAATAAGCAAAGGGCTTCCGAGGGGTCGTTCACACACTTCTTTGAGGGGTCGCAAGAGGAGCAAACTTCTATTGACTGTTTTGGAACGCACTTCAGAGTGAACGGGTCGTTCCTGATCTGTGCGCAGATTCCGCTGAAGCAGGTTGGGTCGGAGCCCTCGGTGGTGCAAGTCTCGCCTGCGTTCTTTATGCAAATTGAGCTAGAGATATGTCAAGTTGTATATTAAGTTGTATATTAATATACAGTGTAAATAATGATTATATTTCTAACGTCATGTACGTTAGAGACTTTTCTAACGTATTTTCTATTTCTAACGCGTATAACGTCTTTATCAGTTTTCTAACACTTATTGGTTGGCTTTACTGTGAAGCCAAGGATGACGTGTAATATGTAGTATAAGTTGTATATTATCATTTTAATAACTGTTATTGGCTCAGCCTTTTTATTGTTGGACTGTGTGTTAAATAATTTAGTGTTATATATATCTCACTTCCTCGAGACGGCACAGACTTCATTGAGACTTTCGAAAGCGAAACAAAGGCTCTCGCACGCCAGTGTTTCCATTTTCGAAACGGGCTCAACCCGTAATTTAGTGTTATATTTGTATCCAAGATCAGTGAGGTCCTATGTTCCTGTAAAATAATTAAAAAGTGTGCTATAAGATAGTGTATGATCATTTTGGTACTAATTTACTTGTGCTCGTTCATGTACTGAACTATATATGCTTTATCCAGCTCGTTGAGTTATGTTAATGGTTGATTAACGATCGTTTCATTTGGTTCTTGCTTCAGTACTTCCTATTTAGGTTCAAAGTAACTTTCTATGCTTTAACTGCAGTGTGGTAATTATATATAAAAAGCGGAATTAGGTTATAGAGCCTTATCTTGCAATTTTCTAAATTAATTCACTTTTGAGTTTCTAGTTTCTAGTTCAATCCTGGATGAGACGTTTTATTCGTGTATTTTTGCTATAACTCAAATAATAAATGTATCACCTTGACTTTTCATGTCCAATCCACTTCCTCTCACAAAAATTATAAACAACTGTTCTATAGTAGATTTAGCATTGACTGTATCAGCATCAGTAGTGACTCTTAAATTAGTATAATTGACATATTGAATGCGTAACTGCTCCAAACGGAAGCTGAAAAGCAAACCAATTCTTCTAAAATTTTAATTTTTATCACAGTTGTTAGTATTATCATTGTTTCTATTACTAATAACTCAAAAGATATAGAGTTGTAGTAAATATAAGAAGAGCTGGTCATATTGAAGTTGAAGAAATATGAAGAATATCAAGATTCAATATTCCACTTCAGATGCTATTATTTAAACAATTTTAGCAAAAACATATTGTAATAATACATAAAAGCTAGTTATAATAAAAAACTTATAAGTACATGTTATAATGCATTAATTTACTCACATTGACAAATGTATTGAACATAAACTCACTTGAATAAATCAAAGCTTTCATCTTCGCTAAATACAAATAATTACTCATCTGAACCTATTTATAACTATTGTGAATCGTGTTCCATGTCTAAACAATGATTCGAATTTGATGAATTTATGAATGCACACTTTGCAAAGCGTTTCGTGTTTACATATGTAGTTTTTCCACGATTCACATATATTATATTTTAGTGACGAAAAGAAACCTGATTTATCAGGGACTCAACAAGTTCAACACTGCTGTTTGTAGTTGTTGTCATTTAAAGTGGAAATAATATATTATCATATTGCTAAATGATGTAGTAAAAACAAAATTTATAATGATTCTAGTTATTATTTAGTGTAATGTGAAAAAATAACAATACACTTTACTGTAAACACAAAGAATCATATTACGTTATCTCTACTATCGAAATACTCACAACGTTCGTAAAATAAATAATGTTCGTTATTAATAAATGCTGATCCAGAATAATATAGAATAATCTAAAAGTTCTTTTGGATAGTACCTGTTAAATCCTTATTGAGAAAAGAACCCACTAAGTTTAATCTATGGCGAAATTTTCAATTTATTATATTTTATTACAATATATTCAACAAATTTCCAGATATTTATATTTACTCAACCCATAATATTTAATTTAAATATAAACGAACGATTAAGCTCGGCGGTCAACGTTAGAGCTGAAGAAGCACTGCTGAAATACCAGCTTTGTTTAGTGTGATCGATGATGGATTCATTCGGTTGCGCTTCTCGTTCCTCGCCGCATCCATCTTCCTGAGATGCGGCTCGGCCAAATCGGTTGTGGAAGGTAAAATCCCCCGATTTAAAGTGCTGAGCTGCTATCAAGGATCAGTATGGCTAAGGGCATGCCATCAACGAGCCTTCAGGATTGGAAAGCGGTAACCGCTCCATTGCTTCCTTAGAAACGCAGATGGTACGACACAGGTGGATTCCCGTATAGATCGGCTTGCACGAAGCAGCCGCATTACGCCCCTGGATGCTTGTACCCGAGTCGTTGGTTGCCTTGGCTTGCGGAGGTGCACCTAACGTACATAAGTGTATCTAAAATTAATGAACTTACAGTTCCTGTACGGAAGACCGAACTTGTATAAACGAAAGTTAAGTGAGTGAGATATATTAATGTGAATTTCAATTAAAGTTAGTGCAGACATAAACTATATTATATAAAATGTTGCTACGATATATATAAATATCCATAACTATATTGTTTTGAAAACGTCTTATAATAATTTACAATAATTATAAGATGCTAAATAATCAAAAATATCCTATATATTTTTAACACAGAGTTAAACACATAATTGTATACAAATACACAAAATATATAAATATATCTCGATCTCAAAACAGATTATATACATATACGTACATTTCACATGTTGCATAATAGTATCATTATAAAAATGGAATATCCTTATTCTATTAATTCCACTTCAATATATGGCATAGATAAATTTTACTTACAGTGAAAGAGCATATTCAAAAGTTCTTCTTAATCGGTTGTCAACAAAGTACATATAAAAAGTTAACGATAAAAATTATAGCAAAATAAATTTTATTTCATTATGTGTGGCAAAACTATTTTTAAATGACTCTCAAATCGTTCTAAATTAATCAATTAATTATTTATAAGATCAAATAGGTTTCAATTTACGTTAATTAATCGAAGAATTTTGTATAATGTTGGATTTTGACATTCTTGTTTCTTAGAATGAAGTAAATGAAGCTTAAAAATATACAGGTCTGATAAACGAATGTATAGACTTAATTTTTTGATGTGACTTGTATATTTACTACTTTGTTTATTTTATAAATGAAATTTAAACAGATATTTCGATAAATGTCTGAAATATATTATAAACATTGGTTGGGGTTGGAAAATTATGGATATTAATCAATAGTATTGATCTAACATATATTAATGAACACTTTAATTTATTCCACTTCACATTATGGCTGACGTAGCAAAACTGTTAAATTTATAGCCGTAGCCCGAAAATACGTAATTGGTGAATATAAACAAAGTTCCGCCTCATTAATTTATTCCGCCAGTTTAGGTTCCGTAATCGCCTTCCTGCCCTCCAACGGTGATTAAATTAAATTTTCATCCGAACAGCGATTATGTGAGTTATATGAAGGTGTATTGTCCGTTTACGCAGAATTAGCCTTCCCCGGATGATATTAAGTCCTTATTGACTCGTTGTGTGCAGAGTTTGCGTCCGCTCAGGCTTCCGACGTTGTCCGAGATGGCGTATTACAAGACTTATTTAGTGAACGAAACTGCTCCGTTGAAGTGGTCTTACGGTCAGATAGTGGAGGTGGTAGATTTAGCAGCTTAGTTGGACCGTAATTTCACGGTGGTTGCGTCTCGTGTGAAGCGTTCGTCAATGAACGCGATTCAGTGCATGGAGGCCTTTGGAATTTACGCTATTGCGATTCTTCAGTTGAATCCGCAAATAACGCCTGAGAACAAGAAGGCTATTGAGATCCTCTCCCAGTTCAAGGAGAGGGTCATGGGCAACTCACTCACTTCAAAGTAAATCATGGACGAGCACGAATATCAGGTAAATTAACGCGAAACTGAGGCCTGCTTCTCCCCTCTACGCCTCATTGGTGAGAGATTCGAGGTCATGAACGAATCTTTACAAGACAAGATTCCAACCGGTGACTACTTCAGAACCGATTTCTCACAATTAGTGCAAGAGCAGAAGAAGACCGTTAACGCGAAACCGGTTCAATAACAATATCAACTGTAAATTAAGAAACCAGTTGTTAAAACTGAGCCGGGAACGAAGCAGTTTCAACCCTCAGCCTATCAATTATAACTATTGAAGAGTATGAACCCGCCCGTTTCACAGCCGAAGTAAGTCCACTAACCAGATTTAACTTATGAGCACCTGAGGGCCCAAGCTCAGGCTAAAGTAACTTTCTAAACACTATTCACGAACTAAAACCAGTCCGAAAAAATACAGCAGATCTGCGATGTGTACAACGCGAACCCGGAGGAGATGAACGTGCTGCAAACAGGAACCTCGGGCGTGTTCAGATACCTAATGCTCCAAAACCTCCCACCAGGAAAAATAATAGCCAACTGCGACGTGAGCGGGTTCCCAGGACACCACGAAATAGACTTCAACGACGAAAGAGTACAAAACGTATGCGTAAACGCAAACCAAAGATGGACCATAGACGAAAGCACCCTCGAAGAATGGAGCGGACTCAAACAAACATACACAGACATGAAAAAATGCGACGCCAGAGAAATAAAAGACAAAGCACAACTGGAAATGATACAAAAACTCAGAAAAGAACTCGCCACACACGCCGTTGACCTAAAAGGGTTCTTCCAACTTGAAAAACACGTTCATGGAATCATCAAAAAGCAAGAATGATATTGAATTATAACTATACAATAAATAAATATTCACTACACTATGTTAAGGCTTCTCTCCTTCTATTTCTCCTTCTAAATGAAAACTTCTAAATCCTGCGAACTAATGAAGAGATCGTAGTCCAGATGCTAACAGAATTAAATTATTAACTTCTAAACGTTTTGACCGATAAGATTTTGAATGGTCTGAAGCGAATAGTTTAAATTATCTCGTTCACCATCGTTTAAAAGCATTTTTGAAACACAAATTGAAATTAGCTAAATTTTATACGCATTACGCTCATTAACGCGTCCATTTACTTTTTATGTAAGTTTGTGATATAATACATCGGCATACGCTTTTTCTATTTCAGTGTATTCGATACTCATTTGATTTATAAAGTGGAATGATACTGTATATTAAAAATATGCTCTATATAGACAAATAACCAAAGTGTACAATTTTACAGTAAATATTAAAACTGTTTAAGATCGAATTTGTTTGAAAAATTGACCAAATTACCTATATAATTAACATGTATGTTATACTAGAATAATGTATTGCCAATATTATTAAACCAAAATTTCAAATTCACACTGTCTACTGATGTTTATGTTGTTTATGTTTATTTTCTAACTTTAATCATATTTATGAAAAAGTTCAACTAGTTATTTCACTTGTAATTATCACTGTGTTTACGTATATTTGATTGTTATTATTCCTGTATGTACATTCTTAAACACAATGCTATTAGTTCTGAAAATCATCTTAAAAATATGTAACTATTGATCAATACATTCTATCTAATATCCAAATATTTTAGCCATTACCCAAAACCTAATTTAGATTTCATAACAATTTACAAAGAATGATTATGTTGAAGTGAAAACATCAACAATAATTAACTCAATGAAATAACATTTAATGTACCACTCCAAATGACTGACGATATTCAGTTCAAGGTGAACGCGCTACTCCAGAGAGAGTTCCAGAAGATTATTTAAGCTAGGAACCAAAATAAAGCAAAAACCGAAACATCTGTTCAAGAAACTACACCAAGTAAAATTAAATAGATAATAAATGATACCAAATAAGCGAATAGAATCATTTAATAAGATTAACATTAAATTGCTTAATCAGTTTTAAACGAAGACGAGCAATAAGAACATCTATTTAGAAAATAAGACTAGAATAGACTATCTAAGGCTGAATAATAGAGAACCATTGTTCTTCAAAACAAATTCACATAAATTTATAAAGCTGGGTTACACTAAATGTTAGGGTAAGATAGCTTAGATAAGTCTCCAAAAGAATTATGCTAAATAATTTAATAATTAAACATAGATTAACAAAATATATTTTGGTAATTCGTATAATCTAATTTATCACCTCAGTGCACTAAACTATAAGTTAAATCATACTATTAAAAATCATACTAGTAAGTGATGTACACAGATTCATTAACAGAGGCTGATAAATAAGAAATTAGAAATATTATTTCTCAAAAATTAAACTAACTAACACCTCAAAAATAAATGGTGTATCTGGTAAAAAATTAGTTTAAAAATCGAAACATATTTCCTCAATAAATTGTGAATTATATCAAAAATATGAAATATTTAACAAAACAGTAAAATATTAAATAAGCCATTTAAAATAAAGAAATTAATATTTTTAGTCAGCCAGTTCATAATGTTTTGTCTTAAAACAATTAATCGTTAAAGACATATGACTAAATTTTCAAACCTAAATTAATTAAACACACTTACAAAATCAATAAAATATGCATGTAATATATTGTTTAATTCGTTTAAAAGCATAATAACCTATCAGTTTAATCGACTGCTTCTTTTCTATTAAGTTCAAACTACTTCAAAGGCAAAGATATTTCAAAATAATAACTTTCTGAAATCATCATCCAAAAAAAACTTCAACTATAAAAAACTATAAATAATGTTAAATAACCTAGATTGGAAACATAAGTAATAAGCAATACAGAATAAATTCAGTCATAAATATTTAATGCTGGAAATAATACTGTTAAGAAAAAATAATTAAATTTTAAAGAATAATCTCAATAATTACGTAATTACTACACAATTTTGTATAAATAATCATTAAATTAAGTCTTACAAGAGAATTTTTCAAACAAACTAGAACCAGAAATATACTAAACAATCACTAACTTAGATTCAACATAAAGCCAATAATTTTGGAATAATTTAGTATCTCTGGTTGAACCATAAAGATCAGTCTCATATTTAATGTTTTATTTTAAGCAATCCTATTAAAGAGTGCAATTCACTTAAATATTAAATAAAAATGATAGACAAGAGATTTAAAACACTATATAGTCTAATTCGACTTTAACACAATAACAAATACAAGAACTGCTCATATAATAATTTAGTAACCGAGATATTTGTCCGAAAGATATAAAAAAGTATTTGAGCAAGAATTATAAAAAATTTTAAAAGTGATTTTCTATTTATAGATTATATTATATATTTCATATTATTTCAATGATATGATATTTTTCACTCCTCATCCGCTCCAAAATGCCATTGTATTAGAAAACCGCGAACAAGCTCTTCGTTTCGCAGAATCCGTCCTCTATTTCAACTTTAACTAAACATTAGGTAACTATTAAACAAGGCGAGCCGTTTGTGCACGCGAATCCACCTCAAAAGTACCCCTATCAATCATAAACAGTTCTGGACCAGTCTAACCCGTAGCGCCTGAACCAGCCAAACCGCCTCGACCAGCTGTACTAATAATCCCTAAATCAGTCAAAACCTCAGTCCCAACAGTTGACCACAAGTCAAAGTCAACTTACTCAAAGTCAACACCCGAGACTAAAGCAAACACGCCCAAAGATATTAATAGTTCCAAAACGGGACCCCAGATCTCTGAATGGAACCAGAACTACCATGGACGAGGCGTTCAATACAAAACACGAAATTCCAAAAGACTTCAAAAAAGAAGCTAACGAAGCGAAAACGATGACCAAGAGCCAAATAACACACCAATTTACAATTAAGGACGGATATAAAAGTGATGTCTACAGAACAACAAACCAACAAGATTACAGTGAAGTTCCAACACAATACCCAGTAGGATTCATGCAAAACCAAGGAATCAGCTCCATGTACGCGAACTACACCCACAGCGGATAATTCGACAAAGAACCACTCAGCAGAAGACCCGGAGGAAATAAATGATTGTACTGATATGAAAATTATGTAATAATTCATACTAGAATTGTACTCAATGTTATTTATTAGATCAATCAATGAATAATTTAAGAACAGGCAATATAAGGATGCGCAGAATCAATTCCTCAAAATAAATTTATGTCAGTCAAATTAGTCAAACATCGCTCATTCTTAAATGAAGATATGACCAATCCAGTAGCATTACTACTAACTATAACGATTGTATTACACGATTTACCACTCCAACCAGTAATGCTGCTTAAAAATTACTAAATTCTTTCTGAGGATGCCCGTTGCAATTTGCACTTTTTGCTATAAAATGTATCAGGGCATGACCACGTCGCTTGTCGTGGCTATTATATGCTTCTTAAAAAGCTAGGTGAATAACCAAAACTTCATTTAAAGGAGCCATCAACCTGGGATCACTTAATAGGTCTCTCAGCTGCGGCAAAAGTGTTTAAGATCGATTTAGAGGTATATATCGATTAAAGCCAACCTAGACTAACAATTTCTTAATTGTATTCATTGTATATGGCAAATATTTTTAACACTAAAATATCACTCGGTGCTGTACCTAACGCTGTTTAGAACATTACACAAGATATGATACAATCTGCTTTGGTAGATTGCAGTTAAGAGTTGCTGCAACAAATAGTAGAAGTATTTAAAGCCAAAAATTTGAAGCCAAAATATGTTATAATGCCATTAGAAACTTCTATATTCTCCCATTCTGATTTGTATGATTAATTACAATCAATGCCAAAAGAATTTAAACTTAAAGCTGCAGTTGAAACAGCTAAATAAGATTAATATGATTACATGTCTTGGATTTAAACTATGAATCCTGAAGCACATTACGCATGTTTTTACTACGCACTCAACACAGAGAAAACTGGAGAAATTAATACTGACACAATTGGGAAAGCAATGCCTTACACACCTAAAATCCTTTTAGGCTCAGTCAACATTAAGAATATGGACGATTTATTCACAGAACTTCTCAACTCTTAAATGAGAAGATTTGAAAAGGTACGTGTTCAACCAAAAGATACATTAGAAGTTACTCATGGTGAAGTTCTTGAAACTTTTAAGGTATTCCTGAACTCAACGCACACCCTTGCTACTGATATGTTCTTAACTCCTCTGTCTGCAGTTTTAGGTTATAAATTTAGATTTTAAGCAACAGATGATGTTGTTTGTTTTGTCACTGGTGCTATCACAACAACAAAGAAAAATCAAGATTTTGTAAGCTATGTTGATGAATATTTGTTTTAATCTTTACACGAAAACTGTGAAATAATCAAAATCACAATAGTTTATGACACAACACAAATGTCACTAACAACCGAGATAATGTAAATTTTTAAGGAAAACAACATAGTAATTAATCATTGGAAGTTTAATAAAGGATGTGTTGATGTGGTTTGTTATTCTCCAGGCTACGCTTCATTAGTAAAAGTGTAAGTTTAAATTGAAAAAAGAATTGGTTTGAATGCATTTTCATGCCCAGATATGCCCAGACATCCACCAAATACACAGATGCCACCGTATGTTGATTATTCTGATTGCAAGAAATTAGAAACTGTAATGAATTACGAATCAACATTAAAATCCTTTGAATAGATCACTCCAGATTCTATTTAAAATTCATTCAATAGATTGAATGGTATCAGCGCCATAGATCAAACATTAATTTTCCAAGATGATACTTACACAGACTAAATTCGCTCTAATGTTATTCTTGTTATGGAGAATATCCAATAAACAGGTTCATTTAAGATTAGAGGTGGTTCTAACATGTTAATCAAAGCTTTTGAGTAAGCAAAGGCCGAAGGAAAGACAATTGAAGGTGTAGTCGCATGCTCAGCAGGAAACCATGCCTAAGGTGTTGCTAAAACTTCCAATTTACTTGGAATCAAATGCACAATTGTATGCCCAGAGACTGCCCCAGAGACTAAGCTTTACAACACAATGCGTTATAATGCAGAGGTTATTAAATACGGTAAAGTATTTGACATTTCTAATTAATTTGCTATTAATTTAGCTAAAGAACGTGGATGGGTATTTGTTCCACCATATAACCACTATGATATTATTGAAGGACAAGGAACTATAGCTCATGAATTACTTTAAAAGTATCAAAATGTTGATACAATTTTGGTGAATGTTGGTGGCGGTGGTATGATTTCAGGTATTGCACTTTACGCCAAAAAGATGAATCCAAAAATTAAAATTGTAGGTGTTCAAGCTACCAGAGTATTCCCATTATAAGATTATAATCAAACTGGGACTTTGAAACAAGTTGATAAGTCAGCTGGAACCATTGCTGATGGATGCAATGTTAAGTCTCCAGGAGGCATTCACAACGAAATTTTACAGAAATATGTTGACGAATATATCAGTGTTGATGAAAACGAAATAGCTGCAACAATTGTAAATTTATTGCTAACTACAAAGACTCTTAGTGAAGGAGCCGGCTGTATGGGTTTGTCTGCTCTTTTATACGACAAGTATACACCAAAGCAAAATGAGAATGTAGCCATCATTGTTTGCGGTGGTAATATTGATATAGCCCGTCTTTAACAAGTTTTCAAGCTCGGAACAGTATCAATGGGTAGAAGATTAAAGGCTAAAATATAATTGCCGGATGTACCAGGTAAATTACTTGATATTTCTAAATTAATTTAAAAGTATGGTGGAATAATTGATTATGTCAGACACACAAGAAATGTGTAAACTGTTGATTGGGATTCTACATTAGTTACTTTAGAAATCAGAATGAGCTGCCTCAAAGCTACTAATGAACTCAAGGCTGAGATCAAAAAGCTTTATCCTAAGGCTGAATTCCCAGCTGAAAATTTGATTCCAAGTGAATGATTGGATTTACATTATATTTCTCATAAATTATTATATATCATTAACAATTACAATAACACGACAAAATCGTTGACTACATCACATTCACATCCTAGATAGGCGAAAACAGGAGAAGGAAGAGAAACCACCAAAAAGCCAATACATCAGCAAGGCAACTAGATCGACAAAACAAGTTCGCATCACTGAACTCAGAGGCCTCCAGCTCAAACAGTGGAATCTTCTCACACTATTAAGAGCAACCGCCCAGGAAGGAACAAAACATTCCTCGAACTGACCATCGGAAGCCAGATAAAGCAAACTACAGTGCCATGTCGGAAGCATCCGAGGCGCTTCAATCACTGATCTAATCATGCTCAAACTCAATGAAGAAGCAAGTCAAACAAAACAACCAATCGTTCAGATCACAAAAACAAACTGAACACAACAAGCATAACAAGAAGAACTAAATTAACTAGAACTCATCAAATCATTTAACAAAATTCTTAGTGGTAACCAAAAACAAAAAGGAAACTCATTCACTGGATAACAGAACCACAACAAAACCACAACAAAAACTCTGCCAAATAACGAGCAACAACTGATCAAAATCCGTACATCTACATCAAATAATGTGAGATAAACAATACGTCTGGCATGTTTAAACTTTGAAGTGGTAGGATTTGAAAAGAGTATCTGGTATCGTTGGGAAAAATTTTTTGAACATACGAAAGTAGCGAAGAAGCCTTCAGTAAGAACATATTAAAATATTTTTAATTTTAAACTGCACATTACATATATATTTTTCTTAAATTATAAATTCTATTATCATTTTATAATGACATTTTACTTATCCACACCTATTATATTGTTTATACTTTACTATTAATTACATTTTATAAATAAAAAATAACATTAAAAAATAGCTCAAAGTATCATAAATACCAAACTTTGGACGAAATTAAGTTAATATACATATTAAACCATGAGCTGTAATAATTACGACGATGTTCACGAAAGATCAAATAAATTGTGATATTCTGGGCTATAAAAGTTAATTTTCATGATGAAATATTAGTTAGTAGAGAACAAAGCAACGACAACAAGTTTCTTCGACAAATGTTCACGGTCAATATCAATAACATACATTAGGTATTCAAAAACTCTTAACAATAATACTATAAATACTGTAAGATCTACTTTGAGGATATGATAAGAAAGGATTGTCCAGCTGACAGTTGTTAATACTGTGAAAGAAATAAAATTAATAAATTAATAAAAAAATAAAATAATTAATAAAATTAAATTAATAAAATTAAATGAGGGTTATAATATAATATATAATTTATAATTGCTTTTACATATATTAAAATGCATTCATCTCAATTTTATTTATATTTAATTAATATTCCAATCACATTGGATTTGCAATGAAGTGGACATTAATTACCAGAATTGAGATAATTTTCTATTATATGTTATTATATGAGAATCTATTTTTAGAAAACATGAAATTTGCAATTTTATGGTATATGTTGATTAGTCTATTTAATTGGTAAATAGCATAAATATTCAATAATAACACTCCATAATTTCATTCAATGAAAATGATATATTTTGGTTATTTTTCATTTGTTAATATATACTCGTAACGTGAGCCAAGTCTAACTAATTAATTGGAGTATTAGTTCTTGTATGCGCATTATTTGTTAAAGATCATTAAGCATTTGCACTGCAGCGTTTTAAATTATAGCATATGTATATTTTATAAAGCAGAAACTGAAGTTAGTGGGTCCTAGGTATAATAACATGGCAATAATCATTGAGTTTGGCGAAATCCGAATATCTTTAGCTGGTTTCAGAGAAAAGTTAGAAACGTCTTTTAACTTGGTGTGGTTGGCGCCTAAAGAGGGATTAAAGCGCAATTTGAGAGCATGAGAATTAACATGTAAGAAAATAAAAGCACATATACTCACTAATACATAGTAAAATATTTTCAAAACCCCCACTCCACCATTCTATTTATAATACAGGGGCCAGACGATGATAATGATAAGGTTAAAGTAACTGTGACTATTTTGTAATCTAAAAGTAAAATATTCATATCAAAGAACAGTATTATAAAGAGTGTGAAGAGCCATATGATGTAAGTGAAGATATCTCTAAATTGAAATTATTATATTTAAGAAGTGACTTAATTTGTGTAGGATCTGCTTAATTAGATTGTTATTTTATTCAAACATGGTTTTGTGCCATATAAGTTTAAAATTATATGATCTAATAAACATTGTGTTGTGTATCATTGAAATTATGTAATGCATACTATTAAGCGTTTTCATTATCAAGTCAGTACTTCTAACTTCTATCAAAAATATGAGCGGCTCTAATTTTAGTATGAATAAGCGTAAACATTCTCAAGTTAGTAAACCCTTGGTGAATTTTGATGTTAAGCCATCAAAATAGATAGTATAATTTGTACTGCTTCAAAGAGCGCTGTGACGTAGCACTCTACTATCAAATATATATATCGAAATCACATGTGCCATTAGTTTACTTTACCACCAACTGTGGAAATCACATTACATATAGTAGTGTGTTATTATATTAAATAGAAATTAATAACGTAGGTATGGTTATGCATGTTCTAAATGTTGAAATTTTATTAATTGGTTGGCTCACAATAAGTCTTTAAGAAGAAACTGAAATGTCATCCATAATAAAATTCTGAACTTTCCTATTATTGATGCGATACTCGACCTTTTTCAAATACCACATTTTAGGAACTACATGGGTACACACACAATATATTATTTTGAAAGGGCTTAATGTAAATCGGCTGTATAGAGATTGTCAACAAATTGTTAATATCGATGATACACTAGTTTTTATCCATTGAAAAGAAAGTATCACAACTGAATTGTTTCTGCACACACTTTTCTAAATTGATCCAACTAAGTGCACTTCAAGTTTCGACAATATGAGTTTTACTGGAGCAACACGGATTAAAGTAAACCAAAAGGCTCCCAACAAAACCAAAGCAAGAAGAACTAAATTAAAGAACTCATCAAATCATATAGCAAAATTCTCAGTGGTAACCAAAAACCAAAAGGAAACTCATTCACTGGATAACAGAATCACAACAGCTCCACCAAATAATGAGCGACAACTGATCAAAATCCGTACATCTACATCAAATAATGTGAGATGAACAACTGCTTCGATCGCAAACAACAAAACAAAAACAACGATGATTACAAGAAAAACTGGAAGAAACACTCTTGGAACCAAGCAGACGTAGTTTAAAAGCTAGCGAAAGTTTTACAAAAACCCTGAAACGGCAACTCAATATTCGATACGACGGTGTCGATTTTTGTAAATATGGAATATGGAATGAAAAACTATATATTTTAAATACAAATACTCTATACTACATTCAGTATAAATATTATCATTTTTAATAAATTATTCATCAAGTTTTCCATACACTTTATTTTATGATTTTTGTTCAATAAAGATAGAACAAATTATGGATAACGTATGCCTAATTTAATTATGACTTTGTACTGCTTGTACTAACAAAATATAGATTAATGTTTAAAGATTTCAATTTCTGAATTGAATTATTAAAATATGTTGAAAATATACATTACTGATATGGTAAAATAACTAGTATATATTTATTTATTGCGTTTAGATGTATTGTTGGATTGTTGCTGTTGAGTGAGTCATGTTATTATTATTTATATTACTGATAACTGTATCCAAATATTTTTGGTATTGTTGTAATCACTTATAATATTATACTATTTTAATATTAATATTTTAATTATATTTTGTAATTTGCTTGCTATTTAAGTTTATAGTTTGTATAATAGTTTTTAGTTACTTATATAATCATAATTTTCTATAGATATAATAAATTCCACTTTAATTCCGTATTGTAAAATATTTATATAAATCGTGGTTTTAAAGGTCAAAACAAGTAACAAAATGTACTGGTTGAATTCTACAATTAGATAGCATTCATGTAAATGAAATATTATATAAAGACTGGTTAAACTATATATTGTTCAAAAACTGAACTATATATTGTTATAATATCTACTGTTTTTGAAGGCTATAACAATGAATTTATTTTTCATAATAATATACAATATAATAATTCTATACAAAATCGGAATATAAAATTTATAACCCTATTTATCATCGAGTTGTTGAAGTTTGTTACAAACTCTCGGGTCGTACGTTACTAATATTTTATAAAATTGCAAATAGAGCGGAAGTCTATCTATTTCGATCGAAACAATAACAAATTCAACAACAACTAGGGAAACTGTTTAATACCTTAAATGAATACAGATTCGATGACGTGAAATCTAAGCGCAACGATAACGCATTCATGTATGTCAAAATACAAATAGGCTTGGCCAACTTCAGCAAACAAAACTAAGGTAGAAACAAGTCGTTTGGAGGTTATAAGTAAGGTAACTACGGCCAAAAAGCTATATAGCTGTCATATTGACCTAATAACTGTTATATGATCTAACTTTGTGAGAGGCCATGATAGTTAGATCGTGTATCAAAATACTGATAGATTAATAGTATAAGCAAAATGAAGAGAAAATTTGAATCACTAGATTGATTATTAAAGTAGAGGAAAATATTGCCATCGAACGATGGTAAATTGTAGCATGTGTGTAGAGGCACATGTTATGAGCTAAGATAGCTCTCAGTTACGCGTGTGGAAATGAGGATTTCGGATGCAGAGTGAGGACTTTATATATAAACAAGGAAATATGAAATACCGTAATATATTACTTTATACTGTCTGAACATAGATTTGGTAGCAACTGCTATGTTACTAAGTTTGGACTTGTGATTAATAAGATGAAAAGTAACTCGATCATCAGTATTCTTGATAAGTTTACAAATAAGTGAGACACTTTTTTAATATTTTAACACACTACATTTTTCTTTTTTACTAATCCAAACTAAAATGAGATTATTTAGTGACACATTTATTATTATGTAAATCGAACCTCAAAATGAAAGCCAAAATATTATGTAACTCTCTTAATTATGATTTCATCACAAAATCACGAATCAATTTATTCATAAATAATGAATGTTATATACTGTCTCAATCAGTTATAACATAATTAATTTACTTTCAAAGTATAGCGCTTTCACAGTTATTTTCATAGTTCTACAATTATTTAACCAGAATATCATCAAACGATGGTATTTTGTAGTGTATCTAGAAACATGTTATAAGCTATGACAGTTCTCAGTTACGCGTGTGGAAATGGGGATTTCGGATGCGGAGTGAGGACTGTTGGCGTTATGTTAATCTGTTAGAATCAATATAATTTCACGAAGCGACCTGACTAATAATAAAAGTAAAACTTTCAAAGTAAAGCGCTTTTTTTGCCTTGAGTACGATGAAGTCTTCCTAATTTCAAAGCTTGAAACAATTTATTCAGGAGAAAATGATTCGTTTGTAGAATTCGCTTTAAGTATTATCTGACATTTTTTGGGTACTGCCTATAAAATCAGAATTAGTTTGACTTTGTTCCTCCAATAATTAATTTTACTTTTGATTTTACTTTACTTTTGATTGAAATTATAATAAGGAGATATCTTGAAGAAACTGATAAATAACCTTGACATAAATTGATTCGGCATTTCCAAATTTTACTGTTATAAGGCAATACTAGTTTTATGCGATTTTCAAGCCAAATTTTAAATATCACTTTATCCACGAATAAATATTTTGGAAACTACTAAACTAAGATATGTTCTAATCAGTTTTAGCCCCAATTAAATTGTGATTTTTGCATGCATCCATCATATTATAAGTTAGATACGATGTGGATGATTTGATGTGGAAATTTCAAAAATTAGATAAAATATTATATATATTTTTACTTCAAAACGTCGTACCATCTGCGTTTCTAGGAAGCAATGGAGCGGTTGCCGCTTTCCAATCCTGAAGGCTCGTTGATAGCATGCCCTTAGCCATACCGATCCTTGATGATGCCAGCTCAGCACTTTGAAACCGGGGATTTTACCTTCCGCAACCGATTCGGCCGAGCCGCATCTTAGGAAGTGGGATGCGAGGAACGAGAAGCGCAACCGTATGAATCCATCATCGATCACACTATACAAAGCTGGTATTCCAGCAATGCCACTTCAGCTCGCCGAGCTTAATCGTTAAATTGTAAATATAGTTTATTACGATACATTTAATCACTCAACAACCATAATTCGGCAACAATCCATTTTCGGTCAAATTTAATAATTAAATACAATTAGTAATTAATACTTCGTTAATGTATGAAAAACCAACTGACTAGGAATTCTGTATTGAAAAGTTAATATTTGTTGAATTAGGATATGGAATATTCATTACAAATGTAGTTTGTGATTCATATCCGAGTGTATTATTAAGGTTTCCTTGTTATTTAATATTTAAAGAGTCAATTTTAGAATGCAATATTTGTATTTAAGAGTAATTTTATTATGTATTAAGAGCGCCTATTATAGAACTTGTATATAATTATTATTAGTCAGCATTGCTATTAAAATATGCTATATTTAATTAGATATTAGTAATAGTGATGTTACATTGTTATGCATGACCTATAATACCTCCAATTATGTTGTTTCCATATGAATATATTGGATTCGTCGTATTAGATTATACACTGCATTCATTTACCTGTAAAGAACTTATTAATATATTTGTTACTGCAATATTACTAATTAGACAACTACTTACTAAAGAGTTTAAACCTACTGCAACAAATTATAAACTTAAAACATTAATCTTATAAAATTTAGATGTGGTATTAACACTACAGCCAAAAACCCCTCCTTAAACTATATTACTATTACTTTATGAATTAATCGCAGAATACTCAACAAATATGTTTTGAATAACTGAATTTACATAATATTAACTTGCAATTAAACCTCCATAAGTTACTAATTTCTGTGAAAATAATTTACTGTATGTATTTATAATAGATATATTTGAAATAACAGTTTAAATAGTTATTGGGTTTGATTGGTCATATTCATCTTATCCAGTTAAATACCCTATTCCACCTGAGTTGTATGATACTATTGAGTTGCTTTATAAGTTAAGCTAAGCAATAATAACACTACTTATGTTTATTGAGTTCGATTTAAATACATAAGCTACAAGACCAGCTACAGCAGTTGTTTAATTTTATTGTTAATTTCCAACTAAATATAATTTTGTATCTTACAATTCTATATTATTAATTGACATATTACATTATGAAGAAATACTTAGCACTCCACCAATTAGCGTCCACCAATTATAAGTTATTTAATATATTATACTATTGCAAAATGATTATATATTTGATTTTTGAATTATAATATTTTGCAGATAAAGAGTTCCGTCTTATATTATAGCTATTATACCAGCAGTTCGAGCTATTTATGATAATGCGGTAATATTATTTGCATTCATCTTTATATTTTCTATAATGCAATTAATATTCTATGTTATACCAGCTAAAAAGCCAGCAACAGCTCCCTATTATGAGGATAAATAAATATTTGTTTCATATATTTAACAATTATTTGACTTAATAGATGATTTAACTAAATTTCCTATGATTCCACCTACATATGATTGTTAACTTTCTAATGATGATTTAGCTTATATTGTAGATTATATTAGTTTAATATTTTCAAGAACAACAGAGTTATGATAACATTATCCTAAAACTCCTCCAGCTATTGCGTAAATATTTGAAATTGAGTTAATTTCACAGTTTTATATTATAATATCTTTTATATCGATATGCGAAAATTGTGTAAACGCACTTAATAGAGCTGAGTTATATGACGAACTTATGTTATTTTGTAATACAGTAACTGATGAAATTTACAAGTGTCTAGATTAACATTAACCCACTAGAGAAGCCACATTCATTTCATTGTTATTATATTGTTATTTCAATATAATTTAGACTTTGATTATTACATTATTAAATGAATTGAATGACGAATCATTTGTAAGGCATCCTATAAAACCAAAATTAGAAATATGAGCATACCCTATAACATTATAGTTAATATTTGCATTGGACACAATAACTTTTGCAGAAGATGTTCCAATCATCCCGCTATTTTAAACACTTACATCTGTATCATAAGAGGAAATATCATTTATACATGCGTTTTGTAAAGTAATATAAGAGTTTATTTAGTTAGAGAATCCTATTAATAAACCAGATTAAATTATATATTATGATTTGAGTTTTTAATATGAATTTATAATAAAATTTTATAATGTTAATATTGTTGATATCGAAAAATAAGCTATGCCACCATATTAAAATTAATTTTCAAACGATGAAATAGATTCAGTTAATATATTATAATTTAGTTGCGAACCAATATATATAGTAAATTATTATAATTTAATTGTTGAATGATTGGAATAAGCAAATAAAAGTGCTGAATTATTACCAAATTAGATAATATTTGGGGTAAAATTTAGATTTTAAATAAATATTTAAGATTATTATTATAACATAACACACAATGAAATTTATTAAGTACTATAGTAATTTCCAAATATTTGATAATTTTTGATGTTCAAAAATTATGTTGATGTCCCAATAAGTGATATATTTCCTTATGAATTTTGTGAAAATGTTAAATTAATTTGCAAACTTCTAATAGAACAATTTATAGATTATTTTTGTAAAATATTTAATTAGTTACTATTATTAACAAGTAGATTCGAATCAATTTTGGATTATATTATTATTTATTACATAGATCTAATATTCGCATTTGAAACTATTGATCCATATCCCATTATTTAAGACCCTAATTATATTTTAATATTAAAATAATTTGATTATTATTTATATATTTAAAAATTATAATCAAGGGATTAATCGTATATATTTAAATATACATTATTTACAATTTATGTTTCATCAAATACAAAGGAAGATGTAAAATTTGATTATTATATGATTGAAATAGGAGCAACAATATCAAATTTTTATATTTCGCTTTATTAATTGCAAATCAATTCGATAGATTCTGCAAAATCTATTAAATTCTCTGGTTCCTAATCATATTATGTTTGTAATTCTAATTATGTTTAAAGATCGTGAGTTACTTTTAGTAATTAATTTGTTGTTTCGTTTGATACTTTAATTTATTGATCAATTAATTATATTTAATTATTAAAAATATTATTTGAAATAATTTAGCTCAAATTAATATCTTATATAATATTAGACATGTTTATATAAATTTGATTTAATTGATTTGAGTTATTTTATGTCATAATATCCAACATGTTTAATATTTAAGATTTATTAGACTATATTTATGATTCTAAGATAATAATATTATTAGCTATAATATCTTTAAGTTATGTTATATTTCTGATAATTCTATTCTCTATTTCGTTTTAAATGATATATTAGTTTTATACATCAACATCTAATTAGTTTATCCTTTAATTGAGTTCAGCAATATTTGAATTATTAATTATCATTTAACTAATGTTTTAATAGTCTTATTATAATTAAGTTAATATTTTAAGAACATCTACACAAGTGGTAATATTTAAAATATAGTGATCCTTACATATACATTTTTAACCATCGAATATTAATGGATCCAAACAAGAATATGTGTCATCTAAATTCAATTCTCCTAAGAAAAGTTAATTCTAACATAAACCATATACATATTTTTAGTTAAATTAACATAAACTAAAACATTAATGCTTGATTTCACTAGATAATAAAAGTATTGTTATATTTTATGATGCATATTGCATATTTGAACACTATTTAACGTTATTAATTGAAATATTTTATGGAATATATGATAATGATATTAAATAAAAAGAATATTCTGTTTAATTAGTGTATCCCAACAGATTTGTATCATGAAAAGAAATATTCATTGAATTTGATATATTATATATAATTCCGGAAGAATTTGTACATTAAAATCTGTATTCTAATTAAGTTTATAAAAGTTCTAGAAATTATGCAGATGATATCATAATCCCCGAAAGTAATTATCCCTAAGCTATAAATATTAATATTGATGTAGTTATCGATATATCACATTGAAAACATATTAAAGAGCCTTATTTAACGATAAAATCAATTGTAATATTTATTTATGATTGTTATACACTTTATATTTCATTGTTAAATCCAAACACAGCAAAACTGTTATAATTATCAACTTGAGAATGTATCTATGATGCATACATTGTTTTAGTATTTATAAATATATGTTACTATTTGTTGACTTGTGAAGAGGATAATGAAATTTTGTTTAATACAATCCCATTTATATTATTCATTTTTTAACAATATTAATAGTTCTAATTATTTAATAGTATATTTTATGTACAAATTGTTTAATTTATATTACTTAATAATCTAAAGTATATTATAGAAGACATTAACAACATTATTATTTTACACTTAAACAATGATGCTTACAAGACAACTACAATGGAGGTAATAACGGAGGTAATAAAAGACCATAGATATATCCCACTCACTTAACTTTCATTTATACGGACCATAGATATTATGTATGCAACAAAAGCTCGACGTGTAGATA